>OY992532.1:196962288-197476288 GCA_963921185.1 Dasysyrphus tricinctus
ATTGTTGTCATCGATGTATTATCATTTCTCACATGATGTCAGAAACACTTTCTCTAGCAAAATGAAGTTTTTCTCACTGAAAAGTGAAAAGATTTCTCACTTCAATGAGATTTTTTCCATTTTCTTTTAAAATAGGGAAAACTTTCAATTAAAGCCCATTAAATTTGTATTGAAAGTAGATTTTCTAGGGAATTATATCCCTACGTCATGAATTTCATATTTAAAAGCAACAAAACTAAAATTGAGTTGAAAAACAGAAAGAATATGATTTGAAATGCCAACCTGTTACGGGTGTGACATAAACTTAAAATTTTAAATATGGGGTCAGTATTAATTTCAAATTCTTGAAATTTTGTCGTAGTATTCTCCTTTTTTCCCCAAATCATCACATTGATACAAATTTTTTTCTTCTAAAGGGTCCGCCAAATAACTTTTTTTTTTGAAAATGCTACTAATACATGGAGTGTAGCTTCGGCTGTGTGGCACGTAGCGCCGTTCTGTTGAAACCAAATGTTGCCAATATCCTCCTCTTCAATTTTTGTGAACAAAAATTCGTTCAACATGGCCCGATAACGATCGCCATTGACTGTAACGGCCACTCGAAGAAAAATGGCCCAATTATGCCTCTGGACCAAAATCCGCACCAAACAGTGACTCGTTTTGGGTGTATCGGCTTTTCAATGGCGTGCGGGTTTTCTGTTTTGTTGTTTGTTGTTTACATACCCGCCAAGATCAAAATGAGCTTCATCTGAAAAGATGTTTTTTTTTTTGGCAAAATCGGCATCTTCTCTAAGTCGATCGCAGACCCACTTAGCAAAGCAGCCATTTGAATGAAATTATAATCCATATTAAGTAAGGATTGTACTTTCAAATAAAAAAGAAATTTGAGAAAATATTCAGTAGTTTTTTTGTATAGCATTTTCAAAAAAAAAAAAATTAATTTGGCGGACCCTTTATAATTATTATTGAATATTACGAAAATTGAGGTAAAGAGTGTTTTCTTTTGCAGAAGAAAAATATATATCACAAAAATATGGTGAATTTACATCTTTCTACCCAAAGCCCAATAAAAATGAGGCATTTACAGACAAAATCTATAGACAAGTTTTTTGGCTATGAAGTATGACCGTTTTCGTAAAAGTCCAACAATTCAAACTTTTTAATATTTTGTTGGGCTTTTACTTTATACATTACTTTAGTTTGTGTTTATATTTATATTTTTTCAAACAAAATTTACCATCTCCAAGGCAGTGGCGTAGCGAGCACTTTGGGGGCCCCGTATCGAAAATTTTTAGGGGACACCTTTTTCTTAACAGGTGCTCAGCCTTGGATATAACCTTTTTTACTTGCATCAGCATATTTGATTAGTTCAATTTGATATTTGATTTTGCACGGTAAAAGGGACAAAAAACTGAATAAATATGTATCTCGAAAACCGTAAATTTGTTCAAAAGATTTAAATCCAAGCTCATGAAATTATACGAAAGAAAGATTATAACACTTTTGTGTACGAGAAAACAAATTTTGAGTGTTGAAAAGATATCAATAATAATTTTGTAACGGTTGTGCACGTTTTTCCCAAAATCTGTTGCTCTATAATAAAATAGTTTAATAATCTTTCTTGTGTAGAATTCTATGAGCTTAAATTTAAACCAGCTTAATTTTTGAAAAAAAGTAACAGTTTTCTAGATACCTACTTCCAAAAATATTTGTTTGTCACTTTACGGTCAACATCAAAAGTCCAAATTTGAAACGCTATAACTTTTGGACTTGAATGATAGCTCATTATTAAGACAGTAAAACTGTATGAAAGCCCTAGTGGCCTAACTGCAATTTTGTTGAAATTGAATTAATTACAAAAATTGAATCTGTATGATTAAGGCAATATTGCTGCATTTAAATTTTTTGAACTGATAGCTCCCTGCCATACTTATAGGACCTTTTGCATTGAGAGGCCACCCACAAGTAATTTAAAAGCTTGAGTGCTGGAGTGGCCTATCCGATCAGTGATAACGGTATTTTGAAGAATCATTGATACAAAATCAAAAACCTTTTATTTTTTATCATATTGTAAAAAAAAATTTAAATTATGTTAATTTATTTAAAAACTACAAATTTTTTTAAAACTACAAGTTTTTAAAAATAATCTGCTCCATATTTTTGCTCTACTGAAAATAATGAAAAATGCAGTTAGGCCACTATGGCTCTCAAATGCACAACTCACTCCCTCTTTTGATAAAACGGTCTTTTCCTTACCTATTCCACCCAAAACTTTATTTTATCATAAGGAGATGATACAAAAAAATTTGTCCATTGAAAAATGAAGTTTTGATAAGTTTTTCAACTAAACTGGTCATGAAGGTATGTAAATATATATAGTTAGCAGGACACTTTTGGAAAATCAGGTTTTTAAGTATCATATCATTAGTTCCTACTTAATTGCGAATTAGTAACGCAAACAAAATTCAATTGCATTTTTGGTTTGCGAAAAAATGGGAGTCCTGCTAACTTCATATGAACTTAGCAGGACAACTTCATCAAAAAAGGAGATAATCGAGCTGAAAAAAGTTGGTTTATTGGTGATTTTTTCGCAAACCAAAAATGCAATAAGATTTTTGCTTGCGTAACTAATTCGCAATTAATTAGTTCTCAACAACTAACTTTTTTCAGCTCGATTATCTTCATTTTTGAGAAAGTTGTCCTGCTAAATTCATATGAAGTAAGCAGGACACCCATTTTTTCGCAAACCAAAAATGCAAGAAAATTTATTTTTATTTTTTTTTTTTGTTCAATTCGCAATTAATTAGTTCCCAAAAACCAACTTTTTTCAAATCATTAATCTTCATTTTTGGGAAAGTTGTCCTGCTAAGTTCACGTGATGTTCGCAATTCGCCTATTTTTCGCAAACGAACAAAAAATTCATTTTTTTCTGCCTAACTAATTCGCAATTAATTAGTTCTCAACAACCAACTTTTTCGGATCGTTTATCTGCATATTTGAGAAAATTGTCCTGCTAGGTTCATATGAAATTAGCAGGACTACCATCTTTTTTTGCACACCAAAAATGCTATACATTTTTTTTGCGTAACTAATTCGCACATAATTAATTAGTTTTCAAAATCAATTTTTTTTATTCGTTTATACACATTTTTGAGAAAGTTGTCCTGCTAAGTTCATATGAGGTTAGCAGGACACCCATTTTTTCTTAAACCAAAAATGCAATTAATTTTTTTTTTGTGTAGGTAACTAATTCGCAATTAAGCAGCAACTAATGATATGATAGTTTTTAACCTGGATTTCCAAAAGTGTCCTGCTAATTTTATATACATCATGAAGGTAAAGTAAAACGAGCTCTGCATCGAAGTTCAGTTTTATGAGAATTATTTTCTAATTTTTTCATCTAATTCCCCTGGGCCGTGCCCAGCACATTCTGTGTTTTTTGACACCTAGGTTCGGCCTGAACTCCCCCTGAAGGAGATCTAGGTTTCTTGCTGGGGCAAAGAATAAGTCGCCTGAGTGACATGAGCTCCGAAGCATTTATTTACTTTAATAAAAACAAATAGAAATATTTAGAAAATGAAAGCTGTGGTTTGTTTCTATTGATTTGTAAAGAAAATGTTGATTCTTGCTTATTTCACAATTGAGAATCCTTTGGTGTTTTTTGACAATTCTCTAGGTTAACTTCAACGAGCGAACCTATTAAAATTGTGTATCGAATGCATCTCAATGAAAACTTTCTTACACACGTCAAGTACTCTGAATCTCGGGGCCCCTATGTCTCGGGGGCCCCGTATCATTGATACGGCTGATACCGTGGTAGCTACGCTACTGCTCCAAGGATATGTAGGTACATAGTACATACATATGTATGTGTTTTAGAAATGATTTTGGATTTTGAATCGTCTTCTCCCTACTTTTATACACTCATCTCAAACTGCATTATTTTGTAATCATACATCATGCATCAGTTGCATGATTAAATTGTTTTTCCGTACATCTAATTTATATCACACCAGCAGTATGGTATGTCAATTTTGAATTGTTTATCATTTGTAATGAGTGTGAAAATTTAAGCTAAAATTATTTTTATAATTTATAACCATAGATAAGGTATATAACGGTAAATATTTGTTTAATAAATTTAAGTAGCTGTAAAGTGAGGACCTATTTAAAAAGATTTTTTGGTTATTATTTTTTTAAGTTGAGCATAGGAAAATCGCAAGTGTTTGCAAGTGTTTAGACTGCTCTAATATTGTTAAGGAATCGCTTCTTTTCAAGAAAGTACAAAAACAAAGTGCATTTACGTGCTAATTCATCTTTTACAATTCATTTTAGAATCGTCACAAACGGCCACAATTTCCGACATTTTTAGCATATCATGCTCCGAATATTGGTTGAATCGTTCAACTAACGGGTCTTTTAGTATAATCTTCTACCTTAAATAAAAAACCAAGGTCATCAGTGGGAGCGCGGATGTATTCTACGCACGATAGATAACATTTGTCATGGTGATTTGCACCTTCAGTTTTTTATTTAGTTCGCGCTAAATGTTGATTTCCGTCCGACCACTGTGCAACGGTCTAGAAGATGACGAAAATTCAGCTTTTATGAGTATAACACAAAGTTCATATTTCTACCGTTTTTTCCTTCCTGATATAAAGACCCAACATTATGAGAACGCAAATTTAACTTAATAGTGACACTTCTAAAAAAAGTGAGTTTCATACCCGTACCTCAAAGTGATTTTTAGAAAAAGGAAAGTTTGACAAAGTGAAAAATTTTGTTGGCCATTTTTAACTCTGACTAAAGTAGGAATTTCGATAGGCACGTTATCACCCAAAACATATTTTATTTAAATATAAGTCCATTTTACCTGAAATTTTAGACAAAAAAAGCATTTTATCACATTACCGAATAACTGTTGTAGATTTTTTCCTATGAATAAGTTTTAAGTCAAAAAATTATGAAAAAATCGATTTTTGGTACTTGTATATATAAAGTATATAAATGGACATAACTTTAGAACTAATGCGTAGATTGTTTCTCATAATGTCTCATTTTTTTTGCTTAAGTATTTTATTTATCTAAAAATAAAAAAAAAATTACATGTATCAAGTTTTTTTTAGCTGAAATAATAGATTTTGTGTTCTTATTTTCGTTCAAAAACAAGATTCTTTCGGATATTCTGACCCATATCATTCAAACTACTCAACCTATCATCAAAAAAAAAGAGAAGAGATAATGATCAACAATTTAATAATGTTCAATTGAATCCATTTTGAGCCAGATTGTACATTATTTAGTGAAAATATGGCCTTAATTGTAACGGACCTTCGTAAATATAGAACACAATATACAAAAATTCATATCTCGAAAACCTATCCATATTAATTTTTTTTTAATGAGATTTTCGAGCTCAGAAGGTCAAAATTTACATTTTGGGTGTAAAATAGTGTAATCAATGAAAAAAGAAAAAACTGCTAAAGATCGAGAGAGAAAAAAAAAAATAAATAAAAAAGGGTAAAATATTAAAAAATTTGATAATTTTAAAAATCCAAATAAATTATAATTCTTTTGTTTTTAATAAATTAATGCACTTTTTTAAAGAAACAATAAGTCAATCAGTATCAACAAAAAAAAATTGAGAATAACTGATATACATAGCTCGAGAGAAAATAAAATAAAATGTGAAAAGTGTGAAATTCCCATTCAAATTTGTATGGGAAAATTATGACCTTAGAAACACGGGTTAATGACCTCGGATCAAATGTTTTTTCGTCAATAAATTTTTCTACGGCATAAACTTTTGACTAAGGGAGTGTGGTTTAAAAAAGAAAAATTAGTTTGGGAAATAACACCCTAGCCTACATACACGTATATTTATGCATATACAGAAAATTATGGTGAATTCACACGATTGGCAAAGTGCTTTAAGTTGGTTGTTTTTAATTTTTGTTATAAATCTTTTTTAAGCTTTAACAAAGCTACTTCTCATTAAAGAATAACTCAATCGATTTAAAATCACTAATCAAAGACCGAGAGCCTTTAATAAATGTATAATGTATATCCTTGAAAAATAGAATTCACCATTCACCAAATCACTATAATTTGTATGTCAGATTTTAGAAATCATGGCAATTTGTCAGTCGTGTTAACCTGGCACTATCTATATATTATCATTAGGTCTTACCAAAAGCCATAAACAAAACTGCATACGACTTATCCCAAAGCGTATCGGCCTCACGGTAGCGCTGGCATTCACGTGTATTTTCGTTAAAGTAAACTCCAAAGCCCACAAATGGAAGGAATGTTATAATTGTGGCCACTGCTATCAAAATATGTATCGTTTTTCGAACAACATGATATGTTATATGCTACAATGTTATAAAAAAAAAGAGATTAATATTAATTAATACATAGATTACAATTTTGTTAACTATGATATACCTTGTGGTAAATAAATGGTTTAGCCAAAGCCATCCAACGTTCAAGTGCCATAACTGCCGCTATACATCCAGAGCTTAATCCGAAGAATCTCCAAACGACCCAGCCAATGCATTGTACACGAACAAAATCAATAGACACCTGAGCGGGAAGGTAGAGCTTTAAGGTTAACTGTGTTAGCATACCCATAAGACCGATGAGATCATTAGTCGCCAAGCACCTGAAAACAAATATTTGTATTTTTTTTTTTTTTTGAAAAGTTTAAAACGGGGTTTAATATAGATATTAACGATATTTTTAGATAAAAAGTTACATGGTTGTACAGTACTGAACATGTACGTATATTATAGGTTTTATTATATTGAGCTATAGTAATTTATATTTAAGATTTATTTTGCATTTTCACCGGCCCGGATTAACAATGGTGTGAGAAAAGGGGCGTATGCAGAATTTATTTAGTTGAAATTTTTATATAATTTTTTTTAAGCGAAATATTTTTAGGTAGAAAGTCCCGGGACTAGAACAGACGGCGGAATGACATGCCCACGCTTTAAACACAGTAATAAAAGAATTGTTGACTAAACGATGCAGCCCCTAGAAACAAGTAAGCGCCCAGTTATGTAGGTGTCTTTGTTTTAATTCTTAAGTTTTTACTTTACCCATTTTTCTCGTTCACTAAGGGCTTAATAAATTTATTTCCATTAAAATTCTAGCATTGAGAGCATATGTAATTCTCAGATATGTATTGTTTTTGAAGATTGACCTTGCACCTTCGCGTAATAATTGGCCTTTTGGGGTAATAAATTTCGCTTGGGCTAATAATATTATACACTAGTCAACAATATTAAAGGAACACATTTTTTTTCAATTTTTGTTAGCGTTTTTTGAAGAGCTGTATCTTTGTGACGAGTGGTCGTATTGAGTTAAAATAAAAAGCATTTTACAGCTTTATGTTTTTTGTTTCGAGATTTATTTGCAAACAAATTTTTTTGAAGTACCGTTATTGCGTTATTGCAAAAAATGAGACGAGACAACAAAATTATTTTGTTTTAATTTTTTTTGAAGGTCCTTATTTCTATGGATAAATTTTTTTGAGTCAATTAAATGTCATGATCAGATACCTTGTTTATTCAGCTTCAATTCAGTTTTTTTGTTGTTTTCGTACGATTTTTTTTGACATGGTTTATCTGACTTTGAATGAAATAAGATACTTTTAGCCTTGATTACCAATATCTCAGCAAATAATGATGTTATAAAAAATTCAAAGACAGTTTTGGAAATTTGAGAAAGCGTTTTACAAGATGTTTTTAAGGTTTTGTAGAAATTATTTTTTTTTACCGTTCACCGTTAGTTTAAAAAAGTACTAAAAACCGACGTTTTGTGGTCTTTTCGTAAATCTTTTTTTTTCTTTGCAAATATTAATTGCATGGCTTGCATTGGTATGCAAATTTATAGACTTTTAAATCATCAATATTCTTGTAAATTTTCAAATTGATTCATCGAACCGTTCTTCCTCACCAAAACTTCAAAGTCTTACAAACCAGGTAAAGGAACAAATTGTGTTGTTCCTAAACAATGCGTAGTCGTCATCAAAATGACAAGAAAACTATAATTTTTTTCACAACTTTGCATTAGTTAGATACTTTTTTGAATTGAAATGAAATAAAAAGTACATTAAACAAAAAAAAAAATTTCAAAAATGTTTCAAACAAAAAAACTAGATTTTTTTTTATTTTTTTTTTTTTGGAAAAGTGTACTTTTTATTTCATTTCAATTCAAAAAAGTATCTAACTAATGCAAAGTTGTGAAAAAAATTATAGTTTTCTTGTCATTTTGATGACGACTACGCATTGTTTAGGAACAACACAATTTGTTCCTTTACCTGGTTTGTAAGACTTTGAAGTTTTGGTGAGGAAAAACGGTTCGATGAATCAATTTGAAAATTTACAAGAATATTGATGATTTAAAAGTCTATAAATTTGCATACCAACGCAAGCCATGCAAATCAATATTTGCAACGAAAAAAAAAAGATTTACGAAAAGACCACAAAACGTCGGTTTTTAGTACTTTTTTTAAACTAACGGTGAACGGTAAAAAAAAAATAGTTTCTACAAAATCATAAAAAAATCTTGTAAAACGCTTTTTCAAATTTCCAAAACTGTCTTTGAAATTTTTATAACATCATTACTTGCTGAGATATTGGTAATCAAGGCTAAAAGTATTTTTTTTCATTCAAAGTCTGATAAACCATGTCGAAAAAAAACGTACGACAACAACAAAAAAACTGAATTGAAGCTGAATAAACAAGATATCTGATCATGACATTTAATTGACTCAAAAAAAATTATCCATGGAAATGAGGACCTTCAAAAAAAATAAAAAAAAAAATAATTTAGTTAGCTCGTCTCATTTTTTGCAATAACGCAATAACGGTACTTCAAAAAAATTTGTTTGCAAACAAATCTCGAAACAAAAAACATAAAGCTGTAAAATGCTTTTTATTTCAACTCAATACGACCACTCGTCACAAAGATACAGCTCTTCAAAAAACGCTAACAAAAATTGAAAAAAAATTTGTTCCTTTAATATTGTTGACTAGTGTATTTATATTCAATGAAGTACCTATTTCATTTGAAAATAGTAGATTTAAGGAACGGACATGCCACGGTACTTTCATTTTGACTACACTTATCCAAGCCATGTCGACGAAGTAGCAAATTTAGTCATGATATCGAATGTAGATTGTAGTAAACATAGCTGCTTGCCCAATTCAAACCAGAAATATATACGAACATTTTACTTTAAATATCCAGTTTTATTTGATGTTTAGTGCTCATGATCAGTATGATTTGCCGCTTCTGCACCATGAACTCTCATCACCTAACTTTGCTAACTTAGACGCAAAGGTGCTTAAAGTTTATGTCAACCAAAAAAATATCACCAAACTTAGAGGTCTTTAAAGAAAATATACGACTCGATATGGCCGCTATTCATGGCGATAAGTAAATGGTGTGAATATACACACTGACTGCATCATACCAGCTCGCATCGCTATTCTTACCAACTAATGTTTGATGTTGATCTCACCCTCCTGTTATATTTAATTCTGAAACAAAAAAAAAAAAATAAATAATTTTGCTCATCTCTCCCCGACGGGGAATTGAACCCCGGTCTCCCGCGTGACAGGCGGGGATACTGACCACTATACTATCGAGGATGTTGAAAAAATGTAGGACCAAAATATTTTTGAAAACAGGTACCAACAATTATTACAAAAATACATTATTGGGGAATCATTTTAAATAGTACACAATTTTTTGACTCAATACTACTCAATACATTGACGTTTTTGGAAAAGTTTGTCACTTTTTTAAAAACTTTCGATTCTTAAATTGTATTTAAAATCGCATATAAATAAAATCAACTGATTTATTTATAGTTACACGTTGTTGAATTTAAGAGACCCATTAAAGCTCAAAAAGTTGTAAAAAAACATTTAAATATTTTTCGTAGATTTGAATAACTTTGACATCAGAATCATTTGAACAAATTTTGTCTTTAATGGAACATTCAAGTAATTGAAAAAAGCATATTTAGAATAATTTTGAGCTATTTAAACACTTTTTTTCACTAGACAACCGTCTTAGGAACTCTAATAAATAACACTGTTGTTTCTAAAGCCCAAATATTATATTTTTCCTCAAAGAATAATTGTTTTATATTATTATAAATAAGATTAATAGAAGCTTGAAATGAAATAAAATTGTTACGAGTATGAATATAAAATTCATTAAAATTCTTTGCACATTTTTTTTTTGTTAAATGTCGGATGTAAGCTGGACGTGCAAAAGCTTATGCCGAGAGTGATTGTAGCAGATTACAAATACCTTCATTGATTTAAAAAGTGGTAACAAGTAGTCGTTTACATTCCATTTCCGTCTATGCAATTTTGATACACGTACGAATTAGCCTTGATATTGAACTGTGAATCTTTTGCGTCCGTATTATAAGTATTATGTGCAAAACAACATAAAATTTTACTTAAAGAAAAATTAATTGTTTTGATTGAATAAATGATTAAGAGAAAATTTTTCAATGATTAATTAAATATTCAGTTAAGTGTCGGAGGAATAAATAAAAACAAATAATGTGCTTTTTCTAAGAAATCAGTATAAACAATCTCTGATGTTCAGAAATTGACCATTAATTAATTAAATAAATGCGCGATGGGGTTACACTATTGTTCTCTTCTCACCAAATTTCTGTAATAATTGTAAAGATTTGGTTATACACGTATTATGAAAAAAAACTATTAGTTAAAATGAAAAATTCCATTTGAAAAATATTCTTGTTTTAAACGAGGCCCTAGAAAGCCTTAAACCGATGCTAACAAGGGTAACTATCAAAACCCGAGGACAAAAACAAATAAACTTGCTCTTTATGTCCAAGAAGAATTAAAATTATGAGAGAAAAAGTTTTAAAGCATGCAATTCGATAATTAGATTCGCTAAAGCAACTCCTTCAATAGTTTAAGGTGAGCAAAGATTTCTATCTGAATACTTGATCAAATGTGAATGTAGGGAAACAATTTCTTAACAATCGTTGAAGTGGCTTTTTATTTATATAAAATTCTTAAGTCAATTCTATGGAACAATTTTGGCATGTAAATCTTAAGTAGGTACCTATTTATTAATATCTATATAAAAATAGAATTTCAAAAATTTCCTAACCCATTTTTGAGATAACGAATTTTCCAAAAAAAAATATTTGAAACTTTTTTTTAAATAAAAAATAAATACTTCAATTTTTTTAAATTTGTTAATAAAAATAAATTTAAGTTTATTCAGCCGATAGTGAGAAAACTAAAAAAAAAAATACCCTTCTATGGGAGGTATACTATTACAGTGGTATTTATAAACCCATTCCAAGCAATGTCTATCTTTAGACACCTGTCCAACTTCAAAATATTATTTAAAAACATTTTGCACCGATTGGTTAACCTAGCCACTGAAATTGGTTTTCCAAATCTTATTTTAAAGAGGACACGTTCAATGAATAAGGTGGGCAAATATTTCTGGTTTTCTTATTTTCTAGTTTTGAAATGAATAAAAAGCTAGTTGAACGTGCCCTAAAGCGTAGTAAAATTTATTAATTCATTTAAAAATGAATAAATACAGGCATGTCACTGAATAAATGAGGTCACATTTGGGCACTTGTTGGAATGCGTTTATAAATAACAAGTTGGTTTTTGGTGATTTCTTAGTGGGAAAATTGAAATTTGTTTTTAGCTTCAAAAATAACGGTACATGCAATACCTACAACCGATACGGAAAAGTTTATTTAAATTAAATACGACTCCAATGATTTTGATGAAAAAAATCATCGCGTAATTATTGTAGATATGGTGTACATTTTGGTTGAAAATTACCAAAAACTGTTACTAACGGTACCATATACATAATGGTTTTTTTGATTTTCGATTTTCTCATTAACGACTTAACGGATTTCAATAAACATTTTTATGAAAAAGATTTAAAATATCAATAATATTGCATGTCGAAATTAAAAAAAAAATAAAACTTGGATTTTTATAGAAATACTATAACTATTAAGAAAGTGTTAAAAAACCATCTGGTGTCAAATTTGCAAAGAAATTGACCATGTCCATGTAGTGCCCATGAGTAAAGCCATGAGTAATGCCATTTGGCGTTTTTCTTTTTTAACTCTGAGCAGATCACGGAACTGTCAAACAAAAATTCTATGTTTCTTTTTTAGCTCAGACATATCAGAGCATAAAAAGTGTGTTTCTTTTTTCCATCAGAGCTAGCTCAGAGCTTGCTCAATTAGCTCAGGATTAAAAGACCGAGCGAATCGAGCGAAACACTGAGCGAAGCCAACTTCACTTATTTTTTTAGTGATACATAATTTAAAATGAATTACCTGGAAAGTTCCAGCAGACAATGATGCCCAACTTGAATAGAGCAACGTTTAGTGACAGCAATCCTGCGAGTGATCCAGTCGACAACCCGAACTTGAGCACCCCAGAGGAGATAAATGAGATTATTAGCAACTCAAAACCAAAGAAGTCAGCTGGGCCAGATGGGGTATCCGACTTCATCCTAAAGAAACTTCCACAAACAGTAATGGTTTTCTTGGCCATCATCCTCAACAACAGCATCAACATCAGTTATTTCCCCCAGAAATGGAAAACTGCAAAAATCGTGGCGATTCCCAAGAAAGGTGCAAGGAACATGGTTACCAACTACAGGCCGATATCCCTCCTCAATAACCTAAGTAAGATCTTGGAAGAGCTGATACTCAGGAAGCTCAAGAAGTTCTGCGAAGAGAACAACATCATCCCAGACATGCAGTTCGATTTTCGGGAAAAGAATTCCACTCTGCATCCGCTCCTGAAGTTCCATCATGACACCACTACAGCTTTGAACAACCATCGAGTTACCGTCGGATGCTTTCTGGATGTCGAAAAAGCATTCGACAGTGTATGGATTGAAGCCCTTATCCATAAACTCAACTTACTAGGCTTTCCTTCAGCACTAATACAAATTATTTTCTCTTTTCTTTCTTCCAGGAACTTTTACGTACAACTGGAGAATTGCAAGTCGACAGTGAAGAGCATCGGGGCTGGAGTTGCCCAAGGGTCGAAACTTGGACCACTTCTATACAACATCATGACCTCTGACCAACCAACCTCTAGTGAATGCGAGAACCTTCTCTTTGCTGATGACTCGCTCACATATTACTCATCATTATCGCCATTAACAGCTGTCCGAGAAGTCGAGGCCCACATCCACAAACTCTTCGAGTTTTACACCAAATGGGGTATCCGGATAAACTCATCCAAATCGGAGCTTGTCTGCTTCACACGACCAGGAGGCAGACGAGGCCGCTCAGCTGGAAACTGCAGAAGCATCACCCTAGCACTCCCAGATGGAACCAGATTACCAGCCAAGCGCAGCGCCAAGTACCTGGGCATAAACTTCAACGAGCTGCTGAGATTCAACCCACATTCACGGACTGTCCTTAAAAAAGCAAACTTTGCCTTCCATCGCCTCTACCCGCTGATGAAAAAAAGAATTGGGCTAAGCCAGCAGACAAAAGTTCTAATGTACAAGCAACTTCTGAGACCAGTCATCAGTTACAGCTTCCCAGTTTGGTTCACTATCTCCAAAACAGCCATGAAGGAACTACAAATATTCGAAAAGAAAATTCTGAGGATATGCACTGGGCTTCATTTCGATCGTCAGCGGCGCAAACATTTCAAGAACGAGCAACTCTACTCTGAAGCCAAGGTAGTCCCGCTGGACAAGTACTTATTGCTATCTGCAGATAAACTGGTTGGAAACATCGCCAACCACCCTAATCAACTGATGAGAAGGATGATAAACCAACAACGACATCCGAAACCAAGGTACCTAGGCGCCAAGGAAATTCTGGATATAACTACAACGATGAAGCAGGACACTTCTCCTCTGACCCAGGGTCAGCACATTACCGTGGCTAAACGCCAACTCTATCCCCCATCCTATATAAATGCACTGCCACTGAACAACCGGGACTGAACAACCCGAGGACGACAAAGTCAAACCGACTTTTATATTAAGTTTTCTCATATTATAAATCTTATTTGTATTCAAAATTTTACCAATGTATACCGTTAGGCCCCTTATGTGCCAACAAAATTTTATTATTTATCAATGTATCTAATAGTTATAAATTATTTTTAAGCCAATTGTAAATAGAAATGTTCAATAAAGCTAAATTGAATTGACTTGAAATTGAACTACCTGGAAAGTCCTCGGACAGTCGCCCGTCAATTGTAAAAAAATTGCAAGAAATTTCACGAAATTTACCAAAAACACTTGAAATGACAGTTCAGTGCTCAAGTGTGTTTCATAATTAAATCTGAGAAATCTGATCATAATCTGCTCGGAGCTCTGCTCTGATCGCTCAGCCTCTGCTCAGAGCTTTCCTCAGAGCCAAAAAAGAAAAACCCCAATTGTGATGGTATTTTTGAATTAACGGCAAGGAAAAATAATGATATGATCTCCAGACCGATATAATTTCTCCTTGTTTTATTATAAACACGAAATATTTCTAAAATGCAGGCTCTACTTACCACGTGGCACAGAAAAAAAAAAAAACAAAGCACACAGCCAAACACAACATTTCGTGACGCCTGCTATACCGCAAAGTTGGTCAGATTATCAACTTTGCCGCATGGTGCATGCCGCGCCGCGCCGCCGTGAAGTTCAGTTGTCGCTTGGTGCGATATACAATTTTATACAAAACATATTTTGAAGTCCAGTTGCGGTGAAGTTCCACTGAAGTGCAGTTCCGTCGAGTGCGGAATTACCTTTAATTTGATGATTTTACTTTTGATGAAACATAAACATGTCTATAGTTACATGTATAAATCTTAATATTTTCAATAAAATAAAAAAAAATAAATACAATACTACTCATAAAAACTATTTTCGTTATATCTTCAAATGCTTTTTTGTGTGTCTCACAATGGGGCAAGATATGATGGCTATGGAATCAAACTTCAATTTGGTGGCGCTAAATCTCGTGGAAAACCAGCGCTCTCAACTATTCCTGTGCGCGTGTTGTTATTTGAAAAGAATAGAGGGGATCTACATTTTGTTGCCTTATCTAAATTGGCTAAAATGAAAAACACTTTATCATGACAAGACAAACTCCTAAGGCATTCGTCACTTTCTTCACAAGAAGTAGGAAGTACTCTTGAAACATAATCCAATTAGTTGGAATAGGCTGGGATTCGACAATGTGCCTATTGACCAAAGTGACAATAAAAAAAGTGCGACTTGATAATGACTACTCTTTTCATTCATTAAAAATGTAATTAAACAAATTAATCAATCATACAATCAACGGTACTAAATACAACATTATAATAAAATTTTGTAAGCACTTAAAAAGTGTAATAAAAATCTAATGGAACTATATAAATTGTTTTTATAGGACCTATGAGTAGGTACCTAAAGTATCAATGAAAAGAAAACCAACCATAATTTGCTATTATTACACGTGATAAGAATTATTATTAGAACTACTTACTTCTATTTTAACAAAGAATTGAATATTTTGGTGCGAATAGTTAAAGCAATATTAAAAGGCCAAATAGCAATAAAGTTGATGACTATCAGAATAAGAAAACGCATAAAATAGAAATACAACAGCATCTATCTAATGAACCCAGTCTGTTGTTCCTGGGTGAAACGCATTTAGTTTCAAGGTCACAAGAAAACTTTCAGGTGATGATTATTATTATAAAAACCAATACAAGATTTTCTCATTTAAAAAAATAAGAATTTCTAATAGTCCAGTCAACGAAGGCTCAAAATCATAAAATAAATGCAATAAATCATGCTCTCTGGGTTATTATTTTATGTGGTAGGGGTGACCCCCAGGTAAAACATACTAAAAGTCCCCAGCCCAGGGCCGCGAGCTTTAGGCAGGAGGGGGGGTTAAATGTCCCCTTTTGTAACTTTTCGGGAATATTTTGAAAACTAAGCGTTTAAGCGGAAAAGTGTACACTACAAAATGAAAGAATAATAAATTTCCTACAAAAAAAGTCTTAATCGTATTTTCGGTAGGATCACGGTTAAGAAAGATACGAGCTGTAGAAAATTCAAAAAATTGAAAAACAATGTTATTGTCTTACAACATCAATGGTTTTTTATCAATATACTCAGAAATTTATAAAAAAGTAAGTATATATTGATTCATGGTCATCCCAGGGACATAACGAGAGCAATTTATGGTGTAAAGAAGGTGGTTTTGTTTAAAATGTCCTTATTTAATTTTTTTTGATACAGTCTTTATTTTCATATGAGAAAGACTGTTTCTTCAAGGTAAGAAGTACACAGCATTTTTCGAAGCTATTGGCCAATACTTAATGAAATCATTTTTGGACATATTCTAAGAAATAAATTATATAGAAGGGGAGGTGTATTTCCCCCTCCTTTCTAAAATGGGGGGCAAATTCCCAAACATTGAATTAAAGTAGAAAAATAGCTATTTAAAAACAACGGAAATACTTACAATACTGAGCTATACCTTTATTCAAAGCTTAAAACGAATTCCTTGATTATATAGGAAATAATGTTTACAATTTTTGAAAAAATTCATTTGAAAAATCAAAATTAAAAAAAAAAAAAAATTGAAAAATGTTGTTACTCGATTTTTCATTTTTTATTTTACGTTATAAAGTAGTTAATTGTCTTTTATTATTTAATGTTGTTACTAGCCTTTAGTCGAATGCTGAAAACCAGACGGTCCTAGGAGCTTTAGTTTTTGAGAAAATTGAAAATTATAAGAACTACTTTTTTTAATCATTTTTGTTGATTTAAAATTATTTAAAAAGAAGTAGTTTTTATAATTTTAAATTTTTGTAGGAAATTTATTATTCTTTCATTTTGTAGTGTACACTTTTCCGCTTAAACGCTTTGTTTTCAAAATATTCCCGAAAAGTTACAAAAGGGGACCTAACCCCCCCTCCTGCCTAAAGCTCGCGGCCCTGGGCTGGGAACTTTTAGTATATTATACCTAGGAGTCACCCCTACCACATAAAATAATAACCCAGAGAGCAATATATAATAGTTTCAATGGTTGATGGTGGTCATGTTCCTGAGATGAAAACATAAAATGAAGTTTATGCATTGCTATTACATGCTATTTTTAAATACTGCAGATATTCTAAGAATTTGTTGTCAGACTTTTATTTGAATGGTTTGACCAGATTATATTTGTCGTTACATTTATGAAGATTAGGGGAGGCCGGGGCTAGTTGACTCAACATTTTTATTTTATTTTGTACAAACAAAACAGAGGCAGGTGTAAAAAAATTAATAACTCTTAGATAGATAAAATTTTTCCTTTCTTAATAAAATATTACCATTTAAATAAAATTGATGGCAAGATCCTTTTTGCTTAAATTTGCGGGGTGACCTCTAGTGGGTCAACTAGCCCCGATACCGGGGTAAGGTGGCTATAGCTACTCTTTCACAGCGTTTCGCATATAATTTTTTTTTTTTCAAACTTATTATAATAGACACCGATTTATGATATTAATATGATAAAACATTATATTTGTACTCACATTTTTGCAACAACAAAAAGAAATTTTTTATTAGCTAAACTATAGAACATTATTTGATAAGCAAAAATAAAAAGGAAATAAATAAAAACCCCATTTTATTCTAAAAAAAACAGGGGATTTATAATAGCTTTGATAAAAACTAGAATTTAAAAAAAACTAATTGAAAAATTAAATTATTTTTCTTTTGCAATTCCAACTTGTTACAAGGCCAACTTGCCCCGACCGATCATATAGCAATGAACGGGATTTTTTTGATAACGTGAAAGGTAAATATCAAAACAGCTCGAATAGACAGATTCGGAAACACAGCTTTAGTAAGTATTCCAAAAAATTTTCGAGCCAGGCTTACAAACCAATTCAAAAAAAGGAAAACCATATAAAATATAAAAATATCTGTGAAGCGTGGTGTATCCCAGGTATAAAAATATGTGGACTAAGCGGACAGCTGGGCTATATACAAAGACAAAAAGAAAAATCAATTTTGATACGTAAATTTGAAGTTATTGGCAGTTAGTCTACAGTTAGTCTGGGACCAACATGCCGCGGTTACCCCTACTTATGTATTTCAAGTGATAAGTTGTTCTTTTTACTAGCGATATACCTACATACATAGGTAGTATAGTAGGCCAAGAACCTCCTGATCTGATTTTCTTGATGGAATATGTTCAGGGGCGTCCCTAATCGAATGTAAATCGAAGTTGGCGGGTTGGAGGAACGCGAGTGTCAGCCATCATCTTGGAAAACGCATTTTATCAAATATCTCGTGAACCGTTTATCGTACGACAAAAAAAAGTAATAGTTGAAAGCTTTTATAAGTTTTTTTTTATTAAATCAAGTTTTCGTGAAAACCTTTTGAGAAATTAAACACATTAAAGTCAATATATTTTGAAAACAATCAACTTGAAAAAAAATTCACCTATAGTTGTGATTATTGAAATTGAAATTGACTTAAAAATTTAATTTCTCAAAAATTGTTTGCAAAAACACTTGATTAAAAAGATATAAGAGAATAAAATATTAGCTTTCCAAAAAATTTACTTTTTTTGTCGTGCGACGGCTCACGAGATTTTTGATTAAACGCGTTTTCCAAAATGGATTTACATTTGGGGGATTCCTCTCAACATTTTCTACCAAGAAAATCAGTCCAGTAATTAATTGCATTATGAACCTACTATTTTTACTTTGGTTCTTGGACCTTAGCCCAGTCAATTTGTTCTCAAAACGGCTCTTAGCTAGCAAATTTTGGGGTAGTTTTGTTTTGCTCCCTGCACCACGCAACATGGAATAAATGCAAAAAATGATGCAAAAATGCATTTCTTGGGAGTTTTTTACTTATGGCTCGAAATTCGTAAACTATACATCAAAGTACAATTGAAAGTATAAGCAATTTCCAACAAACCTCTGTATGAGATTTTTTTTTCTGCTACAACCCATTTGGACTCTAGTGCGAGTTGAAAATTGATGCATTTTTACTGTTTCCGAAAATCCACTCGAAAACACGTAATTTACTACTTTGCGTGACAAAATTTAAATATTTGTCTTTAACACGAATCAAGATATTACTTGGAATTGATCTAGAACGTCGCGTTTTTGGCATATTCGAATCTAAAAATCCAAAAAAAGAAAATGCATTTTTGATGCAAATTTTGGGGTTGTATTATCTCTCGAGCAATTTTTTTTTTTTCAACTAATGTTTATGGGCATTCTACTTCGAAATTCTTTTTGAGTCTTCCAAATACCTTTATTCATCTTTGAGAAAATCATTAATTAGTTATGTTATCCTTCGTCTTAAACTTCCTTATTCAAAAATATGCTTATAATCCAGTCAATTATTAGTGTTTTAGAGGGCCCTTATTAGCGAGCAAATCGTCTGGTAGTTTTGATTTTTTTCCTGACTCATGTTTTTGAGGGTGGTGAATCTAAATCTGGGTTTGTTACAAAAATTTTGTGACGCAACATGCAAGAATTTGCAAAAAGTGGTACAAAAATGCATTTTTCTTAGAGTTTTTAGTCTATAACTCGAAAACTATTGTTTTTGTCACAAATTGCGTGAAAGTAAATTGAAAGTAACAGGAAGGCTGATAACTAATGGTCAAATTGACCATAAACATTAATTCGAACAAAAACTTCCTCGAAAAATAATATAACCCCAAATTTGCATTAAACTTTTTTTTTAATTTCTGGATTTGAATATCTCAAAAACGTGACGTGCTAGAGCAATTATAAAGCTATATTCGAATTCAGCGCATCTTAGACCATCAGCAATGTAAATCTTGGTGCACGTAATGCTATGTTTCCACCAAAGGTTTATCTCAGATTAGATTTAATAAATCTTTTTGGTGTTTCCACCGCACAAAAAGATTTAAAAAAGATTAAATTTGAGAGCACCTTCAAAAATGCAAATGGCGTTCCAATTTTTCTTATGAAGTGCGAATGAGACAGAATGTTTCATTCGTGTGAAACATAGCCCAGGAAGAATGTACTTTCGCTGCGGAAAAATTCCAAGTGAAGATTTTTGAATGCAATTATCTTTATTTGTGCCTAAGGAATACGCATGCGAAAGTCTACAAACGAAACTGGCTTGCGTTAAAAGTTATTTAAGGTTAAATGTCGAAAATACCGGTTTTCCACGTATAACTTTGAAACGGTACATGGTATTAAAAAGTAATGGATACAAAACTTGTAGATAATATGATTATCTACAAGAAATGTTAAAACACTTTTTTTTCTCTGACAGATGGTTAAGAAGATATCGGCGTTTCAAAAAACGTAAATTGACGAAAATATCCCTTTTTTGCGTATAACTCAGAAATGGTGAACGTTATTGAAAACATTTGTAGGCAAAGTTTGTATACTATGTTACCTTCTATTAAAAAAAAAATTAAATTTTTTCTAAGAGTAATAATTTTAAAGACATAATTATTTGAAAAATTTCGTCAAAAACCTGAAATTCCAGACTTTTGCTTTTAAATCTTAAATAACGAAATTTTCATAAAATAATTTATGTTCAGCTTATAGACTATAATGTAATCTACAAAAAATATTAACACACTTTTTTCCACACGAGTGACCAGTAACAAGATATTGCTACTTCAAAAAGGTTAAGTATTGAAAATATGGATTTTTCGCTTACCACTCTTAAACGGTATATGTTAGAAATTTTATTTTTACACAGTTTGTAGGTTATTTACCCTTCTACAAGAAAATAAAAAAAAAATTTTTTTGTTTGCGGTTATTTAAAAGATATAATATTTTATATAAAATGCACAAAAGTCAAAAATAACGGTATTTTGCGGTTTTATCTTAAATGGTGAAGTTTTTGAAAAATAATTTATACTTTTTGTATAAACAATAATATTCTCTATAAGAACTTTTGACCCCAATAAAAAGATATTGAGACTTCAAAAAGTATCAATTTTCGCAAATGCTGGTTTTTCCGGCCCAAAATGATTCGCCCAGTGACATAAAATAATAATAGGATTTTTTAGAGAGACATAGTACAAACATTTTTTCATACTGAGGGGGGGGTCTATCTCCCCCCAATTAACCGGGAGGAGCAATTTTCTGAAAATAATGCTGGCGTTTGACCTTGAATAACTTTTAGCGCAAGCCAGATTCGTGCGTAGACTTTTGCACGAGTATTCTTTATGGCAATTTACAGATAATTGCGTTTAAAAAATTTAGCTTAGAATTTTCCTCAAGTGGAAATGAATTTTTCTTTGATACTATCCAAAAAAAAAGGTCATGCTCTAAAAGAAGATTCTGCTGGCGTTTGACCTAGAATAACTTTTAGCGCAAGCCAGATTCGTGTGTAGACTTTTTCAGGAGTATTCTTTATGGCAATTTAAAGATAATTGCGTTTAAAAAATTTAACTTGGAGTTTTCCTCAAGTGGAAATGAATTTTTTCCTTGATACTATCCAAAAAAAAAGGTTATGCTCTAAAAGAAGATTCTGCTGGTGTTTGACCTTGAATAACTTTTAGCGCAAGCCAGATTCGTGTGTAGACTTTTGCACGAGTATTCTTTATGGTAATTTAAAGATAATTGCGCTTAAAAATTTTAACTTGGAATTTTCCCGAAGTGGTAATGCATTTTTCCTACTACCAAAAAAAAACACATAATAAAAAAATAGTTTTCTTAGTTTACAATTTTCTCGAAAACTAGATGGCATAAAACCATCTGGTTTTCAGTGTTCATTTAAAAATTACAGGAAAAGTGTATAATAGAAACTTACATAATTCCTGATTTCATATTTTGAAAAAAGAACAGTACATATATAATTTTTTTCAGTTTTTTTTTTAATGTTGGGTTTGAAGGTATTTTTTCGAAAACTATTGGCAGGTATAACTTATTTTGAAAAAATAATTAAAGAACAAACTTGAAAATCTCAAAAAAAAATATAGTACTTTATTTTAAGTGTTGCCATTTGTTTATTTTTTTTTTAAATTATAGTACTATTTTCAGAAAATTGCTCCTCCCGGTTAATTGGGGGGAGATAGACCCTCCCCTCAGTATGAAAAAATGTTTATACTATGTCTCTCTAAAAAATCCTATTATTATTTTATGTCACTGGGCGAATCATTTTGGGCCGGAAAAACCAGCATTTGCGAAAATTGATACTTTTTGAAGTCTCAATATCTTTTTATTGGGGTCAAAAGTTCTTATAGAGAATATTATTGTTTATACAAAAAGTATAAATTATTTTTCAAAAACTTCACCATTTAAGATAAAACCGCAAAATACCGTTATTTTTGACTTTTGTGCATTTTATATAAAATATTATATCTTTTAAATAACCGCAAACAAAAAATTTTTTTTTTATTTTCTTGTAGAAGGGTAAATAACCTACAAACTGTGTAAAAATAAAATTTCTAACATATACCGTTTAAGAGTGGTAAGCGAAAAATCCATATTTTCAATACTTAACCTTTTTGAAGTAGCAATATCTTGTTACTGGTCACTCGTGTGGAAAAAAGTGTGTTAATATTTTTTGTAGATTACATTATAGTCTATAAGCTGAACATAAATTATTTTATGAAAATTTCGTTATTTAAGATTTAAAAGCAAAAGTCTGGAATTTCAGGTTTTTGACGAAATTTTTCAAATAATTATGTCTTTAAAATTATTACTCTTAGAAAAAATTTAATTTTTTTTTTTAATAGAAGGTAACATAGTATACAAAATTTGGCTATAAATGTTTTCAATAACATTCACCATTTCTGAGTTATACGCAAAAAAGGGATATTTTCGTCATTTTAGGTTTTTTGAAACGCCGATATCTTCTTAACCATCTGTCAGAGAAAAAAAGTGTTTTAACATTTCTTGTAGATAATCATATTATCTACAAGTTTTGTATCCATTACTTTTTAATACCATGTACCGTTTCAAAGTTATACGTGGAAAACCGGTATTTTCGACATTTAACCTTAAATAACTTTTAACGCAAGCCAGTTTCGTTTGTAGACTTTCGCATGCGTATTCCTTAGGCACAAATAAAGATAATTGCATTCAAAAATCTTCACTTGGAATTTTTCCGCAGATTGGCAATTTATTTGTACATTTTTCCTGGGCTAAACAATGAAGAACTGAATGCGAGTCTCGAATGAATCGTTCAGCACCATGCAAAAATAGGCTAGTTCGATTTCTAAAACTATTTGTCCTAGGAAGATTTAACAAGATTAATTTCTAATCTTCAAGATTTACGAAATAAATTTGTATGGTAAATCTACGAGATTTATAGGAGATTTAAGGATAATCTCATTAAATCTCAGATTAGCGCTAGGTGGAAATGTAGCATTACAGACAAAAATTCTAATTATGTCCCGCAAAGTAGTACGAGTAAATAAATCTTTTTTTTTATAATTTGCGCGCACTAAAGGGATTTTGACTACCCTTAAGATGTTGAGACACAGTGCGAGCGATCAGGAAAATAGGGAAGGATTCAAGAGGAGATACCGAGGCACATTAGTTTTGAAGTTCTGAATATCAAAATGGGAGGGTAAAACAGAGCCTGGTAAAGCATTCCACATTCGTGTTGTACGGCTAAAAAAAGAATCTCTGTACTTGACAGTACGTCCGAAGTTGGGCTCAAGGGTCAACTGATGAGCATTCCTAAAAGCGCAAGTATTACGGTTGAATTGTTTAAGGGGAGGAATGCAACTGGCTATTTCACTAGAACATTGCTTGTAAAAATAGCGATAAAATAATGAGAGACATGAAACATCGCGGCGATGTTTCAGAGTTGTAATTGTTTGAGTAATAGATATATCATATCACCTATCATTTTCAAGGCTCTATTTTGTATTCTATCCAAGAGATTCAAATGAGTTATAGGAGCACCAGCCCAAATGTGGGAGTTAAACTCAAGCTTGGGTCGGATGAAGGCTTTATAGATTACAGCCAGATCAGGAGGGGAAAAGATTTTCTTACATCTTCGAAGAAAACCTAAGCACTTTGCAGCATTTTTGGCGACGTTGAATATGTGATCATTCCACAGAAGGTGACATGTGATGCACATTCCCAGAACTGAGAGCTGTTCAGTTTCATCGATGCAAGTACCGCTCATTGATAGCGGCATTGGGGGAGGGTTCTGCTTCAGCGACAGCAGACAGCATTGGGCTTTTGAAGCATTACATTCTACACGGTTTTTGATTCCCCACTGCACAATGCTGTAAAGATCAGAATTTAATGAGCTTATCATACGGTGCCGTTGAAGTTCCACATCCGAAGGACAGGGATGTGAATCTAAAAACGAATATGAAAAGCTGAGGGTGCTATCGTCAGCAAAACAATTTAATGGATTAGAAGTTTCAGACAGGAGATCATAAATGAAAATGAGAAAGAGAGTCGGAGACAAAACAGAGCCCTGGGGCACACCAGCATTTATTTTATGAATATCAGACTTGTTACCATCCAAGACGACTTGTATTGAACGGTCCGAAAGGTAATTTCTAATCCAAAGAAGAAGAGATTCATCGATACCAAATGCACGCATTTCGATAAGAGAGCTTGATGCCAAACTCTATCAAATGCCTTTGAAATATCAAGCGCAATAATCTTACTTTCTCCAAAACGATGTAAAAATTTGTTCCACTGCTCGGTGAGATATACCATCAGATCACCAGTGGACCTATTGCTACGAAAGCCATACTGCCGGTCATTAAGAAGCTTTCGTTTTTCGAGATATTTCTTAAGCTAATAATTTATCAGCATTTCCATGACCTTGGAAAGAAGGGACGTAAGTGCTATTGGGCGATAGTTAGAGGGAGAAGAAGATTCGCCTTTTTTAGGGACAGGCTGGACAAATGCTGTTTTCCATCCACTCGGAAAGAGACCTGTAGAGTAGGACAGATGGAAAAGCTTACGCAGTGATTTTACCAGCGTTGAAGAACAGCTCTTCAGAACAATGGGAGGGATACAATCCGGGCCAGTGGATTTGTGTACGTCGAGGTCTTTTAAAACTCTTGCTATTGCACGAGTGCGAAAGAAGATTTGTCCTATAAAATCATTTGCGCTCTTTAGTACAGGTGTAGACATGACACTCTCTGGCAGCGTCGAATTAACAGCAAACTGTGCTGCAAGCAAATTGGCTTTTTCAAGTGAGCTAACATAGGGAGTGTCATTCAATACGGGCGTTGGAACCGCAGAAGAAGTAGAATTTCTGATGTTTTTTTACAAATGACCAAACATTTTTACTACCTTTGGGACATTGTAGTATTTTTTGCCGTAATTTTTGGTCGTGCAAAAATTTTGTTCTTTGTGTGTTTTTGAGTGGATTTTCGGAAACAGTAAAAATACGTCAATTTTCAACTAGCACTTGGTTCCAAGTGGGCTGTCGCAGAGAAACACATTAAACAGAGATTTGTTGGAAATCGTTTGTGCTTTCAATTGTACTTTGATGAAGTTCACGAACAATTGATAGTTTTCGAGCCATAAGAAAAAAAAACTACCCAAAAAATGTATTTTTGCATACTGTTTTTTCCATGTAGCGTCACGAAACTTAAGTCGAAAACCTTAGATTCGGATTCAGCAACCCCGAAAACATAAAGCAGGGAACAAATCCAAGCTACCCCACAATTTGCTTGCTTAGAGCCCTTTTGACACAAATTTACTTGACTAAAGGTGATATTGTTCATTCTGAATAGCTCTGCTGCCATTTGGTCTAAAAGCTCATTTTTGTTTTAAGTTAAAAGAAACTGCAAAATAACAATACAAAATAATAAATGCCATGAACCACCCTGAGGCAAATACGCCGAAACCCGCATAAGATATTCCAAAATACTTAAATTCTTTTTTGGATTACTCCTTATTCGTTATAGGTATTGACTGTGATTTAAACTTCATACTTATAAAAGTTAACATTCGTGTGATTGTTTTGTCATTCGTAAGTCTTAACAGACAACAGATCGATGAGATACTAATAAATTAAACGGTGATGGAGTGCAATTTATAAATATTTTGATCATTAACATATTTACCTCACACTGCCGGCCCCTGCCGCACGTGATATTAATTCGTAAACAAATCAAAGATATTGTGTTACATTCGCTCCATCATGAATCGCAATAAGACAAAATATAGACAAAAATATTTACTCAAAATTCAATAACAAAAAAAAAAAAAAAAACAACAACAACAACAATTAACTGTGTATATAGAAAATTGTGCAAATCATTATTATTGATGTTGTGCTCAAAGTGGAAAGAATAATAATTCCAATTGAAATTAAACTCATCTTTGTTGATGGATTTCATTGGTAAGTCTTTTAGCAGATTGAAGTCATAAAGCTTTTGATGCATCTTAAACTTTGAGTACATAAATAAATGAACGAAAATATTTGTATGTATTTTCATCATATATTTTTATTGCACAAAAATTTTTAAAAATAATTTTAAAATGTGCCCAGACTTGATTTAATGTATTCACTTCATTAATATTTGAAGACCATATATCAAAATCAAAGATTTCGCAGAACGTGCCTTCTATTGAATTCTTTTAATAAGATGGGCAGTGCATTTTGCTGAAAATAAATATTTAAATTGCAAGTTTTTTTCTTAATACGTTCCCATTAAAGGACAAGCCACAAGCTTTGGCACATCATACTTATTGTAAGTTCCGGAAACTATACCCTTATTCACTCCATTCTCCTCAAATAGTTGATGATTATAAACTGCAAAAAGCATTTATGTGAAATATTGGCTTATAAATACATACATACAAACATACATACGAGTATATACCTAATTATAACTAAGAAGTAAGCGTGAAGAATGTCATAAGTACCAAACTAATTTATTTCATATTTGGTAAATTTAATAATAATTTATCATTCAATATCAATTGGTTAGCAATATTAGTTTGGCCACTTAAGGCAAATTTTAAGTGAACATAACTGGCACCTTTGGCCCCAGAGTCATCAGAATCCATTGAAAATTTTGTTCTCTTATTTTGAGGTGTTTAGTTAGAAAACAAAATAATTTATTTCTTTGGTGGAAAATTTAAGCTTAGTTAAAAAAAAGGCCAGAAATACATAATAATTAAGACAGGAGCTTCTACAAAATAATCACTGATTTCGCTTTCTTCACGTCTCAAAATCAATCATACACATTTTCAATGAGGACTGAGGAGGAGTTTCAATGATAGCTAACTGGCGCCTTACTCATCTGTAGTAACCCATATTTAAGAAGGTTTTATAATACAAATTCTATATACTACTGAAATAAATCAGCCAAGTAGAAGACTTAGCATTAAGGATTGGACTTGTTGAATTATTGATTCAGAATAACTTTTTATGGCCTTTAGTCCTACAAATTGGCGTTTCGTTCGGCCCTCACTATGTCACTGATGAGTTCAAGTGAGTAAGCCGAACGAAACGCCAATTTGTAGGACTAAAGGCCATAAAAAGCTATTCTGAACCCATATTCGAGTTTATCAGGCTAATGTGCTAATATTATCACTATAGGCTGCAAACATGAGTGTCAAGTTAGCAGAGCAACTTTGACGAATCAAAAATGGTTAGTTGGATAACTTTCGTTAATTACTCGTTAATTAGATATGAATTTGTCGTTCAATGTTTTCTATGTTTTTTTGGGGTCTTTGCTAACTTGACACTACTCAAGAAGCGTGTAAAACTTCTTATATAATGTTTTATGGCTTAATAATTTGCCATTAATTAGTCATTAATTAGATCTGAAAAATTGAATTCAGTCGTGCAATGTTTTCTATGTTTTTTTTGTATTCTTCGTTAGCTTCATATCAAGTTAGCAAAGCACCATCTTAAGAAGGGATTTAAACTGATAATACCGAACCGAACTGTTTATGGCTTAATAGTTTGCCACTAATTATTCTTCAATTAGTTGTGACAATTTTGAATTTGTCGAGAAATGTTTTCTATGTTTTTTGGGTTCTTTGGTAGCTTGACATCAAGCTGTCAAAGTACTACCTGAAAATGGGGTAAAAACTGTTTATACCGGATGGTTTATGGCTTAGTAATTTACTATTAAATAGCTGTTAATCATTTGTGATAATTTTGAATTTGTCGTTCTATGTTTTCAATGTTTTTTCCCGAAAAGTGGTAAAAACTTCCAAAACTTAATTAGTTATTCCTTGATAATAAGCCATTAATTTGTCGTAAATTAGTTGTGAAAAATTCAAATTTGTCATGCGATGTTATTTTGGGTGATTTGTTTTCTATGAGCGTCAGCTCACAACTAATTAACGACTAACAAACGGCAAATTATTAAGCACTAAAATATTAAATTTTAGAAATTTTTACAACTTTTCAAACCAAAAAACAGAAAACATGGAACGACAAATTCGAAATTGTCACAACTAATTAACGACAAATTATGCTCCCATCCATTTTTTGATCCGTGAGAGTTGCTTTGTTGACTTGATATCAAGCGGCTATAATTGCGGAGTGGAAGGTGCGCTCCGGAGCGCACCTCACTTAAGTAAAACTGACATTTGATGAAATAAGAAGGCCAAAGAGAGAAAGATGATAGTTAAATTAAATTATTAAATTATTTTAATTTTTTTTTTTTAAATCCAAAAAATACTTTTTTGAAAATGTTGGCAAACAATACTATTTGAACCTTTTAAGACCTTCTGCATGAAAAAATGATTAAAATCAGTCACACTGTTTCCAAGAAAATTGAAAATAAAATAAAATAAAATAAAATAAAATAGTAATATTAGTACCACTAATATTAATTTTTTTTAAAATGGTGTTCATCCATAACAGTAATTCATTGATTTAAAAAAAATTGCTTAGCCGTTCTGAAGAAAATATGATTTTGTAAAATTGAAAAAAAATATCGGGCTCTGTGAATAAACAAAAGCTTTTAAGCTATTTTTGGAAAAAGCTAAAGCTATAGCTAGTCATAGCTATTACTAGTAGCTTAAGCTAGAACTATCTAGCTTAAGCTTTGTTTCATGTGAATAAACAAAAGATTACGCTAAACAGCTTTAGCTAGAAAATTCTAGCTTAAGCTTACTATTTCTAGCTTTCGTTTGTTTATTCGCATGTATTGGCTTAGGTTAGGTAGAAGGGCTGACAGTTGATCACGTTACCGTCACACTTAGATCTATGTAGATCCGTTGTGATACCCTAGGAAATTGTATTCCACTTAATGTAAAAACCTATGTGTTCTTTTAGCAATCAAGCCATTTAGAGGCGTTGATGAAATTCAGAAGGTTATTAGCCGAAGTTCCAGAAAGTTCCTCTAGGTCGTCATAGAAATGATTTCCTAGATGTCGCTTTCTTAAATGACAGAGTGCTGGGCAGTGGCAAAGGAAGTGTAAGGTATCCTCATGTGCTTCTTCATCGCTGCACCCTCTGCAAAGGTCGTCAGTACTGAGCCTCATTTTCTTTTTATGGTATCTCAGTAGGTTGTGTCCGGTGATTATGCTGACAAGGGAACGGAGATGTTTCTTGTTCATTTTGTTACCAATTTCCTTTTTGATGCTACAGGTTGGTACTTTGATATTTTGTTCGGCCTGACTTGAATCAAGCGACGAACCTGTTCTCGCCAGCTCATCAGCTCTCTCGTTTCCCTGTACATCACTGTGACCGGGAACCCAGCAGAGTCTAATGTTATGCTGCATGCCAAGAACCCTAAGCTCTTCGCGACAGCAAGTCACAAGCTTCGAATGTATCTCGGTGGCAGAAATTGCTTTTATTGCTGCTTGGCTATCAATAAAGAGGGTGGTATCAGCTCGTGGTATCGCCATCATTGTATTGGCTTAGAAGCTTAAGTTAAAACTATCACAACAAAAATATAAATGTTAAAAAAGAGCCAAGTTCTTATATGTACAAGAAGCCTGTGCGCAAAAGTCAGCCAAAAAAAGTAATGAGATCTAAAATATATTCCAAGTTTTAAGCCCATGAAGTTTAATATCAAATATCTTAAGTAGAGTAATATCGAAACAATTCCAAATCATGACACGAATTTGGTATTTAATGATTACTGATTAAATACCAAATTGGTGATTGGTGGGTTCACTGGTCAAGTTTCATACATTTTAAATTTGTGATTAAGTAAGTATTTAAGAGAAAACTTGCCAAGTAAACCCACCAAATTTAAATCAGTAATTAAATACCCAATTTCTGTCATGATTTGGAATTGTTTCGATATTACTCTACTTAAGATATTTGATATTAAACTTCATGGGCTTAAAACTTGGAATATATTTTAGATCTCATTACTTTTTTTGGCTGACTTTTACGATTTACGCACAGGTTTCTTGCATATATAAGAACTTGGCTCTTTTTTAACATTTATGTTTTTGTTGTGATTTCACTCCTTTTTGCAAAGATTTATTTTTCCAGGTGAAAATCAAGCCCTTACACTCTACAAAGTTTCATAATTCTACGACAACCGAAAGTGCTCCATATAAATAATAGCAATTTTGATAAAGTGGGTGCATGGCACACACCATGAATGGAAAATTCAAAATTTTCGATTTTTTTCTTTCTAAGTACTTCAAGACCTACCGACCAACCGATGTTCATCGTTCTACAACAATCGGAAGTGACCATATAATTTATTCCAATTTTCAACTTTTTTCTTTCTTAGTACTTCAAGCCCTACTGGTCTACCAATTTCCATCGTTCTACAACAATCAGAAGTGCTTCATATAGTTTATAAAAATTTTTGAGAATGTGGGTGGATGCCACGCCCCCTGAATAGAAAATTGCAGATTTTCGATTTTTTTCCTTGTAAACATTACAAGGCCTACCGTTGTGCGAAATTTCAAGTTTCTACGTTGTCGGGAAGTGTTCCATAATTTTGATGATCTGTCAGTGAGTCAGTCAGTTACGGTTTTTGCGATTTTTGAAGTCCTATGTCTCGGGAATCACTAATGCTTAAGAGTTGAAATTTGGTGAGCCACCTGTGTTAAATCAGGTCAACAAATACTGCGAATTTGAAGTTTCTGAAGTTTATTGGTACTGAAGTTAGAGGGGGGTTGAAAATCGCCTGAGTTTGTTCCTGTAAAAAGGGTGTAGTGCCGCGAACTTGGCTGGGCACTACCGTGCCCTTTGATTATTTTTGGGACCGAAAAGCAATGCAAGAAGATTTTTAAGAGTCCAAGTTTTAGCTTAAGCTATTTGTTTATTCACAAGACCCATTTTTTTCATATAACAAGAACTAGTCAAAGCTCCAGCTACTGCAGGTCCAAACTTTATATCAAAGGCGGGTTAATAATGACTTAATATTTCTTCACCAACTTATAAGTGGTCAAGTTGATGCCCCTGACTTGTTAGCCTGTATTGGCATAAATTATCGCGGAGGATCTCACCACCTACGAAGATTTGAACTTTTACACGTCGATTTTCATCGAACTAACTACGGAATGCATGAACCTCTCAACCGTATGTGTAAGCTTTTTAATTTAAATGGTTCCTCAGTTGATTTCAACTTAGGTAAAATGGGATAGAAAACATTGTTTCGAACCAGTGCTCCACGTTCTTGACTGTCTTATCTACTGTTTAAGATATTTTAATTGTTTTTATCATTGTTAAATTTTGTATTGTTTTTATTTTTGTAATTTTGTTTAGTTTTGTATACTTTTTATTTGTAAGCATGTGTTGGTTTGCATTATTTTACTATTTTACTAACCACTAACACATGCACTTATGATGAGCCTCTGTTTGTAGGTTGCAGCTTGTTCTAAGTTCTCTACAACATAGAATCTGAAGTGTTAAAAAAAAGCTTTCTAGATTCCAGGAATCTTTATATTTTTGTAGCTATAATATTCTAGCTTAAACTATTATTTATCACACCATTTGGAGCTTAAGCTGGCAAATCAAGCTAAAGCTAGAAGAATCTAGCTTTAGCTATTTTAAACTAGCTATCTATTACAAGAAGACATTTTTTAGTTTTCACTTTCAGCCAAAGCTTGTTTTTAATCACACAAGACCTAGCTTTGACTTAAAAATCCAAGTTTTAGCTTTAGTTTTTTTTCTATTCACAAGACCCATCGTATGGCAGGTACCGTTATCTTTGATTCTAAATAAAAAGTGAAACGTGAAAACGTGTAGAGGGAATGATCAAAACCATTATGTACCAAATTTGAAGAAATTCGATGTAGCCGAATAGACAAACCGATAGAGAGAATTGTGAGACCAACTTTTTTTTGTCTTCCCAAGTTTTGAAGTGTCTGATCAAAAATCGAGCTTTTAACATACAGAAATGATTAACACTTTAAAATAAGAATTTGAAGATTTATTAGCAACAAAACGAAACTTTTTTGTAATGATCTTTATACTAGTCCGGCATGTATGGTAATCCCTCTCTATCGTAGCGCATATTTTCAGGACGAAGTACCGGCAAATTATTTATTGTTACAAGCTCATTTTCTTAACAATTGCATAACTTGTCATTAGAGTTGGGTAATCGAAAGTCCAATTACAATGCAATTAAATAACATTGTAACTATTTGAAATGTGATTGAGCTGTAATTACAATTGTAATCTTTACAACATTGTATGTACCTACAACATTGTATATCCAATCTATAGTATTCTCATGAAACACGATTTTGTAGGTAGACATTTGGTCGATAGGTTCGCTGTGATCGCCTTACCGAGATCCATTTGGACGCATAGATGGCCACGAGCTTTTTTTCTTCATGATAATACTATAGAATTTATATACAATGCCTACAATATCAATATCGCAAGTTAAAATAGTGTAATTGGTAAAGGATGTCAGTATTTTCGTGGTTGAAATAAATTTTGTAAGCTTTTCTCTTCAGACAATGGTACCTATGCTTGTCGAAGGAAGTTATTAAAACTAGAGAACTCTTAACATTATTTTGCAAAGGTCTTATTTAAAAATAAAAATTACAAAAACAATGCTGTGAATGTAACCATTGTTTGTAATATATTTTTTTTCTATTTTTATATAACCGTTTCCTATAGAATATTTTTTTTCTTTCAACCTATGTACATGCCCTGAATTTTGTGGAAGATTTTACGCGAACCCTAGTATGCCAAAAAAAGGCAACTAAATTAGCCCCCACATCAACTATAAGGGATGATTTTTTTTCATTTGGAGCTGATTTATGCCTTTCCAAATATAAAAACTCAAAAATAAAAATAATATAGAGACCACCCTGATATGTATGTATATTATTTAAACTCAGAATCATTCTGGAAGGTGCTCACAACTACACTAGTCAACAATATTAAAGGAACAAATTTTTTTTCAATTTTTGTTAGCGTTTTTGAAGAGCTGTATCTTTGTGACGAGTGGTCGTATTGAGTTGAAATAAAAAGCATTTTACAGCTATGTGCGTGAAGTTAGCACCGCCATTTTCGATTTTCAAAAAAAAAAGGTTGTGCTGTAATGTGCCCAACTTGTGCTGCTATGTGCCGTATTTTTTAAAAAAATCGTACTAAGGGTTTGGTTTTTAGAGGGTACCCATTTTTTTAGCGTGAAGTTAGCACCGCCATTTTTGATTTTTGAAAAAAAAAAGTTGTGCTGTACTGTGCTCAACTTGTGCTGGCTTGTGCCGTAAATATTTTTGAAAAATTCGCAAATTTGCAAATTTTACGAATGAAATTTTTGCGAAATCTCAAAATTTCGTAAAAAAAAAAGTTGTGCTGCATTGTGCTCAAAAAATGATACTAAGAACCAAAAAGAAAAAAACAAAAATTCGCATAATTGCATCTATTATGGCCAAAACTAAACTTTGCGAAGGGCGGTAGCGTGAAGTTAGCACCGTTGTGCTGCATTGTGCTCAACTTGTGCTGCCTTGTGCCGTAAATATTTTTGAAAAATTCGCAAATTTGCAAATTTTGCGAATGAAATTTTTGCGAAACTTCATAATTACTAAAAAGTGAAAGTTGTGCTGTTTTGTGCTCAATTTGTGCAACCATATTCCAAAGAAATAAAAAAAAAATTCGCATTTTTGTGACTTTTATGCCAAAAATGAATTAATAATTTTTTTTTTTTTAAGTTTTACATTTTTCTTAAAAACTAACATGTGCTATTTCGGGCTCAGTTTGTGCTGCCATATTCCGAAGAGATAAAAAAAAATCGCGTATATTTGTAACTTTTACGGATAAAAAACAGTTTTGCGAAGCGTGAAGTTAGCACCGTCTTTTGCAATTTTCAAAAAAAAAGTTGTGCTGTATTGTGCTCAACTTTTTCTGGCTTGTGCCGTAAATATTTCCAAAAAATTCGCAAATTTGCAAATTTTACGAATGAAATTTTTGCGAAATTTCAAAATTTCTTTAAAAAAATAATTGTGCTGCATTGTGCTCAAAAAATGCTACTAAGAACCAAAAAGAAAAACATAAAAATTCGCATAATTGCGTTTATTATGGCCGAAAGTAAACTTTGCGAAGGGCTGTAGCGTGAAGTTAGCATCGCCATTTTCGATTTTCAAAAAACAAAAAATTGTGCTGTATTGTGCTCAGCTTGTGCTAACTTGTGCCGTAAATATTTTTAAGAAATTTGCAAACTCGCAAATTTTACGAACAAAAATTTTTTAAATTTTGCAATTGTGTAAAAAATTAAAGTTGTGCTGTTTTCTGTGCTATTTGTACTGCCATATTCCGAAGAGAAAACAAAAAAATTCGCATATTATTTCGCTATTTACGGCACAAGGCAGCACAAGTTGAGCACAATACAGCACAACTTTTTTTTTTTTGAAAATCGAAAATGGCGGTGCTAACTTCACGCTTCGCAAAACTGCTTTTTGGCCGTAAAAGTTACAAATATGCGAATTTTTTTGTTTTCTCTTCGGAATATGGCAGAACAAATAGCACAGAAAACAGCACAACTTTAATTTTTTACAAAATTGCAAAATTTGAAAAATGTTCATCCGTAAAATCTGCAAATTTGCGAATTTTTTGGAAATATTTACGGCACAAGGCAGCACAAGTTGAGCACAATACAGCACAACTTTTTTTTTTGAAAATCGAAAATGGCGGTGCTAACTTCACGCTTCGCAAAACTGCTTTTTGGCCGTAAAAGTTACAAATATGCAAATTTTTTTGTTTTCTCTTTGGAATATGGCAGAACAAATAGCACAGAAAACAGCACAACTTTAATTTTTTACAAAATTGCAAAATTTGAAAAATGTTCATCCGTAAAATCTGCAAATTTGCGAATTTTTCAAAAATATTTACGGCACAAGGCAGCACAAGTTGAGCACAATACAGCACAACTTTTTTTTTTTTGAAAATCGAAAATGGTGGTGCTAACTTCACGCTTCGCAAAACTGCTTTTTGGCCGAAAAAGTTACAAATATGCGAATTTTTTTGTTTTCTCTTCGGAATATGGCAGTACAAATAGCACAGAAAACAGCACAACTTTAATTTGTTACACAATTGCAAAATTTAAAAAAATTTTGTTCGTAAAATTTGCGAGTTTGCAAATTTCTTAAAAATATTTACGGCACAAGTTAGCACAAGCTGAGCACAATACAGCACAATTTTTTGTTTTTTGAAAATCGAAAATGGCGATGCTAACTTCACGCTACAGCCCTTCGCAAAGTTTACTTTCGGCCATAATAAACGCAATTATGCGAATTTTTATGTTTTTCTTTTTGGTTCTTAGTAGCATTTTTTGAGCACAATGCAGCACAATTATTTTTTTAAAGAAATTTTGAAATTTCGCAAAAATTTCATTCGTAAAATTTGCAAATTTGCGAATTTTTTGGAAATATTTACGGCACAAGCCAGAAAAAGTTGAGCACAATACAGCACAACTTTTTTTTTTTGAAAATTGCAAAAGACGGTGCTAACTTCACGCTTCGCAAAACTGTTTTTTAGCCGTAAAAGTTACAAATATACGCGATTTTTTTTTATCTCTTCGGAATATGGCAGCACAAACTGAGCCCGAAATAGCACATGTTAGTTTTTAAGAAAAATGTAAAACTTAAAAAAAAAAAATTATTAATTCATTTTTGGCATAAAAGTCACAAAAATGCGAATTTTTTTTTTATTTCTTTGGAATATGGTTGCACAAATTGAGCACAAAACAGCACAACTTTCACTTTTTAGTAATTATGAAGTTTCGCAAAAATTTCATTCGCAAAATTTGCAAATTTGCGAATTTTTCAAAAATATTTACGGCACAAGGCAGCACAAGTTGAGCACAATGCAGCACAACTTTTTTTTTTTTGAAAATCGAAAATGGCGGTGCTAACTTCACGCTACCGCCCTTCGCAAAGTTTAGTTTTGGCCATAATAGATGCAATTATGCGAATTTTTGTTTTTTTCTTTTTGGTTCTTAGTATCATTTTTTGAGCACAATGCAGCACAACTTTTTTTTTTACGAAATTTTGAGATTTCGCAAAAATTTCATTCGTAAAATTTGCAAATTTGCGAATTTTTCAAAAATATTTACGGCACAAGCCAGCACAAGTTGAGCACAGTACAGCACAACTTTTTTTTTTTCAAAAATCAAAAATGGTGGTGCTAACTTCACGCTAAAAAAATGGGTACCCTCTAAAAACCAAACCCTTAGTACGATTTTTTTAAAAAATACGGCACGTAGCAGCACAAGTTGGGCACATTACAGCACAACCTTTTTTTTTTTGAAAATCGAAAATGGCGGTGCTAACTTCACGCACATTTTACAGCTTTATGTTTTTTGTTTCGAGATTTGTTTGCAAACAAATTTTTTTGAAGTACCGTTATTGCGTTATTGCAAAAAATGAGACGAGACAACAAAATTATTTTGTTTTTATTTTTTTTGAAGGTCCTCATTTCTATGGATAAATTTTTTTGAGTCAATTAAATTTCATGATCAGATACCGTGTTTATTCAGCTTCAATTCAGTTTTTTTGTTGTTTTCGTACGATTTTTTTTGACATGGTTTATCTGACTTTGAATGAAAAAAATACTTTTAGCCTTGATTACCAATATCTCAGCAAATAATGACGTTATAAAAAATTCAAAGACAGTTTTGGAAATTTGAAAAAGCGTTTTACAAGATTTTTTTATGATTTTGTAGAAATTATTTTTTTTTACCGTTCACCGTTAGTTTAAAAAAAGTACTAAAAACCGACGTTTTGTGGTCTTTTCGTAAATCTTTTTTTTTCTTTGCAAATATTGATTGCATGGCTTGCGTTGGTATGCAAATTTATAGACTTTTGAATCATCAATATCCTTGTAAATTTTAAAATTGATTCATCGAACCGTTTTTCCTCACCAAAACTTCAAAGTCTTACAAACCAGGTAAACGAACAAATTGTGTTGTTCCTAAACAATGCGTAGTCGTCATCAAAATGACAAGAAAACTGTAATTCCAGTGGATTTTTTTCACAGTTTTGCATTAGTTAGATACTTTTTTGAATTGAAATGAAATAAAAAGTACATTAAACAAAAAAATAAAAAAAATTAATTTAAAAAAATTTGCAAACAAAAAAACTTAATTTTTTTAATTTTTTTGAAAAATGTAATTTTTTTTCATTTCAATTCAAAAAAGTATCTAACTAATGCAAAAATGTGAAAAAAATCCACTGGAATTGCGGTTTTCTTGTCATTTTGATGACAACTTCGCATTGTTTAGGAACACCACAATTTGTTCCTTTACCTGGTTTGTAAGACTTTGAAGTTTTGGTGAGGAAAAACGGTTCGATGAATCAATTTGAAAATTTACAAGAATATTAATGATTTAAAAGTCTATAAATTTGCATACCAACGCAAGCCATGCAATCAATATTTGCAAATAAAAAAAAAGATTTACGAAAAGACCACAAAACGTCGGTTTTTAGTACTTTTTTTAAACTAACGGTGAACGGTAAAAAAAAATAATTTCTACAAAATCATAAAAAAATCTTGTAAAACGCTTTTTCAAATTTCCAAAACTGTCTTTGAATTTTTTATAACGTCATTATTTGCTGAGATATTGGTAATCAAGGCTAAAAGTATTTTTTTCATTCAAAGTCAGATAAACCATGTCAAAAAAAATCGTACGAAAACAACAAAAAAACTGAATTGAAGCTGAATAAACACGGTATCTGATCATGAAATTTAATTGACTCAAAAAAATTTATCCATAGAAATGAGGACCTTCAAAAAAAATAAAAACAAAATAATTTTGTTGTCTCGTCTCATTTTTTGCAATAACGCAATAACGGTACTTCAAAAAAATTTGTTTGCAAACAAATCTCGAAACAAAAAATATAAAGCTGTAAAATGCTTTTTAATTCAACTCAATACGACCACTCGTCACAAAGATACAGCTCTTCAAAAAACGCTAACAAAAATTGAAAAAAAATTTGTTCCTTTAATATTGTTGACTAGTGTATTTGAACTTTTAAAGTTTCTTAAAGATTTTGATGAAGAAACTTTTATTTTGCAATACTGATTGATATTTTAAGTATTTAGTGGTACCTTAATTCTTCTTTTAAATTGAGAAGTCTGAAATGAAAACCATTCGCTTGTTCTATTTTTAAATCAAGTCATTTACCTGTTAAGATTTTGAAAAAATTATTTTTTTGGAAAAAATTACTTTTTATTTAATTTTAAATCATAATAATATCAAATAATAATGTTGATTTTAAATTAATTTTTATGAAGACTACACAATGTTTAGGAACAAAGCAATTTGTTCCCCTAATTGGTGCGTAGAATTATTCAAATTTCCAAAACTGTTTTTATGACATTATTATTTTCTGAGATATTGGTTATCAAAGCCAAAAGTATCTTTTTCATTGAAAGTCAGATAAACCTTGCAAAAAACTGTACGACAGCAACAAAAATTACTAAAGGTACTTAAAAAAAATTTCTTTGCAAACAAATTTCAAATTAAAAAACGTTAAGCTGTAGAATGCTTTTTGTTTCATCTCAATACAACCACTCATTACAAAGATACAGCTCTTCAAAGCTCCTTTAATTTTTTTGACTAGTGTAGTTTTCTTTATAATGTTCGATTCAAAATAAAACTCAGTTCTATTTTATTTTATTTTGTTTAATTTAATTTAATTTAATTTAATTTAATTTAATTTTATTTTGTTTTATTTTTTTACGTGTATCAGAAAAACTATAGTATGAGATTTGTATTTGCATATATGTATGTACTAAAATTTGTTATAAATACAAAAAAGTGTATATAGGCCCAAGTGTACCACTATTTTAATTGAATTAATGCTTCCTTTTTATTCATTTTTATTTAAGTTATAAATTGAATTTAGTTAAATTGCATATTTTCATTTAGAAGATACTGTTCAATTATATTTCTGTTTTTATTAATTTGATTGTAACTTTATAGGTAAGTGAAGGAGTAGTGACAATTCCCATTCGCCTTTTAAAACAAATCATGCGAACTATTTTGGAAATTTTTCACAAAACATTTAAGAGGAACAAAACACTTATAAGTCCTATTCACGTTCGTCTTTTTCGCTGGTCTGACATAGTCTTAATTATTTTTATTTATGATTGAATTTTTCCTTTAGGCTTTTTTGGGCTATTTTTGGTATGAATGCAAATAAAAAAATTATTTAATTCTTTTCTCAAAGTTTCTTTAGAATTCTTTCCTTCTTTAAGGGCTTATTTTATTTGATTTTTCACATTAAATCATAATATATTCATTACCTTTCCTTCCACTGTTGTATCTTCTCAACGTTGGCACTGACAAACATTTTAAAATTATTTAATTAACAAATAAAATAAAATAAAATAAATAAACAGAAGCAAGAAAAACTTTCAAATTAGACGAACTCACATATAAATTATCACAGAGTTTTAGTTTTGTTTACTACTTATATTTACTTTTAGAATTACATACATATTTTAATTTGTACATACATACATGCGCCTGAGATGAAGTGCATTTGCAGCCTTTTAACATTGATATTTCATACCCATTTTGATTTAACCAAAAACTAGTTGGAATTTTTTCTTTAGTATTTTTTTTAGTAAAAATGTTTTTTTTGGAGTAAGACTGAAAGAGAATCCAAAAATGGTGTATAACTTGGGGATTTTTTTTCTAATTTTCAGGTATGAGAAACCAAATGAAAGATTATTTTCGATAGTATTGGTCTGCTTAAAAAATTAAAAATGACACGGACTTGGAATTAAAAGACAAGTTTTGGGATAAGAGAAAAACTAAGATCTTCTTACACACAAAATCCTAACACCCTGCTGAGTGCATTTTATGAATATTTATAGAAGAGGATGTCATTTTAAATCAACAGAACTATTTGTATCTTAAGTTCAAACTCGAAGGTCCACCTTGGCTCTGGCTACCAATGGTCTAGTGCTAGTCATTCATTCATCACGTTTTCTCATTATTGCGGCTACTTTTTGCGAATATCAGCTCTGATATGGTTTTCTAATGCATGAATCGTTGGTGCAGCTTCATTTTAGACTTTGTCTTATACATAGCTTTATAGGTAAAATTCTAAAGGCGGCGTTTAGATCGCATAATGTTGGCAGCCAATATGGGAATCTCGATTGGGGAAATAACACGTAAAGGAAATTTGTCATGCAACAAAGCCATTGTTAAACAAGCTGTGGCACGAAAATAAACGTTGTCCACGTCCAAGCATCAATTTCAGGCAAAATAAAATTCGCCCGGCTGAATGTGGTATCGCAATCTCTCCACTGAAACTGTGGCATTATTTTTGAAAAAAGAAAATATGATCCAATGGCACTCCACCACAGTGATGGGACTTGGGAAAACTAAAGTGGTGGTAGATAGCCCAAAAAAAAGGTGGTAGAAAAGTGGTAGAAAACAAAATGTTTTAATGGTAAATAAATCATCTATTTAAAACAAATAAATAAATAAAAAAAAAACGAAGTCGGTCCATTCAAATTAAAAATTATAAATCACATGTAGTTCACAATCAATAAAATCATTATTTTCTTAAGCATCCGTCTATGAATTTTTATTTAGAAGCATATTTAACCAGCTATTTAACACTCTGAGGGATCAAAATGTTCCCCGTTTCCCAAAAGTTCTTTCGTAGCTAAAATGTTGTGAACAGTTGTTGTGTTTAATTTATTTCTTTTATCATTTTTTATATTTTTGAGCTGTGAAAATTTACGTTCATCTGCTGCGCTACTGTGTGGTAAACAACAAAGTTTTAACATGTATGATGACAGGTTTTCTAACATTAAATCCCCAATACCGTCTTTCAAATTTTTAATAAAAATCCACTGTAGTACAATGTCATCAGTTTTGAAACTTTCTATTATTTTAAATGCGCCGATGAGTTTTCTCCACTTAACATTGAGCGTTTCAATGGTCGTAGCGTTTGGTGGAAAATATTTTGTAAGTACAATGACTGTTGGCATTGTTCCAGCAATGACTTTTTTCAGATCTAATTTTTCTAATCTAAATCTAATTTTAATACATTAATTTTATCACCAAAAAAGTAAATCGTTCTACAATTTGTCAACATAATAGCTACACATAACTTTTCGTAGCTCCATGATTATATTTTCATGTATTTCATTTTCTAGTATATACATATGCTTCAAAATATAAACCAAAATACATTAACTATATGGCAAATAGTTTTCAGAATTTCTTACATCCGTATTCAAGTCAATATTTTCCTGTTTTATAAAATTTTTCATTATATTTAATTTAAAAGATTCCATACTTTCGACTAAGAGGTGGATTTTTGTCGTCTCAGATTGAAATTTTCTATTCAAGTCGTTAATTATTTTTAAATTCAAAGCAATAAAATTAAAAAAAAACTAATTTTCTTTTATTTTTCTGAAAATTGAAAATGCTCATAGCTTTTAAGTTAGGCTCTTCGAATAAATGTTATATAAAAAAATCAAATAAAGGATTCCACTTCTCTATAATTCTTTTGACGACGAGGGCCACCGAGTTTGACAGACTTTCAAAATTTGATGTTCATCGACACCAAGTGCTTTCTGAAAAGTTATGAAATCTTTTTGTTTTTTTGAGCTATGACAGAAGTTCCAATGTGTCCTGGTAAATACTTTGCAGCATAGATGGAGCACAAACTTAAATTATGCCAGCTACATCCAATCCTTAAGACATTAGGATTCACATTTATCAACCATGTGTTAACGCCAGTCAGTGTACCCGTCACACATAGGAGTATTTGTATGCTAAAACTGGACAAAATTATTTTTTGTCTTGATTGCAATATTTTCATCTTAAACCATGTAATAAATACCGTTTTTAATAAATTTATCCTCTTTTAAAACAAAAAAAAAATTCAAGTTTTTTTAAATTTTTCAACTGGAAACAAGAAAAAATGCATACAATCGGATATACGATATGACCAAAAAATATAAAAAGGATCAAAGTTGCAGCCAATATTATTTTTTAATCAATACTGGGAGCTTTGCCTAGCCATATTTTATACAAATAGTTACCAAATAACTCAAAAAAATAAAAAAAAAATGAAATCTCAAAGAAAAATAACAGCACAAATAGTCAGTTTGAATGGGCATTAAAGTGGGAATACGATATGGCAAAAAACAACTACATCCGCAAAAATCCTCAGCCGATTCTTTTTGAAAATGAAGCTTGATGGTTTATTTTATCCACATACAAATGAGAACCCAATTCCACCGACATCTATAAAAAAATTACTTCCCAATGAAAAAGAACCAACAAAAATAATGTTTTTTTTTTGCATTTTTAGAATAAAAATTCGAAAAAAATATAAATATTAAAATATTTGTCGTTAAAATGGCTCAATATAATAGTGAACATCTGTAGTTAATTTTTATATACCAAATTCGTAATCGAAGACTTTGAACTAATATCATAGGCAAAATATGTTGATCAATAAAAAAAATATTTTAGCCTATTGTTCCATGGGATCTTAGCTATTGTCTGAAAAAGTTCCCCTTTCAATTTTGACATTTGAAAAATCGACTTTTGGCCGAGTTTTGTAGGTAAATACTCCTATGTGCGTTATAACAGTAGCATTGTCTGATGAAAGGCCAATCATATTGTCAAGGGGAACTAAAAGACGCAAGCGTTTCTATAACTTTGCTGTAGATTTATTCGGCTGTAGACTCTTCTAATTCAAATAAGCCAAAGAAATAGTCCTTAACAGAATTAGCCACAGAGTCAAAGTACCTTTACACTACAACTACACTACACTACATTTTTTTGAAGAAACGTCAGTGGTTTTCGCATTTTACTCGTAATATTATTTAGTTCAAATAATAATTATTATTATTAAAAATGTACATAAATATCAAACGCAAAAAAACAATGATAGAAATGAAAAATTATTATTATTAAAAGGTGGTAGATTTTGAGTTGGAGGTGGTAGAATTTTAAAAACAAAAAAGGCGGTAGAAATACCACTTAAGTGGTAGAAGTCCCATCACTGCTCCACCAGTACCAAAGTGTCACTCGTTGTGCATGAAACCAATGGAAATGAGTCTGATAGTGCAAATATTTTGACTTATGTATATCTAGCAACCAGCACTGATTTAGAGATGAATGTGTATGAATGTAGATTAATAACCTTTTTGTTTTAACTTGTCAAAAAACATCACAATGACAATTGACTATTAATCGATCGAAAATGGTTCAACATTAAAAAAGAACACCTCCTGATGAATAATTCTCTGCTATCAACTGCTGTATAAATATTGTTCATTCGAAGGAAGATGGCCAGACTACATGTAGACGGAGACACATATTTCGACTATTTAATGTTTTTTTTTTTTTTTTTGATAACCTAATTAAGTTTCTGTTGCTCCTAAGAATGAGCAAATATTTGAGCAAAAACGTCAAAGCTGTGCATATATTTCCATACCCTGAATAATATTTTTATCTGTATGTGATTGCAATCTTAAAATGTTTTAAACTTTAAACAGTCTTCTCTTTTAATTGTATTGAATTAAAATTCCACCCCTAATACTTGATATCACATAACATACCTATTAATTTAATATTCTCATTTATTCACATTTTAAGAATTAATTAAATTAAACAACATGCTCTTTTATAAATTTATGCAAACACTCCGTTAATCCATTACGCATTTCTTAATGTTTCCTCATATGTTCATACCATGCATTTGCATATACATATGTAGATAAATAATAATATATATAGTATAGGTACCTAAATATCTATACCTTCATCTTCATGTTATGCCAATTGAATTTGATACTTTTGACATTTTTTTGTTTCGCATGAACTGATAACAATTAAAGGTGTTTGTATTTATTTAAAAATTAATAGAATACAAATATTCAAATCACGTCATTATCGTCCCATTTCGTCTTTGTCAATTCTTTTTTGACTAAAAGTACTTAAAAATTAATAAATTAAAAAGCAAGTACTTCTTCATTCCTTATTTAGAATAGAAACTCTCTTATTCCATCAACATTACTTATCTGCCATTTTAATTCAAATACAGTTTTTTTTTTATTTCTGTAAGCTTTTTCGGGTAGATGGTTTTGATATTCAATTTAAATTTAATGCAACAAAGTGTTTAAGAAGTACCTTCAACATTTTTAATTCTATAAAATGTTGAAGGTTCCTACAATTTATTTTTGCTTTTCTTCTGGAATTTCAATAAAAGTTTCAATGAGAATGTATTTTTATCTCGATATTTTTGTATAAAAAACGTAATTTGTTCAATTATATTGACTTGTATTACATCTTTCTGTATATGGACCGTGTTAAGCAGCATTTCCAGCAATTGCTTAATGGACATTATGTTGAGGAAGCGACAGGAGAATAATGAAGCAAGAGACCAGTCAATTAAGATCCAGTCCCAGCGCCCAGTACCGAAGGGGCTAAGAAAGCCATCGACAAGCTTAAGAACAAAAAATTTAAAATAGCTCCATATGCTCCTGCAAGAACTACAGACACATATCCCTGCTTAATGTTGGCTACGGCCATTCCAAAAATTTCGAAACGAAGTAACTCAATTTCAAATTAAAGAACAAAATATATTTAAATATGCCAATATTTAGAGTATACATTAGAATTAACGAAAAAATTGAAAATATAAAATTTTACTTGTTGTTCAATAGGCAAGTGATCAAAAAAGCTCATACTTTATCTTACGTACCTGGGCATTTTTCGGCATTTTTTCCGCTATCAGTTCTCTATAAATGGCGATGTGCAGTTAGGTTCTTATAAGTGTTTTCAATACACTACTTAAATTCGGAACTATTTTTCTGATAGGAATGCTATACAAATAGTATTACGCCTCAAAATGACTGAACTTTTCATGTCTTCTCCGTTACCGAAAAATGACAAAAGTTGGTATAAATGGTGAACTATATTAGTGTTTTTAAAAATTATTCCGCATTCAAAGCAAAACTTGAAAAAGGATTATGGTGTATTTTTTATAGATTTTTAAATCATGTCTCATTGTCTAAAACAGGGTAACGGAGAAGACAAAATTGCACTTTCTCATCCAAATTTCAACGACTCATAGGCACTTTCTTTTTTTTAAGTCTAAATTTCTTTGATCCCCATGCTTAAAATGGATCAAGGTAACTAAAAAAAAATATGTGTTAAATTTCATTGAAATCGGTTGATGTTTACACGTGCTAGCAAGCACTTGAAGTTTTTCATATAAAATACATGGTGTTTTCACAGTCTTTTACTCAAAGTGCCCGTAAAAGTGTATACGTTAATTTAAAAACTTTAAACTTGGCACATATACTAAATACCATAAGGAGTATACAAATATGTTTTTTTTTATTTTTGTAAATGACAGTTACTGCATTTAAAATAGCAACAAATTCACAAAAACAACGATTTTTAATTAAATTTTTTGATGGGGTTAATATTATACAAAACTATTGAAAATATTTTTTTTTTGATACTCCTTTTGGTAGCTAATTTATGTGCAAAGTTTAAAGATTTTCCATCAACTTTTACAATTTTGCTGATATTTTGAGTAAAAACTGTTAAAACCCCATGTATTTTGAATGAAAAATTTCAAGTGCTCGCTAGCACGTTTTAACGTTAACCGATTTCAATGATATTTTATACACATTTTTTCAATTGCTTGAATCACTTTTATCACTGATGAGAATAATTTAAAAATACGAATTACAATATAACTGAACAAAAAAGAAATCTTTAATCGTACGTGTCTTCTGCGTTACCATAAGCTGTCTTCTCCGTTACCATCTTTCATATTTTTTTCTGATGGTAAATTGAAACTTGGCATTAAACCAAGGATAGTTTTTGATAAATGTTGGTTTTATAAAAGTGTGCAAAAAAAATCAACTTCATATCTTAATGGACGGCGCAGAGTTTTAAACGTCAAGGCAATGGTCGGAAATCTGTAAATCGTACGTGTCTTCTCCGTTACCATCTATTTTTTTGTATAAACTTACTAAATTTCATAATATTTTGGTGAAACTTCTGTGTCGTGTACTTTGTGATGAATTCTTAAAAACCACTGAGTTTCATAAAAAAATATTAATTTCTTAACAAGAAAACCTTACTACAAGCGTCCGATTGTCTTCTCCGTTACTTTGGAATGGCCGGCTACAAGAACCTATTCAACGTTCTATGTGAGCGTCTAAGACCATTCTACAACACTACGATCGGCACGAACCAGTGTGGCTTCAGGCCAGGCAGATCAACGTTTGACCGAATCTTCACATGCCTATCTACCACCTTTTTTCATCGACTTCAAAGTCGCATATGAAAGCATAAGTCGCCAAGAGCTTTAATTGATCCAGCTATGCCGCATGACGTTACAACATACGCGGTACAACTTGCAAATGGGTAACAGCTCATCCGAGCTATTCCAGATGTGTACAAGGAAATGCGCTGTCATGTGATTTCTTCAACCTATAGTGCTGGAGCAGATAGTGTGCAAGAGTGGTGTCAACATGAAAGGCACTATCTTCAACAGGTCTTCTCAACTGCTTGGCTATGCGGACGACATTGAGAGCTGTACTTGAAGCATTTACAGCTTTTGATGAATAGTCGAAACGCGTTTGTCTTGAAGTGAATGAGGACAAAACAAAGTATATGTTATCAACAAACAAAGCCACATCTGTCCATCGCCTAGGACAAAACGTTACTGTTGGTAGCAGTAATTTCGAGGTAGTTAAGGATTTCACCTACCTCGGAGCAAACATCAATTCCACGAACGAAATTCTAGTAGAAATTCGACAAAGAATTACCCTAACGAACCGCTGCTTCTTCAGTTTGGCCAAACAAATGAGTTCAAAACTCCTTTCTCGAAGAACAAAGTGCATGCACGAAACACTTATTTTACCAGCTCTACTCTACGGCCGGCGGCAAGTGCTGGACGATAAGTAAATAAAATGCACGACTGGGTCGAAATCGTTGGAGCGGTTTTTTAAAAAAATATTTTCTTATATATAAAATGTTTAAAGCATTTTTAAGAACAAATTTTGGTATGCAAATCTGAAAAATAAAAAATAAATAAATTGGGTGGCGCAACAGCTCGTGGAGAACCAGGGCCTAGTGACTTACAACTCACAAACATTCCTGTGTGCGTGTTTGTTGGCAGGAATGGAGGGGACCTACAGTTTTTTGCCGAGTCCGAACGGCTAAATGAGAAGAACAAAAATGTATGGCACATCGCTGTTGAGTAAGAAGACCACGCTCCAATGCAGAAATGCATTATTGCTCTTTTCTGCATTTTTCCCAAATATCTTTTGAATCCCATGGTTGAGCGTATAACGCCCATATAAAAAAATAAAGCACATAAGTTAACCTTTTCAACAATACCTGACACATAACTGTTGAGTTGTGCAACCAGTTACCATATTAAGAATGCATTTTGGTTGTTTTTGCTGCTTCAAAGCCGAATATCTTTTGAACCCCATGGTTTGGAGCTTGGCTGCCATATTAGAAAATGAAGTACTCTCATTGACCTTTCCAATGACGTATGACACATTTCTGTTGAGTTGGTAGACAAAGTGCCAATCAAGAACTGCATTATTGTTATATTTGGGGTTTTTCATGTCCATGTAGCTCTTGAACCCTGGGGTCTACGGCTTAACGGCCATATACAAAAACGTAGTACATGCAATAACCTTTCCAACGATATATAACACATAAATGTTGAGCAGGTCTTCCAAGTACCAACTAAGAAATGCATTACTATTGTTTTTGCTGCTTTAAAGCCGAATATCTTTTGAACCCCATGGTTTACAACTTAACGGCCATGTAATAAAATGAAGTATTTGCAATGACCTTTTCATTGATGTATGACACATCTCTGTTGAGTAGGTAGACCAGATCCCATACATTTTTGCCCATTCTCCAATTTGAAAAAAATTGTCAACCCGTTTTTGAGATATCGAATGTTCAAAAATAAAAATTTGAAACTTTTTTTTAAAAATCCTTAAACTTTTTCTTTGAAAATTATGATGTGCAATATTGTTTAAAAAACACATTCTATGAAAGGTACTATTAATAGTTGCTAAGTGTAAAATTTTATAATTTTTGGTGGAAGATCGTATACTAATTTTAGTACCTATATGAAAAAAGTTTAATCAAAATCGTAGGAGTCGTTTTTAAGCAAAAACAAATATTTTCCCTTGCGGTTTTATAACTTTAGTATGGAAGGTACCGTTTTCATAAATGTACATTTTTTTCAAAAAATGTTTCTTAGAGAGAACTAAAAAACTCTTAAATATCGAGTTTCAAGACAATCGATTATGTTGTTTTCGAAATATTTGATTTTCCAAAAAACATTTTGAAACATTTTTTTAAAATCCAAAAAATAATTTTTTCAAAAATGTTGGTACACAAAACTATTTATATTTCTTGGAAGTTAGTGTAAACAAATAATTGAAATCGGTCGTATCATTTTGAAGAAAATCAAAAATTAAAAAAATGGTTCTTTGGGAGGTACCTACCATTAATAACCAAAATGGTTTTCCCCCCAAATAAATGTTTTGATTTTTTTTACGAAAAGTTGTCGAGCCGTTTTTGAGAAAAATACGATTATGTAAAATCGCTAAAAAAAAATTGTATGGCAGGTACCGTTATTTTTGGTTCTAAAAGAAAAAAATGAAAAAAAAAACGTGTGGGCATAATCACCAAAAACCACTATGTACCAAGCTTGAAGAAAATCGATCAAGCCGTTTAGGCTGTAGACGAACAGACAGACAGACAGACAGACAGAATTGTGCCACCCACTTTTTTGGTGTTCCCTATCATCGTTATATCATGTTTGATTGTTATCTCAATTTTATTTTTGCACGAATCCAAAACTTGCCTTATAGTACCTACCTATGTCGCAAGTAAAAATAAATGTAAAAAAAGAAAGTTCTTATATTACAAAAAACCTGTGCGTAAAAAGCCAGCTAAAAAAAGTTATGAGATTTAAAATATATGCCAAGTTTTATGTTCTTAAATTTTATAATATCAAATATCTTTAGTCGAGTAATATCGAAACAACTCCAATAATGACAGAAATTTGGTATTTAATGATAACTGATTGAAATTTTGTGGATTTACTTGACAAGTTTTCTCTGAAGTAGTTACTCTCAATTTAAAATGTTTCAAAACTTGACAAGTGAACCTACCAAATTTCAATTGGTAATCATTAAACACCAAATTTCAGACATAATTTGGAGTTGTTTCGATATTACTTTACTTATGATATTTGATATTATATAAACCTAATAAACTTGCAAAAGTGTTTTGATGTAGGTTAGGTTAGGTTAAGAGGGGCGTGCACAGCACAGAGGCTGTTGCGTACACGGGGGCCTATTGGTCCATTGTGATCCCCTTATAAAAGAAGGCAGAGATGCACCCAAACTAATGGTTCACATAGACTGGATCGTTTGCGAACCAGCCAGTGCTTTCTATGAGTTTTCTCATGTTTGCCATTGAGACCTGCGCTAGATCTTCCAGTTCTTCAAAAAACCTATTTCCAAAATAACGGAGTCGATTTGTTTGGAGGTTTGGACAATCACAGAGCAGGTGTTTAATGGTTTCTATTTCCTCTACGTCTTGACAGCTCCTGCAGAAATCGGGTGCAAATACACCTAGTCTGATGGCCATTGTGCCAATGGCGCAATGGCCCGTTAGTACACCTATCAAGATTCTTATTTTCTTTTTACTCAGTGATAAAATATACCGAGATTCCTTTTCATTAATTCTAGGCCATAAACTTCTAGAGATAACACAGTCGTTCCTAGTCCTCCAGGATTTATTGATTTTCTCTTTTGTTATTAGGTCTATTTTCGTTCTAATCACGCCGATCGGGATGTTAAGTCCCATATCTAATTGGTTACTACTGTTTCTATTTGATACTGACCCTTTCCTTGCCAGTTCATCTGCTATATCGTTCCCTTCTATATCGCTTTGTCCAGGAACCCAGCAGAGTTTGACTCGGTTAGTGTCACAAATATCATTCAGTTTGCCTCGGCATTTTGCTACAGTTTTGGATCTTATAGTCTCACTGGCTAAAGCTTTGATAGCAGCTTGGCTGTCAACGAAAAATGTGATCTCCGACGAGTTCAGTTTCTTCGTTTGTACCATTTCTGCTGCTTTTTCAATAGCGTAAATCTCAGCCTGAAAGACACTACACTCATCTGGGAGTTTATACGAATATCTAATATTCAGAGCTTCACAAAACACCCCAGCTCCCGTTCCTTCTTTCATTTTAGACCCATCGGTGTAGAATGAGATACCCTGTTCCCTGGTTAGTGAGTTGGGTTCCCAGCCATGCCTTTGGGGTATTAAAATAGAGAAGTGTTTATTAAAATCTATAAAAGGTGGTATGTAGTCAGTCGTCACATCAAGTGCGGCCACTGTGTCATACCTCTGGAGGATAGACCCATGACCATAGGTGCTTTGCTTCCAAGAGCCCAGTTCTTTGAGTCGAAGTACGCTCTTGGCTGCTGTGCATCTTATGTACTCGTCAAGTGCCGGAAGATTTAAAATAATTTCCAACCCTGCTTGTGGCGTAGACCTCTGAGCCCCCGTTGTTCCTATACAGGCTAGTCTCTGTACCTTGTTCAGGTTTTTGAGATAGCTTACTTTTTCAACAGCCTTCCACCAAACGATAGAACCATAGGTTAGTATGGGACGAACAATCGCCGTGTACATCCACTGGATGACGTGCGGTCGCATACCCCACCGTGTACCGAAGGTTTTCTTGCATGTATAGAAAGCGCATAGTGCTCTTTTCATTCTTTCCTCTGTGTTCTGTTTCCATGTTAGCTTGGAATCAAGGATTACGCCAAGATATTTAGCTTCTTTGGAAAGTTTCAAAGGAATGTCATTAAGCCTTGGAGGAGTAAAGTCCTCTAATTTCTTTTTATTCGTGAACAAAACTAGCTCAGTTTTTGAAGGGTTAACCCCAAGACCGTTTTGTACTGCCCACGAAGATAGTTCTTTGAGTGCGGATTCCATAATATCTTTGATGGTGGTAAGGTACTTACCCGATATCGAAATTACTATGTCGTCTGCATAGGCCACGATTTTAATGCCCTGATTCCTAAATCTTGTAAGAATTTTGTTAACAACCAGGACCCAAAGAAGAGGCGAAATCACCCCTCCCTGTGGAGTGCTTGGATAAAGGTCCCTGACATGCAGATCAATAATTCTCTCCAGTGTCTTGAGGAGAAACGAAGAGAGACTTATAGGTCTATAAACCTTTGCAGTCGAGTGTGTCGGTTTTCCAGCTTTTGGAATAAAGACAACTTTAACCTTTCTCCAGCTAGTAGGGACGTATCTAAGTTTGACACAACTTTTGAAGATTACCCTAAGCCATGGGGTGATTATCTGTAGAGCGTGTTGAAGAAATGCTGGAATAATCTCGTCTGGTCCAGCTGATTTATAGGGTTTGAACGAGTTTATAGCCCACATAATCTTCTGCTCTGTGATAACCTGTTCCAATTCTGGTATTGATTGTAAAATTTCTAAGGAGTCTGGTTGTGAATAACCTGAGATCTCAGGACTCTTACACCCAGGGAAATGTGTTTCCATGAAGAGTTCAAGTGTTTCTTGGCTCGAATTCGACCATGATCCATCGGGATGCTTAATGTATCCTGGATTCGTGGGGTTAAAGGTAAGAACCTTTCGAAGTCTCGCCGCCTCACTTGTGTTCTCAATGAATTCACAGTGCCTAGTCCATGAATCTTTCTTGGCCCTTCTTAACTCTTTGGTGTATAAGTTAAGTTCGGCTCTGTATGAAATCCAGTCTTTCTCTAATTTGCTCAGCTTAGCTACATTGAAAAGTTTTCTGACCCCTGTTCTTCGTTTCTTAAGTTCACTGTTCCACCATGGTGTAAGTATATATATTTTGAAAATAAATAAAACCATTTTCAAAGATAAAGGCCCTTATTGCGAGTGTCGTTTGCTTTCGATAATTATTGTGATATTTTTTGTTTTGACTTATTTACGAAAAATTTGGTTCAAAACATTAAAATTTTCAACACCAAAATTAATTTTTTCGATTATCGACTTTCGACAAAAGTCGTTTATCGAAAGCAGACGACACGCAATAAGGGCCAAATACAGTCAACTCCCTCTAAGTCGAATTTCCTTCTATCTCGAAGTTTTTAGCCATATGTTTGTAATCCCTTAAAATTTCCATACTGTATTTATTTCTTTTTAACTTGAATTTTTGCTAAACTCTCTTTAACTCAAACTTATTTTGATATCCTGTGTTAGATCGACTTAGAGAGAGTTGAATGCAATTGTTTACTGTTTGTTTTTCTCAAATCCTCATAATCATAAAATATTTCATGTTGAAGCTAGATGGAAAAGTTTTTTTTCGTCAACATGCGGAAAACTTTTTTTTCAAAGAAGGTATGTAAACCAAATCGAAGTAATAAATTTATTATCTCCATTTATTGGTTTCATTTATTACTATCTACTATCCGTTCAGACATCTGTCCAGACATTCTCCTTTCTATTTTAAGAAACATCAAAATATGAGTGGAGCCAATAATGGTCATGGCCACGTCATTCATTATTCATGACATTAGATATATTGTACCTACTTAGTGTTGGTTAATTTAAGGCTTATAAAATTATACGCATCAACAAATCCACGAGTATTAGCACACTCAACAGCTTGGGTGTTCTGAATGAGTTGCACGTTTCATAAAAAAATCAAATTATATCTTTTCTAAAAATATCCGCAATTGGTATATGTTATAAAATTATGTCGAGTCGAAGTGAAAACTCTTGGAAATCGAATCAAATATAAACGTTAAGCTAGTGGAGTCCACAATATTATTTTATTAAAGCACGTGTACGCCCCGTGGTCCCATCGCAATACCATAGGACAAACCAAAAAGGATCCTGATTGTTTCATGTGTATTAAGTAATGGAATAGGAGACCCGTTGTACTAAAGAAAATACCACACACACTCTATTCACGAGCACTATCCTGTTGATTTTTGTATACCTACTTCTTTTTCGAATGTTTTTTGTGGTCAATGGTTCTTATATGAAAAGGGATGATTTAGATCTTTTGCGTAGATTATTGTTGAGTTTGACTTAATCATAAGTATGTCATGCCATGGAATACGTTGTTTAATGAAGCATTGGTAAATGTTCAAAATATATCGATCTGGATTTGTAATACTTCTGGGTTAAGTCCATGGTGGACGCTATGAGCCTCAACCTTTAGTTATACATATATATACAGTTCAAGTTATTAATGCAACGACAACGAGAAATAGCTGAGTTGCCTATACTATTTCACTTAAACACGGCTATCATTTGAGCTACCTATTTAGAAGTACCTACATATATGTACCTTTTTGGAATTTGATTGAAATTTGTTGAGAAATTATTATTAAAGAGATTTTCGAGAATGACCTACAAATATTCGGATATCCCAAAAAACAAAAAACGCAAAAACCCTTTCTCATTATGCAATTTTGTATTAAAAACCTGAAATGTTGATTTATTAATATTAAATTACAAAGAAAAGGTACCGAAGTTTAATCAAAGTCAGTGATTTTTGAAAAAAATTGATAAGAAACCAAAATCGTTGTGTGGGAGCTACTGGTCATGAAAGGAGGTTGGTGTTAAAGCAAGTCGATTGGGTTCAAAATGTCCTTATTAAATTTATTTGATGCGGTGTTTAGTTTGATACGTAGAACACTGTTACAAATAGAAGTTCTGTTACTCTAAAGATAAGGAGTACACAGGATGTTTCCAAGTTATTTGTCAATACTTTGTGAAATAATCTTGAGAATGTTATAAGAATAGAATCATACAAAAGAGGGTGTTGTATTTCCCCGTCCCCTTTATACGGGGGATAAATTCCTAAAACATTGAATGGAAATAGATAAGGGGCCCAACTATGTAACTCGATTCTACAATAAAAACGTTCGAATTCGCAAAATCTCAACTCGCTTATTCTATAGCAAACGCTTATAAACTGAAATAGAACAGCGCTAATTGAAGATTCTGTGGAACAAATCGGAAGCGCTAACGTTTGATCCTACTTGGTCTCATATTTTCACTTTTAAAAAGCATTGAAAACAACTTTCGAATAGATTCAAAAGTAGATTAAAGTTACATAGTAGGGCCAAAGATATCTCTATTTCGTAATAAGGTTTGCAAACAAGTCTGTGGCCAGCAAATTTCACAATTCAGAGATTTGATAGATTTACTTTCTACTGAAACATTTTCTTGTATAACAAAATATGAATAAAAATAAAAAAAAAAAACAATTCATAAAACTAAATAATATAAAAAAAATCATTTAAAATTATAAACAATGAGAGCCCACAGCAGATTTGGGTGTGATTGATAGCAAAAAAAGAAGTATAGGAGTTGACAGCTTGTTTAAAACTTATTCAAGAAATCAAGGTCTTGGTAGTCTTTTGTGATTAAACAGTGCATCGAAATCAAAATATGAATGCATCTCTCCCTAGATAATGATCAGATCACGGATCACGGAATTTGAGACCACTTGAGTCTATAGTAAGCCCTGCCAGATAATTTAAAAACTTCAAAGTTCAAAGCGAAAAACGGGTTTTTGAAACGGTCTGGTAGGGCGAAATATACACACAAATTATCAGAGTGGCATTACCCAGGAAGGGGTGAAAACCAACTTTGGTTAGCACAATTATTACTCTCGATGTTGTGTTTAATCACTATATCCCCGGTTACGGACCGCAAGACTTTGATTTCTTGAATAAGTTTTACTCAAGCTGTCAACTCCAATATTTCTTTTCTTGATACCATTCACACCCAAAACCTGCTGTTAAATGTTAAAACAATATGTAGGGTTGGTCTTTGAAGCTCATGAATCTTGAGTCGGTTAACCTTTAGTCCTTCTCTAGAGATTATTCTATTTGAAATTTCCGATTTCAAAGTGGAGAAGAAGTGCTTTTTGGTAGTTTGTATGACATGGAATGGTTTTTTTCTCGCTGAGCCTATGAAACTCTAACTTTATGGCTAATCGAGGGTGGTTATCAAGGTACTGACTTTTGTGTAGTTCATTGTCATTTGTGATCAAATAGTTAAATAATTGGCCTAACTTAAAGTTTCAAACAATAAAATCAAATATGCGAGCGCAATAGCGGCCTTTAAAAACGATAGGCCACTCTTGCCCTTAAGCTTTTAATTTTTTTGTGTTTGGCCTAAGTACAAAAGTCCTATAACTTTGGCATGAAGCCGTCAATTTGAATAATTGAAATGCAGAAATGTTGCTCAATGCATACAGATTCAATTTTTGTCGTAAACTGAATTTCGATAAAATTGCAGTTAGGCCACTATTGCGCTCACGGCCTGAAATGTAGGTCCAAGATGAACCCTGAGATACTTTACGGAATACTTCCATGCTATTGCGTTACCGTTTAAAATATATAAATAGAAATTTAAAAACAACGAAAACACTTACAATACTCTGTTATACCTATTCTCTTAAAAGCTTAAATCGTATTCTTTTATTTTATAGCAAAATGAAGTTAAAAGTTTAAAAACAAAACTCGTTTGTTAACTCAAAATTAATAAAAAATAAAATACACAACTGGGTGGTATGTACTTGCTCTTATGGTCAAGAAGCTGAGGGTTTAAAAAAATTGTTTATAAAGATATGGAAGTTCTGAGAGAAACATGAGTTTAAAACCATTAAATACGATTCCTTTGATTTGTTTGATGTGAAAAAAGAACATTATTCTAATTCTTGATTGAATATGATTGTATGAACAAAAAAAATTAAAACCGTTGGAGTGGTTCGTACTAGTTTTAGCATGCGTAAAAAGTTTAATCAAAATCGTAAGAGTAGTTTTAGAGAGAAAAAAAAGTTTTCTTTAACGGTTTTTTAACCTTTGTATGGTTAGTTTTAAATAAACGTAATATTTTTTCTTAAATTGTTTTATAGAGTACTAAAAAACTCTTAAGTATCGAGTTTAAAACACATCGATCATGTCGTTTTCGAAATATGTATGCATTTGATTTTGAAAAAAAAAAAAAATTTAAACATTTTTTAAAAATACAAAAAATATTCTTTTAAAAGTTTTGGTATACAATTAGTCCAAGAGCCAGAGCAAAAATAGTAGGAATGATGAAATTTATTACTGACCTGATTTTCTTGATGGAATATGTCCCCTGAATGTAAATCTAAGTTGGTGGTATAAATCAGCACCAACTTAAGTGTGTTAATTTGACCGAAACATTGATGCAAACATTTCGCGCTGATGTAAGTTAACATAAGTGGATTTTCTTTTTTAATTCAGAGCAAAGCCTGAACTGTCAAACAAAAAGTTGTGTTTCTTTTTTAGCTCTGAGCGTTCAAAACTAAAAATTTGTATTTTTTCTTTCGTTCTGAGTGTGTTCTGAGTTTTTTCAGAGCGCACTCTATGAGCTGAGCAGATTGAGTTCAATGCTGAATACATAGCATTTGACAACTAGTGCTCAGGTGTGTTTCAAAAATGGTTCAGGGTAGTCAGAATAAATTTGCTCAGATGATGTTCAGAACATGCTCGATATGCTCGGACTCTGTTCAGAGCTCTTTTCTAAATTAAAAAGAAAAACGGCTATTATCTCTAATGCCCAAGTCTATGACAAGTTTGGATCGGGTTTTAATATTTCGTTTAGTATAACATTAGACTAGAGTACTTGAGTCTACTTTTATAGTAGAATTGCACAATTTTAAACCTGCTAGTTGAGCAGAGCACTTCAAAGCTACTCAGATTCTAATAACTTTCTGTTGAATTCATTGCTATAGTTAGTTAGTTAGTTAGTTAGTTGTGATCTTTATTCAATGTTAATTTCATTTTCATACATATACATAGATATATAGTTCACAATTAGAGCATGGCATAAGCCGTCAGCCGAAAAAAAAAAGAGAAAATATGAAATTTGAATTTGAATTCATTGCTATATAATTACAAGAATATGATATTAACGAATGCATGTTGAAAATTTATATCGTTGGCTTAGAGTGACACACTTTTTTTTATCATTATAGACCACTTCAAAAATTGCCAAAAAATGCATATTGTCCAGTAAATAGAGAGGTTTTACCCTACAAAAGGTCGGGTGGTAAGGTATGGTTGGTAAATGAAAATTCCAAAATTCCACAACCACGCCCCCTCCACCCCCTTCAAAATCCCGCAAAAACTACAAACATTTGGCACTTTTTTGAGTTTTTTGCTTATAGCTTCTTTCCGGTATATTTAAACGGAAAAAAGTATTAGAAACATTTTTAGACAATAAAATTTCCTACAAATATGACCGAGAAAATTGTAATAATTTTTTCAGAAAATATGTTTTAAAAAAGTGGGAGCGGCAGTGGGTGGAAATTAATTGTATTGGTTTTTCATCTCGTCAATTATCATGTCTATAAATTTCATCAAAACCAGTACCTAAAGGTACCTACTGCCGCCATAAGGAAAAAGAGTGTATCTCCATTTTAATAGTTTTGAGATAAATGCATTTTAACGATTTTCTCTCCTCGCCTTCAAATTGAATATTTTAAAGAACGATTTCTTATTAGGAAAAATGATGTTATTTTACTATGCGTATAAATTGTAGTAATTTTGGTGATGACTTAGAAAATTGAGTTTGCGACTTTTAGGATTAGTATAGGCACATAAGCAACTTACTTGAAACCTGAATTAAAATTTGCATTCGTGATTTTTAGCCATTTGCAGTTGGAAACATGAATTTTAAGGTTTACACAAATATAATATTATGCTATTCAACGGTTCCAATTTTGGTACTAACTCAATATTGGAATTTTGCGCTTACGCCCTTATAGTGGTTTAGTTTGTATGAGATTTTTTGCATTACCTCAAAAAATAGCTACTAAAACACCGGGTTCAGAATATCTTGATGTCTATTTAAGTTTTCTGACTCTCCTATGTATACTTCAATCGATTCTGGTGGTTAGACAAATCGCCAATCGGTAATAATATGTCTACGGGACTCCAGTTCACTGTGTAAAACAGACAGAAAAGAAAGTGAGTTCGTAGAAACGTTTGAATAAAAAGACTTTTTCAAAACTCATCAGATTACCGATTGCATTAGTCATGAAATGAAAATACAGAAGACTCCTTCTTAGTTGAACTCTCATGGGATACCAAAATTATTTCGAGTTAGAGAGAGTTTAGCGAAAACTCGATTTAGAGAGAAATAAGTTTGGAAATTTGAGAGGAGTATACAACAAACATGGTGAAAAAATTCTTGTTAGAGGAAATTTGACTTAGGGGGAGTTAGACTTAGAGGGCGTCGACTGTAGTCACATGGAATTGGTTGCCAATTAAATTATCTACAAGATTGATTTTAGAAAAGTTTGCCCTTAACCTGACGGTTAAAGAGCTATTGTGCTGTAAAGAGGTAAGAAACTGAAAATTTTATAAAATACGAATTCTTAGCCTTTTTTGGGAGCTCCATAGCGCCATTTGTAGTGGTTGCACAAAAATACTTTCTCGGTCATATTTGTAGGAAATTTTACTGTCTAAAAATATTTCTAGAAAGTGCCAATTTTTTGTAGTTTTTGTGGGATTTTGAAGGGGGCGGAGGGGGCGTGGTTGTGGAATTTTGGAATTTTCATCTACCAACCATACCATATAACATATCAAGAACTACCCGACCTTTTGTAGGGTAACTCCCCTATTTTTACCTCTATTTACTGGACTTACATACAAATCTAGTAAATCTTTTCAGTGTAGAAAAATTTGTATTGTAATTTTGGTTTTATTATTCAAAAAATGCGAACAATTTTCCTTAAATAATATTTTTGTTAGAAATGCTAAATAAGAGTTAGCTGAACCAGAACATGTACATACAGTCCGCTCCCTCTAAGTCAAACTCCTTCTTAATCGAATTTCCCTCTAATTCGAACTTTTTTTTTCATATTTTTGTGCTCTCCTTAAATTTCCCTACTGTATTCATCTCTTTCTAACTCGAATTTTTGCTAAACTCTCTAACTCGAACTTAATTTTGATACACCCCATGAAAATGCTACTTCGACTGTATTTTCATTGTATGTTTTATTCGTGATCGATTCCCACCAAAAACTCATCCCCTATACCTACGCTAAATCCAAATCTATCAAATTTCGATCCTAATTCTCCTAAGTTTTCAGTTTTCAGATAAATCCTAGGTACCTCTGACAAACCCTCACGAGACCCAGTACATGTTTGAAAGGCTTTAATAGTTCTAACTTGAAGAGTATTTTTAGATCTTAGTAACATTTTCCCATTCGTTACTTTGGTTTCTTATAGGTTACTGGTCACTGTGGCGTATACTTACTTTTTTTGTTAGTGTGATATAGTTGAAAGAATTTAGGTACATTAGTTTAAAGAAATTTCTTTTGTTTGTTATAATTTTTAATTAATTCACAACAGTTATGTTATATTTTAAAATCTTATACAACTAAAAACTCTGAAATATACTACATATTAACAATCTTAGTAGAAAACGTAATGTCACTAACGCAACTCATAAAGCCAACTTTTAACAAAACCATCGCAATTTTAATGCCAAGTTTCATTTTACTATCAGAAAAAAATATGAGAGATGGTAACGGAGAAGACACGTACGAATAAAGATTCTATTTTGTTCAATTAAAAAAAAGTGCATATGTGTGGTTGTCATTTGGGAGAGAAAAGTGCAATTTTGTCTTCTCCGTTATCCCGATTAAGTCAATTAGACATGATATTAAAATCTATAAAAATTCCACAATCACACTTTTTCAAGTCTAGCTTTGTATGCGGAATAATATTACAAATACTAATATAGTTCACCATTTATACCAACTTTTGTCATTTTTCGGTAACGGAGAAGACATGACATTCTACAGCACTCCCACCAAGAAAAAAGTCACGGAATTAAGTAGTGTATTGAAAGTACTTATAAAACTACCACTGCACATCGCAATGCATCAAAATTTCAAGAGAACTGATACAAGCAAAAATACCGAAAAATTCGCATTTACAGAATAAAACGTATGAGTTTTTTGATCAGTTCCCTATCTTACAACAACAAGTAGAATTTCGTTTTTACAGTTTTTTCGTCACATAGCTAAATATATTTTTTTCCTTAATTCGAAATTGAGTTGCTTGGTTTCGATTATTTTGGAATGGCCGAGCAAAGCTGTATATGCATATTTCTTAATCATCTGTACGATGTGCATGTAAAATTTCACAGAAACAGATTCATAATGTTTTCAATACTATCAGTGTAATTTTCGGGTAATGCATTCATTCACCAACTTTGTATGAATCGTAATTCGTACATACTGCATAGTATGATGTATGATCTTTAAACAATCATGAATCATAAAATGTGCGTTGTATATGATCAACAATTTTCAAGCGCTTGTTTTATCCGACTTTTGTATCTCCAAAAAATTCAAAAGAAAAATATACATGTTTAATGCGAAAGTCATACATTTTTGAAACGGCAGAACCATAATTGTTTATATATATTTTAAGTACAGTTAAGTGCAAGTTAATTATTTTTATCAATCTCAAATATTCTGAAACATTACATGAGCAGTTAGAAGATTACCAACATTAAGTGTGATTATTTTTTGTTTTGTTTTTCTTCATTTCATCGAGGCCGCACTGCACCCTTTGCCGTTGTTTTAAGCGACCACAGCAAAGTCATTTTTTGTTTGTTTTCTTGATTTTTCTTATCTCAGCCCAAAATCAAAATACTTCATATCTTTTTAATTTCATTGGAAACGAGGTTCTTTCCATTTTTGAAAAAAAAAGTTGTGAAGCCATTAAGGAGAAAGGTAAAAACAAAAATTGCATAACTGTGTTGTAGTAGTATTAGTTTCCTCTGGTGATGGTCGAAAGCTGTGAACTAAACATTGATAAAAGGCATTGCTTTTTTTGATACATACGTACATACATAGTTAAGGAGGAAGTATGAAAAAATGTCAAAAACACAAAACAAAAAATAATTCAAAATAGCTTTAAACTTTAGTTAATTCAGTATTTGATTAGCGGGAAGTTTGTAAGTACTGAATTTTGGTTGTGTTCATATATTTTCACCTCACGAGTAAATCGATTTTTTGACTATGAGAGTTTTAAGTTAAAAGAAACAAGAAACCTTTCTTATTACTATCAAAATCAATTCAAGCAACACAAATATGATGGTAGAAAATTATCACAATAATCGTTTACGAAAAACAAGAATCATTGCCAGGAAGTTACACTTTTTAGGAAGACAAAAGCTCAGCTTCATATAAAGATTATACGAATTTACAATACAATACTTTTTACGTTACTTTTTAAGATACTTACATTCGACCGCGACGCAAAGACCCATAGCCAAATAGTCGGAATGCCAAACAGGCGAAAAACATGTCTGCCCATCTGTCTGTCTGTCTGTCTATCTATCTGTCTGTCTGTCTGTCTGTCCGTCTGTCTGTCTGTCTGTCTGTCTGTCTGTCTGTCTGTCTGTCTGTCTGTCTACCTATCTGTCTGTCTGCTGTCTGTCTCTCTGTGTGTCTGTCTGTCTGTGTGTCTGTCTGTCTGTCTGTCTATCTGTCTGTCTGTCAGTCTGTCCGTCTGTCAACTTCCAAATATTATAAAGATTTACGCACTCAGGACTAATTTTAGTTCGTCCTATAGAATGCTATTTTTTGATTTTGAATTTTCTCGTTATCAGCTGAACGGATTTAAATTAATTTTTAAATAAATTTTCAAAAAAGAAATTTCTCAATTTTTAAAAAAGTTGATTTTTTTTTTGAAAAATCGATAAGTATCATTAATTTCATGTTTTTCTATACATTATTTTAAACCCTACGCCTCTTGAAAATACGAGCAAGTACGTGTTACCCCAGCCATGAAGTTTTTTTTTTTTTTTTAATTCTCCAGCATCAATATCTATGTTAAACCGAATTAAATTTTCTTAAACGAAACCAATTTTTTCCCTCGGACCAGGTATCAAATTTATGTTTATTTTGGGGATAGGTTGCGCATAGAAGTTATATTTATTTAACCCTAGAGCAACTAGAAACCTAATCCCGTATGGACTTTAAGAAGAAATGTCTTAAATTGAAAACGAAATATTGATGAAAATATGTCACCTTGAACCGTCACCCTTTCAAAAATAAATTTATTGCAAAATATTAAAGTTATCCTGCCTCAACATACCCCAATTTTGCAAGTCATACGCTCAGAATATTTAATAGCTCTTACGATTTTATTGAAATATTTAGAAACAGTGTTAAGATAATTTTGTATTTCTTCATCTGTGAATAAGGCTCAAGTACAAGGATCATAAAATACATATGTATATAGGAAAGAAAACCCTTGAGAGCCGCATCAACCGGGCTCTCAATTCTTTTTAAAAATCCTTTGCAGAAACTTGTTGTCTACTCATCCTTTTGAACACTTTTGATACAGGTCAAAATCATAAATCAAATCAAATGTTGCATAAACAATATTGCGAATGTGCGAAACTGTTGATACTGATAAGCAATGTACACATTCACAAATAACGCTCCTCATGGAAGGGTTCACACGCAAATATTTTTATGGGTATTTTATTGGACCAATAAATCAAAATTTAGTTAAGCTGCATAGAGAAATGGCGAATTCTGCCCTTCAGCGACTTACCTTAACATAAGTGTGTATTTGCTGTTTTTGGATGTCCTTTTCCGGGCTAGAATGACCAACGCCAGAAAATTTCCGATTACTCCCAGGATGAAAAACAAAAACACTATGACCATTCCAGGGGTAGAAAGCTGTCGCGGAGCATTTACAGGCCTTAGCGTTGATGTGGAAAACAACATGCTTTCATTCGCCACCGTCGTCGCCGGAGCAATACTCGAACTATGTAATAATATTTGGGAATCCATTTTAAAACTTTCGATTAATGCCCATACGAATCACAAATTATAATAAAAAAAAGATAAATCACAATAAACACCCGGTGCCTTTACTCTGAGGTCTCGAATCACAAAAATTATAACTAGTCCAAGGTATGTCTTGAATTTAATAGAAGACTGGAACTACTTTATTCGAATATAGAATCGCACCACATTTCAGTTCGAGTACTCCTCGTGAATGTTTACTCTAAGGCGTCTTGACACAAACTGAATTTTACTTCAATTGATGTTTACAAGTTACCCCCAAATGGGGGCGCTTACCACTTTAGAAAACTTATCGAAGCTACTTCATGGATTCAACATGCGTACGAATGGAGCTTTAGTCATAACGAGGGGTTGTTTGTGAAGGCAGCAATCTAGCAATATTTCCAACCTTTTTCGGCTTTGAAAGATACTTCTGCCGCGCCCCACGTGTATTTCGTCAATTGCTTGTCCATTGTTTGCCATAAATGCAATTGAATAGCCAATTATTATTGGATGGATTATCGGGCGGAATCACAAATGAACCTATAGTTGGATGGACCACTGTACTTATAATCACTAAGTGACTAATAAATGGCTATAACGCTGTTGTTTTTCTATTGTTGAAATGAAGAACCCGCCGAGCTATATCCTGCGGATAATCCTTTTAAGTGTGAAGTAATATTAATTGTTCTATGAAATTATGTTTGTTTTGTTTTTTTGGGAAATTAATTGTGAACACGCATTTTTTTTTCTGGAATCAGCTTTCAGCAGAAGTAGGCACTTGGGACTATTACTGTGGAAATTTTTTACCTTAAAAGTTGACTAAGGTCACTTTGTTCGATGACCTTTAGTTTGAAACTTGATGAAGACGTAAGGATGATAACATTTTTGGTTTCGTGTAATAAATTGATGTAAAATGATTGGGGCAAAGGACAGATTTAATGTTAAAAGGACATGCAAAATAATGAAACAAATTTGTTGAACCCTTAAGTATAAACTTTGTTTTCCAATGAGATGAGATGCATTTTTCTTCTTGATTAAAAAATAAGGTACAATTGTTTTTATCAAAGATATTGAGATGGGAAATGAATATTATGAAATACATAAATTCTTAAATTATATTCATAATTATTCTAGATTTGGAAAGAGAAATAAAATTGAATAGAAAATGGAAGAAAAACTTAATGTTGTTAGATGTGAGTGGGTTACCTACGCCTTTGTACCTTGTGTATCTGTAGTAATGAAATCTATGGGAATCATAGTAATATAAATGAATATATGATTTTCAAAGAAAAATAAGTAAAAGTACTTACTTTTTAGAATATTCATGAAAACCAATTTTATTTATGAGTCAAATCATTAAATTTGTGAGTTTTTGTGTGTAAGGTTACCTATTTTAAATACATTTTTAAAATCTGGTAGTGACGTCAATGAATACTTTTAATCATTTTGGATTAAGTTCGCATAAGTTTATGGCAAGTACATGCAATCATGAGTAATTTTAGTAATATGATGGAATCATGGGCACCGATGCATTTTTATTACTCAAAGTTGTTTTAAAGTTTTCATACTTATCTTTTCTTATGAATTCCATTTTTATGTTGGATGGCTAATAGTACAGTCAAAAAAGTACAGTCAGACTATGATTTAAGATTTTGTAACAAGCTGGATATTAGATTGTTATTGTACTTCAATGTCTAATAGTGTTGACCAATTTTTTCAAGTATAGGTTTTGAACCAAGCACATTTTTACAAGCTAAATTTTATTGTTATTGTGTTCAGAACAATTTTTTTACTGTATCTGGAAGTTCCAAAATATCCCGATGTGTTGACCACCATACATTTATATTTATATTTATATTTATATTTTTTATTTATATTTATATATATATTTATATTTATATTTATATTTATATTTATATTTATATTTATATTTATATTTATATTTATATTTATATTTATATTTATATTTATATTTATATTTATATTTATATTTATATTTATATTTATATTTATATTTATATTTATATTTATATTTATATTTATATTTATATTTATATTTATATTTATATTTATATTTATATTTATATTTATATTTATATTTATATTTATATTTATATTTATATTTATATTTATATTTATATTTATATTTATATTTATATTTATATTTATATTTATATTTATATTTATATTTATATTTATATTTATATTTATATTTATATTTATATTTATATTTATATTTATATTTATATTTATATTTATATTTATATTTATATTTATATTTATATTTATATTTATATTTATATTTATATTTATATTTATATTTATATTTATATTTATATTTATATTTATATTTATATTTATATTTATATTTATATTTATATTTATATTTATATTTATATTTATATTTGTATTTATATTTATATTTATATTTATATTTATATTTATATTTATATTTATATTTATATTTATATTTATATTTATATTTATATATATTTTTCGTTCAACCATTTGGCAGAGATTTTCCATATTTTTCGCTAAGAATGTTCTTCTAATAAATGGCCAGTTGTCAGTTTAACATGTCGCTCTGCCACTTGTGGCTGACTACATGGCCAAGCCAATTTATTATCGATGCTAACTGCGTGGAAGAGCTCTAGTTCCTTAGCGAAGTAAAGAAGATTCTTACACCTTATAAGAATGACAATACAGATAAGCGAATATATAATTACGAACGAATAAAACGTTAACAATTTTTAGAGACATGTTCAGAAAAATAAGATCTCGGTCTTCCTCAACAAAATTTTTCGGTTAACTGTCAAATTACTGGAAAAAAAGCGGATTTGACTGAATTTTTGATAGGAGCAAAATTTGTGAGACCTCATTTTCCGAACGCACCAATTATGTACTTAAAAATATTTACATATGTTAAAATTATAATGGGTACATAAACTACTATAGTCCAGTCAGTTTGTGCTCAAAAGGGCTCTTAGAGAGCAAATTGTGGGGTAGTTTGTAGATTTGTTCCCTGCGTTATATGTTTTCAGGGGTGCTGACTATGGCTCGAAAACTATCAATTATACGTAAATAACATCAAAGTACAATTAAAAGTTCAGGGTTTTTTCTGCGACAAATTGTTTGAACTCAAGCGCTAGTTGAAAATTGACGTATCTTTAGCCTTTCCGAAAATCCACTCGAAAAAATTAGTTTACTACTCTGGGTGATAAAATTTGAATTTTTGTTTCTTACATGAACCAAAATATAATTTTCTGATTGTCTTTGATGCGTTAAGCTCGAATCTGGCCTTGTAATTGCTCTAGATGTCATGTTTTTAAGATACATATTCGAATTTCAATATAAAAAAGCGTTTTTGAAGCAAATTTGGGAATATTTTAAATCTCGAGGGAATTTATTTCGAATAAATATTCATTCTGAATTATGAACATTTTAATTCGAATTTTTTTGAATCTTTAAAATACCTTCATTCGTCTTTGAGAAATCATTAAGTAGCTTTCAGCCTTCGTCTTAAACTACCTAATTTAAAAATATGCTTAATTCATAAATTTCAAATGAGGAATTCTTAGAGGGAAATAGGAATGGATTGTAACAAAAAAAACTTTGACTTACAGTTTGTTGAAAATTGTATATACTTTCAATTGTTTTTGATGTAATCTGTGAAAAGCTAATAGTTTTCGAGTTATAGGCTAAAAACTGCAAAAAATGCATTTTTGTATAAATTTTTGCAAACTTTCGCATGTTGCGCCACGACATTTTGGTCGCAAACCTCAAAAAATTAAAAACGGAACCAAATTTAAACTGCCCCATAATTTTCTCGCTAATAAGGACCCTCTTAAGCACGATTCGAGTGGATTATTAACATTTTCGAATAAGGTATAGTTTAAGGAAAACATGAACAAAATATATGAACCAAGATATATTTTTCTTGTGGTGTTTAATGCGTTGATTTCGAATCTGGCCTTGAAATTGCTCTAGCACGTCATGTTTTCGAAATATTTTAATCTAAAAAAAAAATGCGTTTTTGATGCAAATTTGGGCTTATATTATTTCTCGAGGTAATTTTTTTTCGAATGAAATTCTGAAGGCTAACAACTAATTAATGATTTTCTCAAAGATGAATTAAGGTATTTGGAAGATTCAAAAAGAATTTCAAAGTTAAACGTTAATACTTCAGGATGACCATAAACAATTATTAAAACAAAACTATGTGGGTACCTCGAGAAAAAATATAACCCCAAATTTGCATCAATTTTTTTTGTTAGTTTTTTGATTCGAATTTCTCAAAAACCTGACGTGCTAGAGCCATTCCAATGCCAGATATCCATGAAACTTTGGTCTCAAAAAATCAATCCTTTCCTAGTTATAACGGTTTGAATTAGGGCTCCTGTTTTACTATATGCTGTTTTGCTTTGCAGCCATCACTAGAAGCCCTAATTCAAACCCTTATAACAAGGCATAGGCACTTTTGGTCACTAACACATAACAAACAACGTACTAAAATGTCAGCCAATTTAATCTGGCCCACTTTTTCATACAAAATGTGCGGTGTCCTTGTCAACTAGCGCATGAGTCCAAACTGGTTGTCTCAGAAAAAAAACTTAAACAGAGATACGTTGGAAATTGTGTATACTTTAAATTGTACATTGATGAAATTTACGAATTATTGATAATTTTCAAGCCATCATAAGTGAAAAACTCAAAATAATGCATTTCTGCATCATTTTTGCATTTTTTTCCATGTTTCGTCCCGAAATTTTAGTCGCAAAGCTCAGATTCGGATTCAGCACCCCCCAAAAAAATAGCAAGGAAAAAATCTATACCACCCCACAATTTAATGGTAAAAATACATTATGACTAAACTGCTATACTGCCCGTAAAGGTCCTATCTAAAAATTTCCGACTGCTGTCAGCGATGAAAAGCCTTGGCAAACAGAGCGCTATCCAGCGTTTTCGTAAAAATTTTGATCGCCACGATCTTTTTTCCCCAGTGAACGAACTATTGATTTTATCGCCGGATCGCGTTCTGTTTGACCAGGGGGGTGATTCCGTATTTCGATTATCACCAGACGATATCGTTTAGACGATAGTCTTGCTCTACGTAACATTGAAAATGACTATCGTCTTGGCGATGAATTATTTGCTCTACGTAAGTCAATAATCGTCAAAACGCTATCGTCAAAACGATAGAGCTTAGACGATAGCTAAATAGGTATCGTTTTGCAATTATTTGAATGTTTTAAGAGCGATAAATGGTTTTTCGTTGATCTTTAACCATTGTTTTTTTAATAATACGAAGAGAAAAAAATTATTATTGAATAATTATGGCATTAATATCAGTTCATATAGTTTTGACTATTCAGAAAAAATCTTACCAACAAATCCTATATAATAATCAAAAATTAAAAAAGTATGTATCTGCCCAGTGGTCAAAATTCGACCATTTATACCAAAATAATCGTTCATCAATACAGGCACCTTCACAGGGCTCTCATCGCGTAAGACGTTGATCGTCTTCACGCACAGTTAATCGCGATAGCCATTATGCTAAGGGGTTCCTACTCTATATGGTTTTGAGAAAAAAGCAATAAGTTAGGGAACGAAAAAGCATATCTTGGCTTAAAACTGATACAAATACTTTATTCAATATTAAATAATTTTGATGGACATCATACATCTTTTGACAATTTTGCATTCAACTATCCAAAGAAGTGGAAATTGTAGAGGTTGAAAGGAGAGGCAATGGCAGCCGTTAGAAACCAGCACCGTGATTAAATGCATTGTCTTGCTGCAGAATCATACCTCAAGCTGTATATTCGATCGGATATTTTTGGTATCTTCATATTTTTAGTAGTACCTCGTGCCATAATGGTTAGTGGGTCTGGCTTCGATTCCCAGCCACTGCCACATATAAACAGAGGAACTGACAAATTATCCAAGAGTATGCTTGTCTGCTTCTGACTCGGCAAAAAATTGTAGGTCGCCTGCATTCCAGCCAACAACACGCACACAGTAATGGTTGAGAGTTGTAACTTGTAGGTCACTAGATCCTGGCTTCCACGAGCTGTTGCGCCACCAGATTTATTTTCTATAATTTGTTTTCATGTTTGAATTCAACACTGGGCCGCTTGTAAGCTAAAATCGTACTTTTAAGTGGACACTCAGATTGTCCAGCTACTTAAGAGCTTATTGCTATATTCTTGCGTATACCGAAAAGAATCAATCTATCTATACAAATACAACTTTTAACGGATGATATTGCAATCAAATTTTTCAAATAACGTGAAATTTCAAATAAAACGACAAGGATTTTTAGGTTTTGACAGAAAATGTTTAATTTTCAAATTCATTTCGTTCATTCAAATAAAAAACGATAGACGAGACAATAGTGATTGAGTTACGTGAAGCAAATTATAGACGATATCGTTAAAGATAATCGTTTTGACGATTATCGTTTTAAAAATTACGGAATGACCCCCCAGGCCTTGAGTTTTTTTCCTTTATCAGAAGTATGCAAATTGTAGTTAGGGACGAGTTAAAGCGATCAGGAAAACGAAACAGGAAAATGTTCGAATGGATTATTTACGATGTTTTCATTCGATTTGATGAAACACTATTGCAACGCTAATCAATGACAATTAACTCAAAGAATTTTTTTTTCTAAAATATTTTCAATTGATTAATTATTTTTTGATTAAAATTAATTTATCTATTTTCTTGATGTAAATTCGTTTTTCGTGCCATGCTGATTGATACATATATCAACCAAAATGGAACAAATCGTTCCAATGATTTGAGTTCCAATTTTTTCCTGTTCCACTGACAAAATTGTGGACACATGTTTTCAGCTTGCCAACCAGCGTTATTGCCACGATGAAAAAAATATTGAGGGCCTTTTTGGGGGCCATTTGCAAAAAGTCCGGGCCACATTCCGACATAGAAAATATTTCAATGAATCTGAAATGTGATTCACCAAACGAAACGTAGTTTTAGTAAAATCGTTAACCGCTTTCGAGAAAATTTGAAAACAAGAACATTTACCATCTAGTTTAACCATACTTTAGAGCTTTTAAGCCATATCATTTTGATAATTCTATTTTAAATATATTTTTGTATTAAAACAGACAAATAAAATTTGCGGGCCATTTCTGGTAGGCCCGGGCCAACTGACATTTTTTTCCTGTACGCTATAAACGACCATGAGGAAAAAGTATTCAATTTTATACTGTTTCAGCTTTTCCTGATGGATTTTCCTGATTGCCCCTTAGGGCCTTAACGAGATTAAGGGCAGTAGTTGGGAAAATGTATTCCAGAACGTTTTTGCAGATGTATTCCCTTTTTTATTGAATTTTTATTTTTCAGAAAATTATTTAAAGAAATTTACAACTCTCACCTAAACGGGAGAAATCACTACTATCCCACAAATAGTTCTGCTCAAGATACGAAACTTTTGTGAACCACCAGGTGTTTGAATGTGAAGTTTGTTTACAAATTCATCAGCAATAAAATATACTTTACTAGCAATATAAAATAATATTGAAAATTTTATCATCTGCTTAGTGTCAATTGATTGCTGATATAAGCAAAGACCTTAAACTAAGGTATACTAAGCAAGTGTAGTGCAAGAGAAATATTAGCCCTAAACTTTGGTTTTATCTATCTTTATTCTGTGTTCCCAATGTTCTAATTTTTGGATAAGGATTTTCATTTATTTTTGTTTTAAACAAAAAGACGAATTTATATCGTTTGCAGAGAAGATGAAGAATACTGCCAATTTCTCTATAGCAATTTTTAAAGGGTACCACAAAATTAAAGGAAGATTTGAATCTACCCCCATTAGCGTATAGTAAAGTTTTGGCAAATCATTTTTCACGAATATTTTAAACAATGAAAACACTTTTTTCCCTCGCGTAATGCTCCTTTTGACCAAGACTAAACTGTCAAATAGTTTTTTTTTTGTTAGGGATGCCAAAAGTTTATTACATAAATGGCGGAAAGTTTTAATCTGTTTTTAATTTTGGGACATTCTGTTTTTTCTAAAACGAAAGGGTTCTCTTCCTCAGAGGATGCTAAAGCTTTGCAGACGTAAGGATCAATGTAGTCGATATACATTATTGATGAATCTGTAATGACTGATGATTGCGTTCGAAAAGTATTGAATTTTCTATTCAAAATGACGTAAAAAACATCAACACCAGTTAAAGATTCATTTTTTTGGTTTTCGATATTAATTAAAATTCACGATGCACCTCATTCTGCATGATGAAGCTCTTTCGAACGTATTTTGTAAAGAATTTAACTACGTCAAAAATACAATAATCGATTAAGTGTGATTTTTTTTATATTTTTTTTTATCGTTCATTTCTTTAATATGAATACTCCTATTCATTAAATTTAGTTTGAAAGTTTTCATGCTTTTAAAATTTGTTTAACCTTAACACTCACCCACCATGTATGAAAACTATCAACATCTTAATGAACGATAACTTAATAAATACAAAAACATTTTTGAATTGGTTGTGGGAATCACTAGGAATGTGAGTAAAGTGCATAATCATAATTTGATCACTCTAAGAAAAATAAACGAATCATTAGCAAATTACTTCCTCAGAAAATTATATTGCGAACCAAATTCTATTTTGGTGCTTGCTCAGTGTAATTACAAAAATGTGTAATGTGTTTACTATATTTTTAGTGAGTGTAACCTTAAACAGCAGCAATATTTAATAAAATGACAAATTGCATTCTTTTTGAAATTCTCTATCATTTTTGTTTAAGGCTCATAATGTAATATCCTTGAAAGGGAAATAAATTTAATTTTAATTTTAGGCAATCTAATAAATAGAATTAGTTTTTTTTTTGTTATAAGAACATACGTATATGAACATGAAGGCTCAGTAACAAAAAGTGAAAAATATATTGTTCCACAAAGGTTTCCGTTTGTTCAATAATTTGCCGAGTGATTTAAAATTAATAAACAATGTGATATCATTTAAAAAAAAGTTAATATTATATGTAAAATCTAATTATTGATAATTTATCTTAAAATTTATTGTTAATCTTTAAGTTTTTTCTTTTGATTAGTTTTATATACTAATAATGTAATTAATAGCTGAAGCTAAATAAAGAATTAAATCTAAATCTAAATCTAATAATATATAGACATTAGACACATACGTACCTATTACTCCCCATATTAGTGACATAACTCCATATTTTCGCCATATGTTGGTGTTTAGAGTTTAAATAGCTGGTATGCTTTCTGTTTTCTTAAGAGAAAGGAATATCAAAACTCAAGGTGGACAAAGCCTTTTGTTGTAAAAAAATGTTTATAATCCCCCTTTTTGCTATTTTTCCAAATACCAAAGCTTCATACAAATTTTTGGTGGATACAAGCCCTTATATTACCTCTAATGATAATTAACGGCACAAGTGAATTTAAGTATTCAAAGTTCAAACAAATACGGTGATTGGCAGTGGCATTTTATAAAACTTCTTTTGTGTGAATATTATCTTTGTATATATACAAAGATATTATAACCGCTAATTGGTTGTTATATTCAAAAAGATATTTGTAGCTCAATCATTGTATATCGAATCTATAGTACTATCATGGCCATGGGTGACGAACGACTGGCACGAACCAAGTGACGGCTTATGAAATTACTGGTGCTGAGCCTAACTAAGTGTGTACAGCTGAATTGTAAACTTAAGAATATGACAAATGAAGAATAAAGTATAATAATAAAATAATGAGAGAGCTGTATACTTTTCTTATAAGAGTTAGAGGGAGGCAAGAAATCAATCAATTTGTTTTTTTTCAAAGGTATTGGTTTTGTTTTGTCAATGAATAACAGGTTGAGATGAGAGTTGGGTGCATATGCGTATTTGGCTCTGAAGTGAGCTGACCCAGTAGGAAATTTCCAAAAATTCACTACTGAAGAAGTAGGTTTTTCCTCACGGAAAAGGAGCTGCACTCATGAACTTCCTAGGGAATCCTATCATGAATTTAACATGGGCTTGTCATTGGAAGGAAGTACCTACACACTCTCTCCATGAATATTTTGTAATGAAATCACTATGCTTATGGCACTTTGGAATTCATAACTTCTTTTTCTTATCAGAAAAAAATGGTTCTCGTTATGTGATGCTTTCTTCAATGCGAATGAATACATGAAAAATGGGTCAACTGTGAGGGGATGTTTTCGTAGAAGAAAAAATGTGACTGAAATCATTATGCATTTCTTCTTTGATTTCATCAAAAGAAGCGAAGCATCTGGAATGAAGCTGGATTTATGACGAATAAAATAAAATAAATTCAACTAGTATAATGTATTTAAGAAGTTTATTAACTAATAAAATATTAAAGAGAAAAGTGGATAGTTAGTTTTTTAAAGTAACTAAAATAGATAAACAGAACAAACAATGTAATTCAAAATTACTATACGTATATATTTGTTCGATTTTAAAAAGTAGGTACTTCCTCGTCTTTTTGGCTGCAGTTTTCTTAAAAATGATGATCATCGTCATACTTGTTCAATTTGGAGCTAAGGAATAGAGGAATACAAACCTTAAGATTTATAGAAAATAATCTAATATAAAATATAATTACCTAGGTGAATGTGATTAGTCTCCTGGGTCATGGTTATAATTTTATCAAATAGGAACATGTTTATCAATTTGATTGAAAAACACTTAAAAAATATACGTCTGTTCTCTTCGATCACAAAATCCATTCTAGAATATTCTAGAACAAAGAAATGTCACGTGACCGATCGAGGAAAACCAAAACAAAAAAGGTTTACTTTCGCATCGGAATTTTTTGTTTCAGGTCAAATATCTATTCAACAGGCAGACAAAAGAAATATGTATCTACCTACAGCTACACGACCGTAACAATTCAGAGCAGACAAACCACTGAAAGGATGCATAATTTTGTATGCAGGAAATCTTCGTATCACGGTTTATATAGAATTCATTCAACTTTTTGATGCGGAAGAAAAGAAAAGGTTGTTTTCTCTTTCGCATAGCAGGCATAAAACACGCAATGCTGTGTGGATTGCAATAACCACTGAAAAGGTACAGGAACTATCTCTCCCGTTCAGTATTGAATTCATTTGAGTTTATGATGTCAAAAAAGGTTATTGCTTTGTTTCGTATTTTCTTTACCTTTTTTCAAGAGCAAAGCAGAAGATGCAACTGGAATGGCAATCTACCTACCTTTTGCATGACTTTCAATTAATGAAATCAATGCAGAGCTTCTCCTCAATGAATGTGACAGATGATTTCGACGAGGAATGCACCATTATTTTTCATTGAGGAGCATATTTCCTGCTGGGGAAATGAAAGTATGATTGTTTTTCTTTCTATCGTTGGGAAAGAAAAAATATGTATTTGGAAACAAACAACAAAATATATGCTTGCATGCAAGCTATATTGTAAGATTGTATGTATTTGTAACCATGGTTACTTTAAATCTTTTTATTTGTTTATTTAACTTTTGTTTTTTCTTTCGTGTTTTGTTTTTATCAGATTTCAGTCGTAAAAATGCTTTGGTGGAGGAAGGTTGCTGCTGTTAGGTATAATTTTCGTTGTCATTTAGTGTGTATATTTTTGGGTTGTTTTGTTTACTTTCGTTTTTTGTTATTTTTGTTGGTTGTTGTTGGAATATGGTAAGCACGTAGGTGGTTGTCATTGACGGCTGCTGTTGCTCATGCTCGGCTGCTGCTGCTGCCCCTCAGCTTACGATCGTAATATTTTTGTGCTGGGGTGGGTAAAAAAACGAATTTTTGTTTGGGGTGGTTGGTTCAGGGCCGTAGCTACGGTAGGGCATTGTGGGGCAATTCCCTACCTTAAAACACCAATGCCCTTCCTTAAAAATACCATCAACCATCTGTATAATTTTCCTAGTTTTCTTTAATTTACAAAAAAGAAATGAATTTGAAGGACGGTCATCTTGTCGACGCAAACGAGGGGTGTGTTCTTTAGAAAAGTTTTAGATAATGTAATTTGTAACAATTTTTGTATAAAAGCTTTTTTTCAAGCCCTTTTTTGGGGGCGTTTTTAACTAAAATATAGTTTTTTTCACTAATTTGTATGAAAACAAAACGAATTACCCTAATAACATGATGCTAAATATTTTCCCTGCACACAAAAATTCTTTCTTTATCGTTTCCTTAGAAAAATATTAGAGAGATACCTAGAGTAAAATATGTAGAAATTGCCTTTTTTAAAAATTAGGTCATATAAAGTTTCTTACCACTCCCACCTTTGAAAGGTGTATATTGGAAAGAAGTAGACCCTACTAAAACTAACAAAATTTAACACTCTATTATGTTAAGGATAGTCAAGGGCGTTAAGAAAGTCATAAATTGGATATTTTACGGCCTTTTAAAATAGTTCTTAGGAAGGTGGATTGAAAATAGTACTAATGCAAAGATCTAGCTTCAAAAATAACATTCATATAAATTTTCCCATAGTTTAGGGCAAAGATTTGAAATCCCATAAGAAAATGTCATGCAATTTTTTTTATTCTGCGGGTCCTAAGACAATATGGGTGTTTTTGAAGGTTCGCAATTACTAGCAGCTAATTTTGATTATATTCGATACATGATGGTTCAGTGTAAAATATATACGACCGGGAAGGACAAGGGGGCATTAGTTTTTCTTAGCTGAATGTTTTATCTCACTTAAGAAAGGGACCGATTCCAAAAGAATCGCGCAAAAAAAAAATTCCAACGATCACAATTTTGTTTTCTAAAATTAAATTTGTTTTTATATGCTCAAAAGAGGAAGGAAAAGGAGGCCTTAAAATAATCATTTTTGAAGTATGTTCATTTTTTGCTTCAAAATAACTGAAATTTCATTTATCCCGAATTTTATACTCAGAAACTGTTTCATAAAAAAATCCTGATTCACTGTCAAAATCGAGTCGAGAAAATGATTTTTGTCCTGCCCTGAACCACAGTGCGCCGGTATTTGCGTCTGTACATATGGGCGTCTATGCATCCACTGTACATCGATCTAGAATCTAGACGCTAGATCTTTATTGACGACTGGAGGCAGTACTCTACCGGGCAAAAAATGCAACAGAATAACTACATAAGATGTCGAAATTTGTTGTAAATCGTATGTGATTTGTGAAGTGTTTTTCCGAAATTATTTATTAAAAGAAGAAAAACTATTCTAATAAATATAAAAACTATATTTTTACTTAAATAATAAAGTAAAACTTCTTCATAATGTAGTTATCCAGTTGTTTTATTCGCCACCAGGTATCGCATTTTGACTTTTCTAGTCGTCAATAGTGTTTATCAATTTGCTTCAAATTTGGTACAGACCATTTTTATGTGGTTTCCTGGAGGAGAAATTCAAATATTTGTTACCCCTCATTGCGGATGGGAAGCACAATTTTTGTTGTTGTTTTTATTCAAATTTTCTCGATTTGATTTTACGATTTGATTCTTTTTTTCTGGTCTACAAACAGTTTTTTTTAAAGAAAAAGCTATAAAAATATTATTATTGAAAATTCAATATTTCAAAAACGGGTTGATGAATTTCTTGTCATTTTGATAACGACTACGCATTGTTTAGGAACAACACAATTTGTTCCTTTAACTGGTTTGTAAGACTTTGAAAATTTGGTGTGGAAAAACGGTTCCATGAATCTATTTGAATATTTACAGGAATATTGATGATTTAAATGTCTAAAATTATACATACCAACCCAAGCCATGCAATCAATATTTGCAAGGAAACAAAAGATTTACGAAAAGACCATAAAAAGTCGTTGTTTAGTACTTTTTTTAAACTAACGGTGGTCAAAAAAAATAATAAAATATTAATAGTACCTATATCTTTCTAGAATATTTGTCTCACAAAAGTGTTGAATTTCAAAACCAGAAAACCAAATTTTTATTTAAATTTTTCTAATATATAGCTCCAATGATTTCAAATTTTTTGTTGGTATAAATTTAATATTTTTTCATTTAAATCAATTTCATGCTTTCGAACATTGTTCTTTTATGTATTTCATCTAGTTTTTATGCACACACTTTCAAAAATTCTAAGTCTCTTGAAATGTTGATAGCTAGGAAGATATGTAGGTAGGTGCATTAGGGTGGGTCGTAAGAAAAAGATCAGGTTGTATGGGCCTAAACCGATGCTAAATGAGAAAAAAAATATTCCCTAATTTTTTCAGATTTTTATTTTCATCCCTTTAGTCGCTGTAGGGGTTAATTTAATGGCATATTTTTTGTGCATACAGCATACTAGGTGATTCGCGTAAAGTCTGCAAGGGCATGTACTTAGGTTAAAAGTAAACAAGAAAAAAAAAGTATATTTCCCCCGCTTGGACAGGCGGCAATTTTATAAAAAAAAAATACTTAAAATGAAAAAACATACATAATGTATATTAAAAAACAACTTTTTTTTTCACAATTTTAAGTTTGAAAACAATTTTTGTCGAAGCTGTTTATGAAAAGAACTTTATTTGAAAATAAACCATGAGAATGGAATGGAAAACCAGAAGTTTTCCAAAAAGCTACAAAACAATACTGTAAGTGGTTGTTTGTTAATAGGTATACTTTTTCCATTCTAAGTACCTAGGTACCTAACTATTTTTTTTTATATATAAAACTGCCTTTTCTGTCCAAGCGGGGGGAAATAAAACCCCCTAACGTAGGATTTTTTTTTCTTGTCTACTTTTAACCAATAGTGAGTGCCATAAGTGATTAAACACAAATTATTTCTGGAGTTACATGAAATTTAAACAAACAAATACATAAACAAAAATTGCATCCCAATAGTTAAAAAAAAAGTTTTATTCAATAGCAATAGATCAAAATAAAACTATTCAAAATTAAACTACCTAATGCATTTTTTCCTAACAAAACTTAATAGACTCTTTATTTTACGCGATGATGGTTTAAATTCCATGAATCGTTATCGTAGGACTGTTATCATAATGTTATAATAAAATTTGGAAAAAACTGATAAAATACCTACATACTACCTACCTACCTACGGTAAATACAAAAAATTAAAATATCGCAACATGTCCTTAAATAATTCCTTCATAGATGTGGTGAAAAGTTGCAACATTGCTACAAAGATTAAAAATTTAAAGTCAAATACCCAAGATTTGAAAAACAAAATTAAAATAATAAACGAAAATATAATCTACATGCCTACCTACATTATGAATGTACGTATAAATCTATAAACAAACATCCCAGTAGGAAATTTGCTCCTCAATGAAAAATAAAGGTGCATTCCTCACCGAAATCATGTGGCACATTCATTGAGGATATGGTATGCATAGATTTCATTCATCGAAAGTCATGCAATAGGTAAGTAGTTGGCCGCTCTATTCGCAGCTTGTGCTTTGCTTTCGAAAGAAGTTAAAGAAAACACGAAACATAGCAATATTCTTTTTTGACATCATAAACGTTAATGAATACAGGGCTGAATGCGACATATTTATTCCTGCACCTTTTCACATAGCATTGCGTATTTTATGCCTGCGATGTGAAAGAGAAAAGAACCCTATTTTTGTTTGGCATTGAAAATTATTCAACAACCTTCCAAAAGAATAATACTATGGTGATATCGCTAGGGAAAAGGAATATATCTATTCACGGACTTCGTTTGTTGGACAAAATATTCTACCTGAGCTGAGAAGAAAAAGAGACACTTATTCAAATACTTTTTCATAGCATCGAAAAGTAAAACGAATTCAATGCAAACACGGAAGCGAAGATTTCCTTCATAAAAAGTTATGCATCCTTTCGGATGGCACATGCTACTTTTTTCTGCCTGTTGAATAGATTTCGAAGTGCAACAAAAAAACCTTTTTTTTTGGGTTTTTCCCTCGTCGTTTTTTGGCACGAGTCATTTCTTTTGTTCTAGAATGATTTAATTTCGATTTTGTGATCAAAGAGAGCAGTTGTGCGTGGTTTTCAGTGATTTTTTTCAATTGTTTTTAATCCATATTCCATAAGTGTTTTCAATCAATTTGTGTTTATTTACTATAATATAAAAAATTATAATTTGGTGAGTAAATAATAAAAAGAAAAAAAGAAAAGAATTCGCTTCAAAATAAAATAAAAGAAAGTATAGCTAGCTTAATATATAAGTATATTAATACCGCTTTATTTAGTAAGTTGTTATATTCATATTTGCTTCTATGTAGTTAAATATTTAAAGAAACATTTAAATTATTTTTACAGATGCTGTCAAAAAGGAATACCCTTCGTCAAAGTTTTTATCAATAATAAAATAATAAATACTTTTTTTTAATTACCTACCTTAACTACTTGCTTCTTTAAATTATAGGAATTATAATAGTTAATAAAATACGTACACATAATGTATGTTATGTAGGTACACACATTAAACTTCATATTTGTTTTAATTTTTTTCTCTAAACCATACATTTCAGACGCTTCTTCTATTGATGAAATCAGAAAAGAAATGCATAATGATTTCATTCATTTTCCTTCTTCTAAGAAAACATCCCCTTAAATGCATTCCTTTTTTCAATACGGAAAAACAGGCTTCATATATGCACACATTTCAGTAATGAATAATCAATATTTTCAATACATCTCTCCTTGAGGAAATTAAATTCATTTTTCATGTACTCATTTCCATTCAAGAAATCATCACATCACTAGAACCAGTTTTTTCAGAGACGCCAAAGAACTTATGATTTCGGAGATGCCATGAGCATAGTGATTTCCTTACAAAATATTCATCGAGAAAGTGTGTAGGTGCTTCCTTCCAATGACAAGCCTGTGTTAAATTCATGATAGGATTCCTTAGGAAATTCATGGGTGCAGCTCCTTTTCCCTGAGGAAAAACCTGCTTTCTCAGTAGTGAATTTTTGGAAATTTCCTACTGGGATATAACTTATACCTCAAGCTCACATACAAACACAATCGAGTCATAGAAAGCAATTTGTTTTATTTTTATTTCCTTTCATTTATTCTTGTTGTTAGTATGGCACCAGCAACTGATTCATTTGTCTCCCTTGCTCCCCATATTGTTGCGAGAATCAATGTAATAAACCCTCTCTTACGACTTTTTCATTTTGCTTTTACATTTTTCTTCTATTTCAACTCTCAAATATCAAATACATTTCCATATTAGCGCCACCTGGTGAAGGCTTATGAAAATAAAAAAAATTGTCTGATGATAGTACTATAGATTTTATATACAAAGGCTCAATCTTAAATGGAACTCAGTTCAGAGACAAAACTTAAGGTAATGAGGTGAAAGTATTTGCAATGGGATCAATAACAAATTGTATATGCGTTAGGTCTATCTAGCTAAACTGTCACTGGAAAAACATAACTCAGCTACCAAAACAAATAAGCCAATTAAAATGATTCCATAAAGGAAAATGGGTATAATTGTATGAGTTGCGTCCCATCGTTTATGATGGAAAGGTCTCAATAATTACTATTTCTTTTTGTATTGGCAAAAGTTTGTATCTCGTGCAGGGACCTTACAGCCCATTAACTGTTGTACTGAACTATAACTCTTTTCTGCACAAATTGCATCCCAAGTGTTGCAACACTTTCTGACTTATATCATTGAAAAAGTCTTGATGAGTGCTATTTTTTGTTGTATAGGCATAAATTTGTATCTCGTGCAAGGAAAGTGTAAAAGCCCATAATAACGGTTGAACTGCACTCTAATTCTTTCCCTGCGTCCCAAGTGTTGTAACACCTTCTGACCAATATTATTGGAAATATCTAAATGAATGCTATTTGATTTTGTATTTTGAGGAGATAAGCCTGTATCTCGTATAGGGAAAGTGTTATAGCCCAATAACTGTTGCACTGAACTATAGCTCTTTTCTTTCACAAATCGCGTCCCAAGTGTTGTTACACTTTCTGACCTACATCATTGGAAAGGTCTTTGTGAGTGCTATTTTTTCTTGTGTAGGTATAAGTCTGTATCTCGTGCAGGGAAAGTGTTATAGCCCAATAACTGTTATAGGTATTATAGCGCAGTGCAAAAGTTATTGGATTATAACATTTTCCCTGCACGAGCTGAAGACTTATGCCCATACAGAAATTAATAGCACTCATTGAGACCTTTGCAATGATATAGGTCAGAAAGTCCTACAACATATAGGACGAAACGATCATTCTGCTTTGTATCCGAAAAATTAATTTTTCTTAAATGTTATATGTATGTACATATATTCTCCTATTTTATGCAAAAAAACAAAGGAATTTTTATTTAAAAAAATCGAATTTGATATCTTAAAAAAAACATTCTTTTAATTTCAAAGCAAATAAGAAAAATGCTTAAAAATACCCAAGCTCGAAAGTAGTTCTGCTCCTTTTCAAGTCCTGTCATCTTGTTATGCATTGATAGACTGATAAGAAATAAAGGGTTTTCAATAAGAATTTTTATTTGAAAAGCTATTGTCAATGACATTTTGTATGATGTGTGACGTCATTCGAATATACACCTCAACTTCACTAGGTAGGGTGCGCATCCAAGAAAAGACCAAACAAATAGACGTTTAGTTACTTTTAAGAAAACTCCACAACAAAATTCTTATATCAAAATATCGCAAATTAAATTTTTACGCTTGATTTTAATTTGCAAGAATTGGATTAAGAAAGCGATGTGTTTACTTCTGCAAAAAAATTGAGTGCCTACTTTCCGCCAACATTATTAGCGGCATTTTGTTTTTGCGAGATTTCATAACGCGAGATTTCGAATGCGAGATTTTATTTTAATTTGCAAGATCTCGCAACCAACCCAAAAGGCTGCTAAATTGTGATATATGGTTAACTTGTTTCTGTAATTGGTCGTAGATTTGTTTTTTAATGTTTTTATAGTTTTTTTCAAGGTCACTACAAGTCACTGAAAAAAATGTTGGTTTCTTTGGTTATTTTGAAAAAAAAGTAAGCCATGTCAAAGGTCACCTGACCAATTGCAGAAACAATTTAGCTGACCTTTTATTTCCATTCAGTGACCTTCCACACATATAGGGTGCCAATGAATTTGTAAAAAGGTGCATCTTTTTTAATCCGACTACATAAAGTATATCCTCAAAAGAAAATAACTGTCCTTATTTGTCTGGAGTAAGAAGTACTATTGAGACTTCTTTTTTCACAAACTGTGTGTTTATGCACACATAATGTTTTATTGATAGCCAAAATAAAAATGAAATCAAGTTGGAGGCAGATTCTATCCTCAAGCGTGGTACACATTATCAAACCTGAGTGTCACCCGTGTTGGATATCAAACAGAGCTGATAATAGGTTCGTTCCTTGCCAACATTCAAACAGTTTGAAACCGCCAGATTTAGTGCGAAGTCGTTCCACACTTGAAAATTTGTACTGTTTCGGACCAAAGAGAACTGTCATGAGAGAGTGAAAAATTTCCCCTCCCTGCCAGATTTGGTCCGAGAAATTTCTGGTGGCTGTTTTGTACTAGCTGTCAAATATGCCAAGCTGACGTAATTTAGACGTTTGTTGCATTCAAATTAAAAAAACCAAACCTTTATTAAGGGTTACCCAAGTGTAACTTTTATTTCTATTTTAATTTTCATTTTAATAAGTGTGTATATTTTTTAATTTTGTTTTTCTTTAAAATAATCAAATGTTATTCATAAAATTATTGCACTTAGTAAAACTGTTTGAAAGAAAATATTTGTAGTACTTATTGAGAATTTAGTATTTCTTGTATATTTCAGTAATATTTCTTAAAAAAAGAAGAGATTTAAGCATTATGATTTACCACCGTGTATGTATTTAATTTTCTTAAAATGCCCAGCAGGGGAATTTGGTTAGGTTTTTGGACACTTTAAACAGAAATAAAAAGCCCTGTTTTTAAGTGCATTTTTATCTTCGTTATAAAAAAGAAACATTTTAAATACAACATTAATACTGAGTTATACCAAACAGGGCTAAAGTAAGTATGCTCCTTTTATACACTCAATTCACCATTTTGGGGTTTTGTGACGTCACAATCTTTTTTTACCAACTTTAGTTATTAATTAAACAATTGGTTTTAAATGAGCAATCAAATTACTTTATTTTTTTTTACTATTCTCCGAACAAAACCAGAGATGATTATGACGTCACACATCGTGACAAAAGCAAAAAACCATTGAATTTTTGCTTAAAAGAGAGAAAGGGAAGCAACTGGATGCAGCGCAATTATGAAAGAGGAAAAGGTAGGCACAGTTGAATTGTAAAAGATATGAAACAAGACTCCATTCTGGTTTGTGGTGCTCTTATTTTTCTAATGCAGAAATTTGTTTGTTTAATATCCACGCCAGGGGTTTTGATGAATGATATTACAACTCTATTTAAAAATCACAAATTTTTCCTTCAAACTAAGGTAATTTTAGAATATTTTTTGTTTTTTATTATAATAAACCTGTAATTTTTATTAACTTTTATTTTTTGAGTTGTTATTCTTGAAAATCTTGATTCAGATTTATGATTAATGTACGGCAACTCTAGCCGAGTATATCGTTTGACGTTTAGTCCGAATTAGTGCAAATTATGGCCTTTTCGATTGGGGACAGAATGACAGTTCTTGTTCTGAAAAGAACAGCAAATTGTTCTGAATTTGATTTCAGAATCGAAATGAGAAGCGTTCACACGTATCGAATCACTGTTCCGGATTGCCAATCGAAAAGGCCATTAGTGCCCAAGCGGTTCCACACATTTTGACAGTTTTTCTCCTCTCTGAGAGAAGAATGTCAAAATTTGACATTTAGTCCAAAACAGTGCGAAGAATCCAAGGAACAAACCTAATGTGTACATGTACATGCTGAATGATGGGCTGTCACTCATAAGTGCTGCCCACAAAATTTTTTGATACTGCGTGACAACCCTCGGTTTGCTGGATGGTTGATCGATGGTTGTTTACACAATTTCATTCATGAGCCGTCATTCACAGAATAAAACACGAATTCTTCTATCGAATTAATGGTGCAAACAAAATAAGAAAATGCTCGTGTGTGTCCTATAAATAAAATGCACGACTGGGTCGCACGTACTTGCTCTTATGTTCAAGACACTGCGAGTTTAAGAAAATTGTATATACAAACATGGAAATTATGAGAGAAAAATGTAGAGAAGCATGAAATACGACATTTAAATTAGCTAAAACAACTATTTTGACAGTTTGAGGTGAAAAAAAAGTATGCCATCTTAATTCATGATGGAATATGATTGTATGGGAAGAAAAAATTTAAAATCGTTGGAGCGGTTTTTTTTTAATTAATTTTTTATATATAAAATTCTTAAAATATTTTTAAGGACAAATTTTGGTATGCAGATTTAAACTATATATTTATGTGTATATAAAAACAAAATTTGAAAAAAAATTGTCAACCCGTTTTTGAGATATCGAATTTTCAAAAAAAAAAAGTTTGAAACTTTTTTTAAAAATCCAAAAACTTTTTTTTTGAAAATTTTGATAAGCAATATTATTTAATCTTATCTGAAATTTGTATATAAAAAAATTCATTTAAATCCGTTAAGCTGATAACGAGAAAACTCAAAATAAAAATATACGTTCTATGACAGGTACTACTAATAGTTGCTATGTGTAAAATTTTATAATTTTTGATGGTAGATCGTACTAATTTTAGTATATGAAAAAAGTTTAATCAAAATCGTAGGAGTCGTTTTCAAGCAAAAAAATATTTTCCTTTGCGGTTTTTTCACTTTTGTATGGAAGGTACCGTTATTTTTTCATAAATTCAAATTTTTTTCTAAAAATATTGTAAAAAATACTAAAAAACTCTTAAATATCGAGTTTCAAAAATATCGATCATGTTGTTTTCGAAATATTTGATTTTCAAAAAAAAAAATTGAAATATTTTTTAAAAACCCAAAAAATATTTTTTCAAAAATTTTGGTAAACAAAACTGTTAATATTTTTTGGAAGCTTCTGTATAAAAAAAATAATTGAAATCGGTCATACCATTTTGAAGAAAATCAAAAATTAAAAAATTGGTTCCTTGGGAGGTACCATTAATAACCATTTTTGAAAAATGGTTTTCCACCCAAAGAAAGCCTTTACTAAAATAAATTTATTGAATTTTTTTAAAGAAAAGTTGTCAAGCCGTTTTTGAGAAAAATACGATTATGTAAATTTGCCAAAAAAAATGTATGACAGGTACCGTTATTTTTGGTTCTAAGAAAAAAATGAAAAAAACGTGTCGGCAGAATCACCAAAAACCACTAAGTACGAAGTTTGAAGAAAATCGATCGAGCCGTTTTGGCTGTAGACGAACAGACAGACAGACAGACAGACAGAATTTTGCCACCCACTTTTTTGGTGTTCTCTATCATCGTAATATCATGTTTGATTGTTATCTCAAAAATTTTTTTTTGCACGAATCCAAAACTTGCCTTATAGTACCTACTACCTATAATCGCAAGTAAAAAGGAAACAACACGATTCGTGGTGGAAATAGCCTCAAAATAAAAGAAACAATTATCTGAGGGTAGTAGAATTTCTTTGCCTGACGCCCAACAGAACTGATAAGTGTGTACGCGAAACTTTTCACGCAGGTTTGATATTCAACACGGGTGACACTCAGCCTTGATAATGTGTACCACGCTTTAGAGTAGTGAAACCAATTTTTAATGATTAAATTCATATACATACATAAAGAAATATGCCTGGGAAAAGCCCCAGGGGTGTCATGAACACCATGACCCCTCCCTGTATCCGCCAATGGACATGCATACATATACATATGAACTATATGGCAAGTTATGCATTCGTAAACAAAATTAAACTGGAGATTTTGGTCAAATTTGTCATTACGATGATAGGGAAGACGAAAAAGTGGGTCTTCTGTCTGGCTGTCTGTATGTTTGTCTGTCTGTCTGTTCGGCTACAGTCTAAACGGCTGGCTTGATTTTCTCAAAACCTGGTACATGGTGGTATTTGATGATTCTGCCCACCTCCCGTACAACTTTTTTAGCAATTTTAGAAAATTTTTGTCAAACACGGCTCCGCAACTTTTCTTAAAAACTTTTCTTAAAAAAATCGATCCATTTCTCAACACGAATGTGTCATACATCGGTGAAAAGGTTACAGTAAGTACATCATTATAAAGTCCCTAAGCTCTAACCTCTAAACAATGGGGTTTGCGAGTTATTCCGCTTCAAAGCACCGAAAAGAACAAAACTGCAACTCCGCATTTGACATTGTCTTCCTACTCAACATCAATGTGCCGTACATCGTTGGAAATGTTATAGCATGTACTTAATTTTTGTATGTGACCGTGACCATGACCATGGGGCTCAAATATCTCGCCTACTTGAAGTAGTTAATAGAAATATCGATATCTTTATAGATAGTCAGGCGGCAATAAAAGCCATTTCCTCAATTACTACAAAGTCCAAACTGATAGATAGTTGCCGAAATGTGCTGAGAATTCTCAGTGCATTGAACACAGTCACCCTAAAATGGTCCCAGGACACCGTGATATATAAAAATAAATAAAATAAATTAGGTGGCGCAACAGCTCGTGGAGAACCAGGGCCTAGTGACTTACAACTCACAACCATTCCTGTGTGCGTGTTTGTTTGCAGGAATGGAGGGGACCTACAGTTTTTTGCCGAGTCCGAACGGCTAAATGAGAAGCACTTTTTCATGACAAGTATACTCTTGGAGGATTTGTCAGTTCCTCGCAAGAGGCAGTACCTCGAATAAAACATTTCTGTTTTTAGGTGGCACGGCTGGGAATCGAACCCACACCTTCGGCATGAAGGTTCCCGTGATATATACGGGAATGAAATGGCAGATGAACTGGCCAAAAACGGATCATCTCTTGATCTCTGTACCTACTTATGCCACTGGAGCAAGAAAAAAGTAGATTTCACCAAGGCTTCCTCGAGGTTGCAGACGTCAGATGGTCAACATCGACTCTTGCAAGGTTTCAAGGAATCTATGGCCGAATATCTCTAGGAAAAAGACAGAATATTTACTTAAGATCAGAAGACCTCAACTTTCCACTCTAATTGGAGTCCTGACGGGTCACAGCTCGATGGGAACCCACATGCACAGAATGGGCATTAGCTCGTCGGACTTGTGTAGAGGGTGTCAGGATGCATAGGTGGAGGATAATATCACATTCTTTGTGAATGCCCCAGCCTGGCCAGAACCAGAAAAGCAGCCCTCGGAGAATATTTTTTCGATGAATTGGGCGACATGCGACATGTCTAACTTGCCATTAAGAAACATCCTTAAATTCATCCAGAATTCAGGGTGGTTCAGGGAGGCATCCCAAACCTAAACTCCACGCAATCCATCTTATCCTTTTCCTCAAACCATTCCTATGGGGACCGCAATGGATCTATTGAGCTCCGAGTGAGATGCGACGGCTTGCCGTAACATCACCCCTTTTATCCTAACCTAACCACTAAGAAACACCAAAACGCTAGAGTGTGTAGGCTGGCTTGAAAAAAAAGTATGTGAGGAGGGTGTCTATGTTTCACTGTTTAGGCAGGAGAGGTAATTTTCTTTTCAAAACCACTTAAATTAGAAAAAAATATTAAAAAACACCAAAAAGATCAAGGTAATTTTTTTTTGAAGCAAGGACTCCATTCATTCATTTACTCTTCAATTTAAGTCATTTCCATAAATAATTTTATTTTAAAATAATTTTAAAAGTTAGAATTTTGGAAAAAAATCATTATTGTTTTTTTAACAAAATTTTCTTAATCTTACGTAAGAAAGTTAGATTTTTGTTTTTAATTTTCAATGCTTTTACAAATTTTTAGTTAAATTTTCAAAACCTGGTGGTTGAAAAAATTTTAATTTTTGAATAATTTGAAAATTACAAAAACTCCCTTTTTCTTAACTTTTTTTTTTTTAATATTGGGTACCTACATTAAAATGGTAATTTTGTATCAACAAATGCACTAATTCAAGAGTGGGCTATTCTAAAATTTATAATTTAACCATTGTTTCATTATACAGTAGACGCTCGATATAGTGAAGTAATAAAAACCAGGCCTGTTCACTGTTTCGAGACTGTTCACTTTTTCGAGCGGGAGTTTTCTAAGGCTTCTCAAGGCGAATTTGATCCAAAATGCACATTTCGTTAGATGTGAATGTTTTTAATTTAAATTAAGCATTAAACAAGGCTTTCACTCAGGTGTAAACAAAAACAGAAACAATTCCTCAGAGCTCTCAAGCTATGTAAAATGCTTACGCGAAATTATTATACAAAATACGTTGTTATATAAAATTTTGTGTTCACTATTGTGGATAGTTCAATATTTCGAGATTCACTAAATCGAGCTTCTATACTGTATTGTCATTTATAACGACCCCATCTCCCGAAATCCATAAGACCGTAGTTAAAACGTTTTCCTTGTTCTTTTGAGTATGCTTCCAATGACGTTTTAATTTTTTTTATATAATTAAACGTGCAGCATATTCAACTTCAGACACACCCTTTTTAAGTTTTTTAACATATTTTCAAAAATGATAGTAAATTAAATTTTGATTAAGTTCCCACATATACCTATAACAAAATGCATTCGAATCCCTTTAACACATTCTTAATAACATTTTAAAAGTGTGTAGTTTGTGACACAAGTGTACTCTAAAGATACCACCTGGGCGTAACAATTAGGTACCTTCCCCTCTCTTTTTTGAATAAAAAAAAAATTTATTGTTTCTATGAAAACAATGGTAACTGTATTTTAGTTACCGATTCTACAAAAGCAAACTTTAGGGGGGTATTTTTCCGCCATTTCGGAGCATGACGAATAAAAAAATCATAAAATAAACCCCAGGTACTAAAATAATTTTTTATTTTGTTGAGTTGTATTATCGATTGATCGGTTTTAAATAAATTTTCTTATGTACAAATTTCAAACAAGTTGAAATAAAATTGCATGTCAAAATAGTTGCATTGTCTGCAGGCTCTGGACCTTTGGCACCTCATATGAAGGAAATTTGATAAAAAAATATCCTATCTAATTGGTCAGAAAAGGTCAACTGGTCCCAGAAATTGGGCAATCCTAGACAACTTTTAATCAAGGCTTAAGCTTTGTCAAGGTCGCTCAAGGTCACCCGCGATTTGGCACCTCATTTAAGGGAAATTTGCCCAAAAAGTGTACCATCTGAAAGATCTCTAGATCTATATAAAAGGTCAGCTTGTTTCAGTAATTGGTCATTTATAGATTCTTTTATATGATTGTTTCTTGAGTTCGTGACCTTGAAAAAAAAAATACTTTAAAAAATCATATAAAAGTATCTATAACTGACCAATTACTGAAACTAGCTGATTTTTTATACAGATCTTAGGGCCTTTCAGGTGGTATTAAATTTTTGTAAATTTCCCATAAATGAGGTGCCAAAAATCGCGCGTGACCTTGAACAATAATTTAAAAATTCACTAAAAAAAACTATGGCTGACCAATTACTAAAACTAGCTGACCTTTTATATAGTGCTCAGCACCTTTCTGATGGTATTAAATTTTTGCAAATTTCCCATAAATGAGGTGTCAAAAATCGCTATGACCTTGAAATTTTTAAAAATTCATTAAACAAAAATCTATACCTGACCAATGACTGAATCTAGATCTAGAGATCTTTCAGATGGTACACTTTTTTGGCAAATTACCTAAAATGAGGTGCCAAAAATCGTTTTGGCCTTGAAATTTTTTTTTTTTAATTCATTAAATATTCATAAAAAACAATCTATCTTTGACCAATTACTGAAAATAGCTGACCTTTTACAACCATGAGGAGTCCTTTAAGATTGCATACTGTTTGTTTTTAAATGACCCAAATGAGGTGCCAAAAGTTTTTTTTGTGACCTTGAAACGAACTTCAAAAAATCATAGAAAAAAATCTATGGCTGACCAATAGTTGACCTTTTATCACGATCTAGAAATCTTTCGGATGGTATAAAATTTTGGCAAATTTCCCTTAAATGAGGTGCCAAAAATCGCGCGTGACCTTGAGCGACCTTGAGAAAGTTTAAGCCTTGATTAAAAGTTATCTAGGGCTGACCAATTTCTGGGACCGGTTGTCCTTTTCCTACAAATTACTGACTGATGGGATATTTTTTTATCAAATTTCCCTCATATGAGGTGCCATAGGTCCAGAGCCTTCTCGCATACCAAAAACTTTTTATTTATCATCATCATCATCATCGTGTCCTGTAACCCCGGCTGGGGCATAGGGCGTCAACAAAACGTCTCCATCCTTCACGGTCTGCTGCAAGGTACTTAAGCTGTGGCCACGTCTTTCTCTGGGATTCTGCTTCCGCTAAGACAGTTGATTTCCATGTTGTTCTTGGTCTTCCAACCCGCCGTGCACCCTGAGGATTCCATTCAAAGGACTGCTTTGCAATTTCATCGTTTGGTTTCCTCAGTGTGTGACCAATCCAACGCCATTTACGCTTTCTTATGTCGACGTCCAGCCGCTCTTGACTTGTCCTGCGCCAAAATTCCTCATTTGATATTATTTGTGGCCAGCGAATCTTTAGGATGTGGCGAAGACAGCGATTCACAAAAGCCTGCAATTTCTTCGAAATGGTAGACGTGACTTTCCAGGTTTCACAAGCATATAACAGCACGGATTTGACATTGGATTCGAAGAATCTCAACTTAGTGCGTAAGGAGATTTGACTGGATTTCCAAATTGGGGACAGAGTACCGAAGGCAGCACGAGCTTTATTTATTCTACTTTTAACGTCCAGATCCGTACCACCGTTTGCAGAAACAATACTGCCAAGGTAGTTAAATTGTTCCACTACTTCAACTGGCGTCTCCTGTAGAATAATACGCTGCTGTGTGGAGCGGCCTGTGAGCATTATTTTTGTCTTTTTGCTGTTTATTCTTAGACCACTCGACTCTCCCTTCACTTGCAGTGTTTGGCACATCCCGTTCAGCCCACTGATGTTATTTGCCAGTAGACATAATTATGTCATCGGCATAGTCTAAATGACTGAGCCTTTCGAACGGTCTCCATTGAATGCCCTGTCGCTCAGCTGTACCAACACTGGCCGTCAATACGTCGTCCATCGCCAACATGAAGAGAATTGGCGATAGAACATCCCCTTGTCTCACACCCTGTTGCACTACGAAGGAGTCGGATAGCTGCCCATTGTGCAAAACAAAACACCTCGCGTTGTTGTAGGACTCTTTAATAATGGCAACAATTTTTGGTGGAATTCCTCTACCAAGCAACGATCTCCATATACATTCTCGGTTAACTCGATCAAAGGCCTTTTCAAAATCCACGAACATGAGGTAAAGCGGTGATTGATATTCCATCGACTGCTCGAGGACAATGCGCAGGGTGTTGATATGGTCGACACACGATCGACCACTGCGGAAGCCAGCTTGATGCCTCTTGAGTGTAGACTCGATTCTATCCTTTATTCGCTCGAGTATGATTGTTGCCATTAGTTTTGGGAAAACGGACAAAACGGTGATACCACGCCAATTGTTGCAATTCTTTAAGTCACCTTTCTTTGGCAACTTAACAATCACACCATCCTTCCAGTCCCTGGGATAGCTCTCGTTTTCCCAAATGTTTTGTATCAGCGGATGTAAAATACTAGCCGCTGCTACGGGATCGGCTTTCAGGAATTCAGCTGGTATTCCGTCCAGCCCAGCTGCCTTGTTGTTTTTGAGGAGATTTATTGATGTACGAATTTCCGATTCTGACGGGGGTTCGATGTCAATACCCCTATAGGACCTGCGCATCTCGTCTAGTTGGGGCACTTCAGCACTCTGCTCAACTGAATCCTCATTTAGCAGGGCACAAAAATGGTCCTTCCATCTACGAAGCTGATCCTCAATTGATACCAAAAGTGTGCCATCCACATCCATTACAGGATGATTGGTGTTGCTTTTTTCCCGATAACATCTTTGGCTATTTGGTACAATTCCCGGATATCTCCTCTTCTGGCAGCGCTTTCCGCATAATCTGCGAGTCCATCCAACTTCACCCTCTTGTCACGTCTCACACAGCGGTAGACCATCTTATGTGCAATGTGGTACTCTCTTCGCAAGTCAGCCTTTCGTTGAACATCAGCTTCAGCATTTATTTGGATTTTCAACGATTTGCGAAGTTCGATCTTATCCCAGGTGTCTTGGGATATCCAAGAGTCTCTACGTCTCGTTCGCTTGGGTACAGTTTCGGATCCAGCCTCCATAAAAACACTTTTAATTTCACCCCACATCTCATCAATTTATGAATTCTGGATTCTATTTAATGACGAGGCTCTGTCGTTAAGGGTGGTGACATAGTTTCGACATATGTTGGGGTCATTTAAAGCATTAGTAATGAATTTTGTGCTCCTTGCTGCATCCTGCGCTGGTTTTTGTACGGCAGCGGTTCGTAGTTTGAGACTCATCAGAACCAAATGGTGGTCGCTTCCCTTTTTATATTTTATAAAAATTCAGATGACTTTCTTCTTTCCTCCCTGTCCCTCTTGCGTACGCGGTACGCCCTTTTTATATATAATTTAAACCTTTTTGAAACAAAGGAGTGAATTATAATGTACTTAACCAACCTATTAATATGCCAGAAATTAATCGTATTTTGTCACTTGTGCAAACCAGGCCTTATTTTTTTGAAGTTTACTAAAAACAAGAAAACATAATCCTGTAATCATTGTATAGAAACAAACAAAATTAAAAGATTATTTTATTTCCTATGAAGCTAAAAAATTTGGTACCCCGTTTGCCATTAACAGATAAACAAATTTTTCGATCAATAATAAACATAATATTTGGACATATTAAATATAAAATTTTCAATGGTATTTTTTTACCGGTCTAACTTAATAATTGTAATCAAATTTTTTCTTATCAATTTGTCTCCAATTCAATTACAGAAACGCGCCAAGATGTTATGTACCTCAAAACCCATAGCAGCGTGAGTGTTTAGCATAATAATTGGGCACACACCTATGCGAACTGAATGCTTAAAACACAATTTGAATATGTACATACGTCGAAAATAAAAATTATATTGATAAGTTTAATAAAAAGTGCACATAAAATTCATTTGTTTAATTAATCGGTCAGATCGGACACACGACCATTTTAGTCCTTGAATTGGTAAGCAAAAATCTGACTGTCATTGTTTAATCAGATGACAATGACTTGCAGCAGAACAAAACTGATGAAATTCTAAATGAACAATCAGTAAAATATAGTCAATTTGAATTGATTTAAGCGAAAGGAAAAATGAAATTTGCGTAAAGACAATAGTCGTCTCTTATTTCGTCAAATAATGTACGTGGATGTGACGACGGAATAACGTCAAGTTCCTGGTGCATTCCAAATGAATGTCGATATGGTGGGGGTTAGTTTTCTAAATGGATTTATTATAGCCGGTTTATTTTCGATCAGCGTCAAAGCTTTTTCGCTGAATAACGTAGAGCCTGGTATGCTAAGGTGATAAAACAATTGCTGCAAAGACTATTGTATAATTTTATGTAGGTTATTGCTACTTGTTATTGGAGAGATGACCAAACTATGATCCGCTGTGATGCCTTTTAAAGGGGGCGCCACTTTATATTCTAGTGTTAAAATCATTATATAAAGACGATCGTCACGAAAAATGTTTTGTGTTCACACTTTTTGTTCTGCCAATTATGGAACAACCAGAAAAAACACGACTTGATCGCACGAACTCTCTACTATGGTTCAAGCGTTCAAGGCTATTATGTGGCTAAGCGTTGAAGATGTAAGGGATCTTTCAGTTTCAATAGGCATGATGTTAAAACAGCATTTGTCAAATTTATTGTTAATTGTTGAAGTAATTGTTTTTTAATTTAATAATTTTAAATAGTTTTGCTGTTTTTTTTTTTGTCAATTTTGTGTAACTCACCATATTCACCATATTATGTCTACATAAATATTATATTAATTTAAATTTATTATAGGTAGGTATTTTCAAAAAAATTTAAAAATATTTTTCTAAATTTTTGTTAATTTTATTGCATTTTAGGTTTGAAAAATAGCATCGTCCTCCACATCCAATATTAACAAACGCCACAGTTTTAATAATTAAATAAATAACAATTTAAATTAACTTACAAAAAGAAATATTGATATTTTTTGTTTGTTTAATTCAATTTTTATTTTTCCAATTTCTTTAAACTATCTTAAAGCTAGACAAAAATTCATAAAAACTAGCCTACATACTTATCAATATCTTACAACTAGCTTACTGGCCCCAATCGGGCGCTCTAAGTTAAACTATAGTAACTTAATGCTAATACCTTTCGGCCTAAGAACTACATATATTAATTCTAAAATTCATGTTGGTTTTATTCATCACCAAGAATTGAAAAAAAACTAGGTATCTGTATCTTTATTTTTGGTTTTACATAAAACTTACAAACTAATTAAAGCTACTATAAAACTACTTAAAGCTACAATAAAACTACTTAAAACTACTTACTACAGCAAGCATTTTCAGGTTTTATTGTTTTTTTTTTTATTTTGTTGGTTATATGATTTGTTTGTGTTTTTGTTGATTTTGTTGATTTTTATTTGTGCCACCCTGACTGTCCCTGCTTAAAACTACATAGCTAAACCTATGTAAGTCGGCATTGGCATAGAAAAATGCAGTTAACTTTTAAATATCCGAAGGAAATTCGTGTTCAGTTTTCAACCACCCAGAACTGGTTCTCCTGCTTTACCCTATCTCTTCGGTCCCGATCGAACACAGTCCTACTGAACCGAAGGTATTCAGCTCCGTCTTGTGGGAAGGCGTCTCGACTGTAAAGGAGCCGCCGATCTACAGTTCTACGGCCGACGTGGTAGATTAGCGGAACCGCCACTCTATCCTGGATCAGCCCTCGACTGTCTAAATAGAGGAATGCATCAGGCGGAATAAAGCCGCTTAGACGCACAATCTCTTAGTAATCGTTTTTAGGGTAATAAGCCCCAAAAATTAAGCTGTTGGTCGAGGACAATGCTCTGGCAATGTGACCCCGAATTAGCTTCAGCAAGAAATTATCTCTCCTGTTTATGTTGGCGCCGTTGTATAGAACCAGGTTGGAATAATAATATTTGTACCCGACACTGGTGTTCTGTGTAATCCAAGGCAGCGTCTAAGACACTGCCTCTCAAACACCCCAATCGTTTCCATTTGAGATGGGGCAACGTTGTACCAAACCGGGCACCCATAGGCGATCATCGGCCGTATGAGGGCCATGTAGCAAATCACCTTCACCCTGCTGTCAAGCTGACTGCTATAAAACAACCGTTTCGTCAGGGCAAAAACTCCCCTAGCCCTGGATAGAGCAGCATTTATATGTCTGTCCAAATAAATATACTGATCCATACAGATTCCAAGGTACTTTACTACACTTTTACTCGCCAGTGGCTGTCCATTTGGCCCTACGATCACTTACTTACTTACTTACTTAAGGTGGCGCTACAGTCCGGGGTGGACCAGGGCCTCAACCAACAAGCTTCTTCCAGCCGGCTCGGTTTCTAGCTAGCTGTCTCCAGTTTCGCATGCCAAGTTGGTTGAGGTCCTCTTCCACTTGCGTGCGCCACCTTTTACGCTGTCCACCTCTACTGCGTTGTCCCACGGGGTTGGATTCAAAGACTTTCCGGGCCGGAGCATTGGTGTCCATTCGCTCTAGATGACCCAGCCATCTCAGTCGTTGGCTTTTCACTTTTGTGGCTAGGTCGGTGTCGCTGTACAGCCCATACAGTTCGTTGTTGTATCTTCTTCTCCATTCCCCATCTATGCAGACGGGACCAAAAATCACCCGGAGAATTTTCCTCTCAAAACAGCCTAACGCGTTCTCATCCACTGTTAGCAGTGTCCATGCCTCTGCACCATACATCAGGACCGGGATGATAAGCGTCTTATACAGGGACAGTTTAGTTGCTCGAGAGAGGGCTTTGCTTCTCAATTGCCTTCTTAGCCCAAAGAAACAGCGATTGGCAAGAGTAATTCTTCGTTTGATCTCAGCGCTGGTGTCGTTCGCTGAGTTTATAGCGGATCCTAGGTAGACAAAGTCTCTGACTACCTCAAAATTATAGCTGTCTATAGTGACGTTCTGTCCGAGACGTCGGTGTTGGGTGTCCTTTCTTGTGGACAGCATATATTTTGTTTTGCTTTCATTCACCGTTAAACCCATCTTCTTGGCTTCCTTCTCAATGCTCACAAAAGCACCACTGACATCACGCTTTGTTCGTCCGATTATGTCAATGTCGTCAGCGTAAGCGAGTAATTGGACGGACTTTTGAAAGATTGTGCCTCTGGTGTTGACGTGAGAGTTTTGCACTATTCTTTCAAGAACGATGTTGAAGAAGTCGCATGACAGCGCGTCGCCTTGCCTAAAACCTTTTTTGACATCAAAGGTGTCGGTGAGGTCTTTGCCGACCTTGATGGAGCAGCGTGCATTCTCCATCGTCATCCTGCACAAACGGACGAGTTTGGCAGGGATGCCAAAACTAGACATTGCTCTATATAGCTCGTCTCTATAGATGCTGTCATACGCGGCCTTGAAATCGATAAAAAGGTGGTGGGTATCGATTTGGAACTCCTGGGTTTTCTCCAAGATCTGCCGTAGTGCGAATATTTGGTCGATGGTGGACTTCCCTGGCCTAAAGCCACACTGATATGGACCTATCAGGTTGTTGACGAATGGCTTCAGGCGTTCACAAAGTACGGCAGAGAAGATCTTGTAGGCGATATTAAGAAGACTGATGCCTCTGTAGTTGGTGCAGTCCAGAGGATCGCCTTTCTTGAGGATCGGGCAAACAATACTGAGGTTCCATTCATCGGGCATGCTTTCTTCCGACCATATTTTACAGATGATGAGCTGGTGCATACTCCTAACCAATTCATCGCCAGCCGCTTTGAATAGCTCAGCCGCAAGGCCATCAGCTCCAGCAGCTTTATTGGACTTAAGTTTAGATATGGCTATCCTCACTTCGTCAAGATCGGGTGGACGGAATTGTTGGCCTACGTCGTCCAGGTTGAATGGTGCAATTTGCATGGTAGCGGAATTCGGTTCGTCATCGCCGTTATACAATTTGCAGAAATGATTTTTCCATATCCTCAGCACCGACTGCGTTTCCACCACGATGTTCCCCTGATCGTCCTTGCAGGCTTCGGTTCGGGGTTTGTAACCTTGGGAGGTTCTTTTTACTTTTTGGTAAAACTTCCGAACTTCATTCCTGCAGTGGCATCCCTCTAATTCCTCGATCGCGCGCTTCTCATGCTCTTTCTTTTTCTTTCTGAGAAGCTTGTGTTCTTCTTTCCTCTTCTGCTCGTAGAGCTCGCGAGCAGCTCTGGTCCTTCTATGCAGCGCCGCTTTGTATGCCTGTTGTTTGGCTGCATGTACTTGCCGGCATTCCTCGTCGAACCAGGGGTTTCGCTGTGGTGGTCGTGCGAAGCCCAGCACGTCAGAGGCGGCATCTCTGATGGCTTCCTGGCAGTTTTTCCACTGGTTCTCGATGTTTGCAGTTGGCGGCAAAGGACTAGTTAAGAGGGCGCGAGAGACTCGATCGGAAAAGGACCTGGCGATTTCTTGCGACTGTAGCCGTCCGACGTTGAACTTCCTGACAGTATTTCCCTGTTTTGGCTTTGGTCTGGATATCCGTAGCATTGCCTTTGCTACAACGAGGTAGTGGTCCGAGTCAACGTTGGCTCCTCGGAACGTTCGGACATCCTTGATACTGGAGGAGTGCCTTGCGTCGATCGCAATGTGGTCAATTTGGTTGGCGGTTGATTGACCAGGAATTCGCCATGTCCCCTTATGAATATCGAGATGCGGGAACTGCGTACTAGCTACCACAACGTTTCGCCCCGCAGCAAAGTCGATTAGCCTGAGTCCGTTATCGGAGGTGGTGTCGTGCAGGCTGTATCTTCCGATTGTGCCACCAAAGACGTCTTCTCTTCCTAGTTTGGCATTAAAATCACCCAAGACAATTTTAATGTCATAGCTAGGGCATTGCTCATATGTCTTGTCCAGGAGCTCGTAGAACTCGTCCTTGGTGTCGTCATCTTTCTCCTCTGTGGGGGCATGCGCGCATATCAGGCTGATGTTGGCGAATTTAGCCTTGATGCGAATTGTCGTGAGGCGCTCGTTCACATAATTGAAACTCAAGACCTCTTGCCTCTGTCTGCCTCTAACAACAAATCCACATCCAAAAAGACGCTGCCCTTGTGGTCGGTAACAGTCACCGTAGTATACATCGCAGTCTTTCAGTTTTCTTTTGCCCGGCCCATCCCATCGCACTTCTTGGATGGCGGTGATGTCTGCTTTGTAGCAGTCTAGGGCCTCCGCTAAATGTTCGGCTGCACGTGGTCTATAGAGAGACAGAACATTCCACGTGCAGATCCGAAGTTCGTTGTCCTTATTTCGTTTGCTAGGTTCGTCAACAGTAAATCCGTCCGTATCCGAGGCTTGTTGATGCTTCGCAACTAAAAATAGCTTTACGTGGCCGGGAAGTCACCCCGACGGCACGACCCCCAACCTGGAGGACCAGACCCTATATATATAACTCCAAGGGCGGGGAGCCGGATTAACCGCTCCTTATAGGCCTGAGCTCCGAATATGTCGTAGTAGCCCGTATAAGGTGTTCACTAAGTAGTTCAGCCTAACTGGAACTGTAGACGCCACCGTTGATTCCATCTTGAGAATTCTTCCGCTGCCGCCTGGATGAAGGAGAAGTGCCTTAGTGGGAACACTCCTCCCCCCCTCTCTCGTTTGCTGCCCCCTAAAACCGTCCACAGGGATTGGAACCCCATCTTCAGTTAAAGGTACTAGGCACCCGATGTTCACCGCGGGGAGGTGAGAGTAGGAGTTGATAGACAGAGGTTCGCTTTGAAACAAAGCTTGTGGACGCTTGTGTCCTCTTGAATGCACATGTCTACCCTTTGAACATCCCTACGAACACCAGCTTACGCCAAATCTTTCTCGTATCCCTTGTTGCTCCATGCAATGGAGTCCTAAACAAAGATAGTTTCTGAAAGTTGATTTGTAACTTCCAGTCATCGCAATATCGCTGAATCTTCTCGAAGTCACGCTGCAAAAGAATTCTGATGACCTCGACTTTTGGAGCTGTTCTGTACGCAATTTGATTGTTGACATACGCAATTGCCTGAGTTAGACTACTTATCAGATCGCTGGTGTAAATGCTGAATAGAATCGGCGAGTAGACCGCTCCCTGCTGAAGATAATTTTTTAATATAAAAGGTTGTGGCAGAAGTCACATTGCCACTCTTGACAACAAACTTTTTACCATTTAGCATATCATAAAGCATTTATAACAGTGGTTTACTGTTTTGGTGGAAAAATTAATACATTGCACATAAAAATGGTGGACAATACAGAAATTTTCATTTTCGAATTTTATTGATTTAGAAATCCCTTCTCTTAGTTCTCATTAGCATTTTTTAAAATATTTTTTCTTATAAAAGGTGTTTTTTTTAGACGTGTGGTTTTCAATCTGGCTATACTTTTTTCGGAGTTGGTCTTTTTGACAGCTGTGACTTGATTTATGCTCAGTTTGGTTTGCCATTTCATAATGAATAGACTTATCCCTGAACAAGGTTTGCAAATCATGCAAATTTATTACCAAAATAATGGTTCGGTTCGCGCATCGCGCGAGTCATATAATTCATATTCAATTCATAAACAAAGAACTTCCGTTGCAAGTTCTTCCAACACTTAATTAATTAAAATGCGAATTATGCATTTTGTTTGACTTCCATCAAACAAAATGTATCATTTTACAATTTTTGTTTACTCTCTGATACGGAGTCTACTACACGATCATTTTGCAACGTGGCGCAAAAAACACTTGCAAGAATGATCATTCGTATTTGTGTGGGTGTCAACCACTCAAGTAGATCTGGCTTCTTGAATTTAAAGAAATGAATTATACGGGAGTCTGTTCCAAAACTCGATTTGAACAGGTCATAGTACCTACTAACATTGATTTGAATTAATAAAGATTTTATAAAGCAAAAGATTTGAACAACGTCTTTTTATTATCATATTAACAAAAAATAAATTTGATTAAAAAAAAAAAATTATCTCGCGCTGCGTCCAATATTCGGTCCACATAATCGCCCAGCAGAGTCGGTAATTCGAGCACAGAAAACGATATTGCTGATGAAACAGAGTATCGAAGAAGACCCGAATAAGTCCATCCGCCATCGCGTCGAAGATTAGTGGTCGAAAATTGGGTCTCTCAGCTGGAATTTATTCGAGCCAGCCGAGGCGGCCACCGGCCACTTGCCCGAAATCATTTTTAAAACATAATGGCAAACCCTTATATTTATAATAAAGCTTAATTCTTGGCCATTAAATTATATGCGTTTTATTTCTTCTTGAAAACCACACGTCTAAAAAAGACACCCTTTACTACTGGAATATTCTGCTCCCTCAATCTGCACGTGTTTGTGCAGCAAGAAACAGAAAAAATAAGAGTCATTTAAAATTTTGTTAACCTTATATCTCTAGTGTAGCAGTGGCGCAACGTGGGTTTCTGCCACCTAAAGCCTAGTACGCTGCTGATGCGAAACGAAAAATCCCATACAAAAATGACACAACGAAATCATAAACTAAAAATTTAGTTCTACTTTTAGTTCTGCAGTACGCTGTTCGATGAACGAAATTTAAAATTGTTGCATACTTTTTGGAAAAGTCTACACTCTTTTTTCGCACACAATTAATTACCCAGGCCATTTATTGTGTGCGGAAAAATGACATTTGTGTGTATTTTGTTGTTTCTTTCACTACAGCGTGGCTGTCTGTGTTCTTTCTTTGTCAGTTGCATTGGTTTTGAATTTTTGAATTGGTGTAACTGTCAATGAATATTTTTTCGCTGCGTTTTCGTAAGCATTTCGTTGTGTTGTTGGAGACCAACTAAAAATTTCGTTTCGCATCAGCAGCGTACTAGGCTTAAGGCTAACCAAAACTTACCAGTAACGGTAACCAGTAAAAGTGATAAATGAAAGTAATCAATAAATATTACCAATAACAGTAACCAGATAAAGTAACCAATAAAAGTAGAAAAGTAGCCAAGGAAAATAACAAATAAATTAACCAATAAAGGTAACTACTAAAAGAAATCAATAAGAGTAACCAATAAAAGTAACCAATAAAAGTAAACAAGAAAAGTAACAAATAAAATAAAGTAGTCAAACTTACAGATTAAATCAACCAATAAAAGTAACCAATAAAGGTAACCAGTACAAGTAACCAATAAAAGTAACCAAAAAAAGTAACAAATAAAAGTAACCAATAACAGTAACTAATAAAAGTAACCAATAAAAGTAACCAGTAAAAGTTACCAATAAAAGTAACCAATGAAATTAACCACTAAAAGTTAAAATTTATACAAGTTATCAGTAGAGGTAAGATATAATAGTTACTTTAATTGGTTTCTTTTATTTATTACTTTTATTGCAAAGATTAAAAAACATCGTATTTTAAATATTCAATGTTTAAACACATACCCCCATATTAATAAACGGCGGATAACAACGTGCTAGCGTTTATACATCTGTTAACTAGTAACTCTTATTAACAAATGCGTAATAGTCTGTGACGTGTTTTAACGTACGGATAACTTTAACTAGCCAGATTCCACGTATAATGAACGGATAACTTCTTAACACATACACGCACGCGTATGATAGCACCGTTTACTACTACCAGTATACACTTTGTAAGGCAGTGCATGCATGTGCACATGTATTAGAAAATCACCATAATTTGATGAAGTGGTGAATTTGGTGAAGTGATAAATACTGGAAAGATATCATATCTTTTTTAATAAGAAAAGTTATCAAGCGGACAAGTTGTCTATCCGTGTGCCAGTTAACACTGTGCCCCGGGCGGCAACTTACAAGGGCGCCAAATTTATGTGACTGAAAAAAATGAGAACTTCGACGCTTAATGAAATAAAATGAATTGAGATGCGGCAATGGATATCAAATTGTATTTCTCTGCCAACCTTTAGCAGTTTTTCTATTATTATTTCTCCATTTAAAATAAGTTAAAATTAAAAAGAGAAACGAGCTATAATACAAATACATTATTTAAAGTTTTTCTGATATTTTTTTACAATAGTTTTTTGCATTGTATGTAAGTGTATTTTTACAAAACATTCCCTCCTCCCTAAACTGTAGGAGATAGATCCCCCTTCTTCAATAGTAAAATATTTGAACTGTGTTCCTCAACAAGCGTCATACCAAGCCGTACAAATCCTAGTCTTGCCTAAAGAATTATTTGCTGGATACTGACAACTTTATTACACTGTATTTAAGATCTTTTTTAATTCACAAAAATCTAAATACCCACAAATGTAGGAAATCAGGTGCTCTAAGAAAACTATTCAGAAAAATTTTTTCGTTTCGATGAACAGAAAGTGAGATAAACGCTGAAAACCATTTTTACAATTTTCCACAACAATTTTTCATGATATCGATAATTTTTGGAAACAAAAAATTGAAAAGATATTTTAACTTACAAAATCAAACAAAACATGTTACTCTCCGAAAAAATTGGATTTACCTTTTTCAACACCCTTTTTCAAAATAGCGGATAACACAAAATTTCCCACCAGCCAGAGACTGCTTTCACGCGTATCGAAGAACCAGCTAATCTAAAATTACTTGTGTTTTGACGTTGCTTAGCTCTCGTACTATTAAGGTTTGAAATTGTGTGCGTCAATTTCATTGAAATCGTTCAAGGAACAACGAAGTTATAATATGCTAACATTTTTTGAAAGATCCTGTTGTGGAATATTTTTTTCCGTTCAATTCTGTATCAGCTATCACCTGAGAAAATTTCATTGCAATCTCTCAAGAAAGAACGAAGTTGCAAAATGTTGACATATTTTAGAAACATCCTATTTTGAAAATATTTTTTTCTACTATAACTTTGTCTCAGCTATCACCTCTGTCAATTTCATTGAAATCGCTCAAGGAACAACGAAGTCCCGAGGATTTAAAAACTTTTTTCGGAACTTTGTACTTCGATAATTTACCTTGCTTAACTTTGGCTTTTCGAAATTGTGTCCTGTCGTAAATTTACATTTTTCTTTCTTCGGTTCAGGGAATGGATCTTCAATAGCTCTCCCATGATAAATTCGGGAACGAACCATATTTTACAGATCCTTGCAGATTTGATTCGAATGAAAACAATTTTATTAGGAACCAAAAAATAAGATTCGTGATCGAATCAAAAGCAAAATTCTTTTGAATTGTTCACGAGAGAACGAATCATATTTTATCGTTCTACGAACCTTGGTTGTGTATCGTCTTTGTTTAGGCATTGTTAATTTTCTTATCTATACTAATATCACAAATAATCATTATGATTATTTGTGCTAATATGTTGCTGAATAGGTATGGGCTGCACTTCCATTAAAAAGTTTTACTCTCCCAGTGACAAAAAGTCCAACCAAGCAGATTAGTGTTTTTTTTTTTTATTTTTATCAAAAACGGCAAGGGCGCCAAAATCAAGTTTTGCCCCGGTTCGAAAAAATCGTAGATCCGGGGCTGCCCCGAGGCAGTGGGAAAATTTCTTAAAAATTGATTATAAATACAAAAAAAAAAACATTAAAAGTAAACGAAAACACATATCATAATGCGCTTTAGATTTTTTGAAAACCTACTAGTAAATATACATTCTACATTCTTTGATTTATTTTTATATCAAATTGTTTGAGCTAATAGTTTTGAAAAATTAAATTTCAAAGAAAACGTTTTTAAACAAATTGTGAACTTATTTTTTGAAGTTGATATTTGTCAAAACTTGCCTATCTAAGAATAGGGGGAGATACAACTTTCCCCCCATCAATTTTATTTTGTCTTACCCAGCGGCTCCACTGGCTATATTTGAGGCAATAAATTGCCTCACTCATTGCTATTGCCTTTAATAATGCTAATGGATAGACGCTATATCAATGACAATGGCAATATTGCCTAGAAGATGAAAGGCAATTATTGATTTCCATCTTCAAGGCAATAAATTGAGGAAAAATGGGATTCCCCGTGATTGTGAATGGCTTCTGTATTGATTTTTTCAATTAAATAGCAGAATATGAGAACGCAGATGACAAAATATAGTTAATAAAAATTAAATTTTATTAAAAACAGGGGATTTGAACAGCATTTGACTACATTTGAAGTCAAATATTTCTAAACACACAATTTATAATTGAAATTGCCTGGCAATGAAAATGTCCACCCAAGTAATAAATTGCCATTCCTATTCCAATTGCAACTGCCTCAAAAATTGCCAATGGAGTCACAGCGTTAGAACATGTCCAAAAATCAAGCGAGAACTAACTTCCTTGAAATATGCAAAGAAAAAAACAATGCAAATCCGCCAATAGATTGTTGCATACCTAAAAGGCAGACATTTACAATTAATTTTGTTTTGTTTTTCTCCCAAAATCTGGGTGTAATCTGCTTGATGAAATTTAAAGTGGGGACTAGGGAGGCCAAATAAAATTCATCTACCTTCAACTGGTAACCATCTACAAGTATACATATACATACCTACCAGTTAAGTGTATAGTAGTAATAAAATTTTGAATTCCTGAACATAGTCACATACAATATACAGGCTTCGTTACGTAGAATACGATCAGTTATATGATGAGATACGATATTATGGTTCGTAGACACTGAAAAAACGTTTATTCACTTCCCCGTTCTTATTTATAAATATAATAATGAAGCAGTTCATTTCTAGATCAAATGAATTTATAGCCTTAAAACGATCGAACTATGCACATTTCGACAGAATAATTATTATCAATTTAGTAATTATTTTTATTTGAACCAGTCCGGAAAGATTAGAGGGCAGTTTTTAAATCACCAATGAAATGATTTTACAATTCGAAAGATTCCACTGATCAGCGTTAATTTTATTTTTTAGATTATTTTCATTTGAATCAGTCCGGAAATATTGAAGGCCAGTTTTAAAATTCTAATATAGATTTGTAGTTATTTCGGGTATGTTTAATTGAGTATTGTTTTTAAGCTTCCATTAATATAGAATTTAGAAACCATGAGAAAGTCCGCATCTGTAATATAAAAATAACGGTTCTTATTGAGTACATTTAAATATTTGAACCATTGAATAAATATAAATAGAAGGTGACACCGGGCAAAATGTCCGCATCGTTTTCAAGTAGCTCTGCTTTCGCTTTAAATATTATGATGAGGTTGGTGTATAACATAAAATTAATTTCCTTAATTATAAAAAGTTGGTGTATTCGAAAGGGAATTTTTCAATAATAGCATTGTTTGTTATTTTTGTTTATTATGAATTACTATGGAAACGATGGGTGTCAGGACGATTGTAGTGTCTGCTTTGGATGTTAGTTGTGTTCTAATATGAAATTTAAATTTTCTTTAGAATTTGTAGTTTTGAATGATTTTCGTTGCCTTTTCAAATTAAACTTTTTTTCAAAGCTTAGTATATAAATGATAAATGTACTGATTTTCTTGATACGAAATCTGCATAGCATTGCTGAGGTATTCAACTTGAGTTCAATTGATCTGATCTTTTGGATAAAATTCTTAATATACAGGAGATAAAATAAGCTATATTCTAGTAGCACTTTTTTTAGATAGGCATGGGAGCAGAATATAGGTTGGTATGGTAAACAGAATTTCCAAACCCCAAAAACTTTTTATTAATTTTTAGAAAATCGTTCGATTTTATGATTAATATTTTAAAGATAAGAAGGTTTTTGTATACATAATACAAATTCTATATACCACTGAAAAAAAATAATTCAACAAGTCCAATCCTTAATGCTAAGTCTTCTTCTTGGTTGTTTTATTTCAGTAGTACTATATAGAATTTGTATAGTAAAAAAACCTTATAGGAGCTATGCCCGGCCCCAGACAAAAAAACTTCCAGCTTAATGATTGGAAACTCTCATCTTGTTAGATATAGTTTACAGTGGTTTTTGCTAAAAAGTTAAACTGAACTTAATACAAATTGCGTATGACAAAGGCCCGCACTATGTCACTGATTAGTCCAAGTGGACTAAAGGCCATAAAAAGCTATTTTAAATATACATATTCAAGCTTAAGGTCTATCAAAGCTTTTGAATAAATAATTAAGTAGATTTTAAGATGTAAGTGTAAGAACTAAAAATAAAAAACATTACCGTCATTTACTTTGAGCGCTTATAGTAACAGAGATAGTTTGGCTGTGGATACATCTCCAAAATATGAATATAGGGGTCTGGTACGAGCGTTTTGATATCGAATGAATCGAAAATTGAGGAACTGAAAAAAAAGAGATATAACAGACTAAATTCTTGTACTACCTATATTACAATTTATCGTTCAAAATCCATCGTTTTCGTTACATTGCGATTTAGTCCAGTCATATTGTGTTTTTAGCGTGCAAATTGTGGGGTAGCTTTGATCTGTTCCCTGCTTTATGGTTTCGGGGTTGCTGAATCGGAATCTGAGGTCTTCGAACACAAATTCGTCACGCAACGTGGACAAAAATGCAAAAAATGATGCAAAGTAGATTTTTTGGGAGGTTTTTACTTATAGCTTGAAAACTATCCATTATTCGTGAATTACATCAGAGAGCAATTGAAAGCATAAACAATTTCCAAAAAATCTCTGTTTTAGGTTTTTGTTCTGCGGCAACCCATTTAGACTCAAGCGCTAGTTGAAAATTGACGTGTTTTTACTGTTTCCGAAAATCCACTAGAAAACACTAATTTACTACCTACTTTGCGTGATTTGGGCTGGGGCTTAATTTTTTTAGGGGGGTAAAATCCAGTTGTTTCTTTATTTCACGAAAACTAGCAGTGTTTTTTGAAAAATGTGAAGGTAAAAATTGTAGCTTATGTAATCTTACACAAAAAAGATTAACATACTTTTTTCATCCAATTAATAGATTCAGAGAAAATCGTACAAGAACTTCATGGTGAAGCTAATTTTGTCAAAAAAATGTATTAAAATTTCATTAATCGATGGGCAAAATTTTTTGTACGAATTGTGTTTGGCTATATCTCCTCAATATAAAACCAAGTTTGTGGGTTGCCTGCCCGGGGTAAGGAGAAGGCCGTCATTTTGGAAAAGAAAGTGATTTGGTTTTTATTCAACAGCTCGATCGAATTTTATTTTACAACAAAATAAAGACAGAATAACATTTAGATTGTAAAATTATCTAAGAAATGAGCTATTAACAAACTCTGTAGGTTAATTAATGAATTAATATTATTGCTCATAAAATTCTACACAAAAAATATTGTAGCACTTTTTTTCGTAGGAGCAACAGATATTAGAAAAACTTTCATAAACCAACTCATTACCTATTTTATCCAATGAATGATGAATGATGAAACAAAATTCTGTACAGTAAAAATTATTATACACGTCTCTGTCGATTTAATTTTTGAGGAAGAAGAAAAAGCTTGAAAGGAAAAGTATTGAAAATTGGTAATTTTTATATGTACTGAGATGCGTATGTAATTCTATTTTCTGTGATACTGCGCTTCTCACGTTATGGATGACTCCACTCAACTAATTACGAATTGGAATCAAAAAAATTCATAGTTTTCTATGGCAATACAAAATCAACTATACAACCATAAACTAGAATCAAGAAGAGTCCTCGTTTCTTCATGGTCTTTAGTACAACCTCTGCGCAAAGAAGGAGGTTCTAGTGGTTTCCTGGCCTATACAGTGTCCGTATGGTGGGCTGCCATTGGCATGAATGGAGAACGCCTACGATTTTCTGCTGACTGTAGCCGGATATAATTGATATAACCCCTCGAAAATGACGGATGGAATAAGCTAATATTGGATTGCAAGTCTTCCAGCGTGACAGATCCCAATGCACTAGCCATTTTAAATTATGATGTTAAGTTGGATGAGTGTTTTTTTAACAAAATTTTATCTAAGCAGAAACAAATAGAATATCCTTAAGTGTTATGATTTTTGCAACAAAGACTGATTTTTGAACACATTGTATCGACTGTTATCAAGACCAAAAACAACGTCTATCTAGGTGTGTATCTGTCGATGCTTCATGACAAATCACTTCAGGGCTGAATTCACCAACTGAAGCTTCATATGCGTGGATGCTCCTACAGAGGAGAAAGATTATGACGTTAAAGACATCAATCAGAGCTTCTGAACAAAATGTTATAATTAGTTTCCTAGCAATGGACCTGTTGCACTTCACTTTAGCTTCCGGAAAGTGACCAAACGATTTCAAAAACAAAGTGTTTGTCTTGTTTAAAATATGACTTACTCTACTGAGCCAGTTAATATGTATGTACAGTACATATGTTAGCTACATCCCTAAATTAAAATCTGAGAGCTAAAACTATTTTTCACAGAAATTATACATACAAGAAACTAAATGAAAATGAACCCTCCACCCCACATAAATAATCAAAATCAACAAGTCTCTAAGCTTCCCACATATATTTTTTTTTATCTAAACACATTATGAAATAATAATAAGACTATCCTGAAATAATTTTGTTCTATATTTCAATAAGAAAAATAAAATCTTCTGCTTAGCTTGAAAAATCATAGTCATGGCAACAAAAAAAAACAAACAAAACCAATACCACCATACCTTATAACACAAATTGTAAAAAAAATTTAAATACAAAATAATAAATTGACCCATAATTGTCATGGAAACCAGTAATAAAGGAAATATTAATTAAATAAATATCCCTTTGAGAATTGGTTTGCGTACGCAAAAGTTTCATAATTTCTATTTATTTGTTTCTATTGGCCAACACCTTCTAGTATCGCTTTGAGTAATGCGGTGTCACTTCTATTTATATTTATTCAATGATTTGAACTCTAAACACCTATTTTAAAATGTTTTTCTCTTTGTTAGGCCTTTCCCAAAGACTATCCATTTTTGGAAATAGGCTTGGGCAAGTAGACTGACTTATATAAAAATTAAATAAATGACTCTCTAGCACTAAAAAGTACCTTGACAAATCACCGGGGCATCGGCCTCTGGATTTTTTGTATCGGGATTTTTATCCTAAGTTGGCTAATTTTATTATTTTTTTTTTTTTTTAATTATCTTACAATAAGAAAAGGTAATTTAACTAATTGGCTTATTTAATAGATACTATATAGGTTTATATAGTTATAGGTATTCCGTTTTTAACAAAATACAGTTTTTTTTTTTTGTCGACAAATCCACAATTTTATAAAAATGGTCGGGCTCGTCACAACAGTCAAAAAAAGTTTTTCCAACCATTGGTATCGTGCAGAGGACAGTCCTACCTTCCATTTGATAAACAATTCATAGACGTTGATAACAAAAAACTGAATATCTGTGGTCACAAGCAATAACCGCTTAAGTCTGAAAATTAACTTTTTGGGAAATGCACTTTAAACTTTCAATTTGAGATTTGAAAAAATTCCAACCATCTTTGTAACAAATTGATACATATTTTTAAAATATAGTTTTACTATTATTAAATAAACATTTTTTTGTTTATAAATAAACTAATTTGCAATAGTTATTGCCAAAAACGTGTTTTAAGCTGTTATTGCTTATTTAAATAATTTACTCTCATTCGCTTACATCACTTAAGCGGTTATTGCAAATCAAAATTATAGTTCACTGGCATCTTATAACGACGTAAGCTGTTTTTAAAAATTTAATTTCTTATGTTATTCCGATATAAGCTATTTTTATAGAGAGCATATTAAAATTAGTTAAAAATTAGTTTTTGTTTGTTAGAAATAGAAAAAAAGTGTTATATTGCTTAAATGAGTTTCATAATCAATTTTCATAGAAAGTAACCGACTCTTAATCAACTTCAATACATAAATAATAATTAATTGCGATTAATGCATAAATGGTGCCGTGACATAAGGCCAAGTGACATAAGGCCAAATTTGAATATTTGGCCTTATGTCACTTAACAAAAGTGACATAGAGCCAAATTTTAAGAGTGTCGCTTTTACAAAGTGACATAAGGCCAATTTGGCCTTGTGTCACTTTTAATACTAGCGTACCTGTTATTTTTTTCATTGGAAAATTTCATTAAATCCAGTTTCTTTAAATGCATAAGAAACTTTGCATACATCCAAATTTGCACCCACCCCAAATCCTATCGTGAGCCCAAGCAGGGGGGTTGCATCCATACCTCACTGTTTATTTGAATATTTTTATATTTCACAAACCAAATAAAGGAGAGGTTTTATTAGGTTTGTGAAATTTAAAAATTCGCAATAAACAGTGAGGTATGTAACCCCCCTGCTTGGGCTCACGATAGGATTTGGGGTGGGTGCGAGGTTGGGTGTATGCAAAGTTTCTTTTCCATTAATTAATTTTTTTTGTTTCTTACAAAACATTTTATGTTTGGCCTTAAGTCACAAACAAATTTGGCCTTTTGTCACTTTGTAAAAGCGACATAAGGCCAACTCTTAAAACTTGGCATTAAGTCGCTTTTGGAAAGTGACTTAAGGGCAAACTTTTAAATTTGGCCTTATGGCACTTGGCCTTATGGCACTTGGCCTTATGTCACGGTACCTGCATAAATACCACGTTTGGGCATATTTAAGGTGAAGGGAGTACGCAAGGGGGTAGGTAGAGGCACTTGCCCCTTTAATCAAGATAATATTACTAACATTTCATTCAATTTGTTTTGTTTTGAATCTCAAAGCTAGATTTCTTTGCTAATATGAATTTTTGAATGAGTTTCGCCCCCTCCCTGATTGACATCATGCGCTTTCCCGCTGTTAGAAGCTCAGGCTATTTTATTTACATCTAGATTTATTTGATAGTGGATTCGGCTTACTTTTGGTTTGCTGTATCTTGCCAATTTATTTTTGCAACACAAATTTTTTTGAATCTACATTTCCACCATAATTTTGATTTTTTAAATGAACAGGAGTCGAAAAAGCCTTGGCTTTATTAAGTCTTGGCTTGATTATGGTTTTATCTTTTTCAACCCATAACATAATGCCAGTTAGTGACAATGTATCTATTCCATTATTTATCTCCTTCACGTTTGCATGATCTTGAATCTTAGAACTTATTTTCTATCACTTAAATGGAAAAGCTAGCGTTCGGTAAGGCCAGAAATGCAACTCACAATTGAGCTTGTCTTCCAATTTTAAAGAAAAACAAAAAGACATAATTTCCACAGATTTACCAACTATTATACAAGTAGCTGTCCCAAAGAAATTTGAATATTTCTTTGGAGATTTAGTAGAACTCATAAATAATTGTGTCCAACGACAGATATTGTATTAAACTATTTGCAAGTACCTAGTATCAGTAGTAAAAAGTCGCTTTCGTTGACTGGACCGTTATTTGTAAGGGCTTTCACACTGTCCGAATTACTCCCAAATATTTTTCCAGCAGAAATACTCAGGTACCTACTACCGATCTTGTGTGAATTTCTTATATGAAGCTATATGCAACTTCTTTTTCATAAGTAATCTTAGAAAACAGAGGGGATACGCTATCTGACGAACGAAATGTTCTCACGAGGACGAGTTCTTTAATATTATTTGTTAGAAGCGAAAATCATCGAAATTATCTTAATTGAAGTTGAACAAGTATTGTTCTGGACTAACATTTCCACCAAACATTTCAAAAAATATTTAGATTTGTTGTATGTATATTGTTGTTTAGTATATCCATACAATTATATGAGATATGTCGATAGAAATTTGTTTTAATTATTTTCTTTTGTTTAACAATAAGCGGTTGTCCCCGTTTTCCAGACATCTTTAACTTCAATAAAAATTGCAACCTGTTTTAAATTTAAGAAAAATCAAATTTATGATTCACCATTTTGAGAACATTCAACTCATACTAATTTATACATTTTTGTTTGAGGTAATCAAAATTTGTATTAAATTTTTCAATATTACAATCTGCAAATCAGTTTACTATTTCCTTCAAAAAGCACTTAAGTTCATTGAAAACTACCTCACGCATTGGAGATAACAGCTTAAGTCCATTTAATTCTCTATATGTAAGAATTTTCAGTTTGCAATAGTAGCTTAAGTAACATAAGATTTCTCAAAATACAAATAAAAATTTGCAAAAATGACTTAATTCATTTTTGTAACAATGAAAATATATTTTTCGTTTTGCAATAAGCGCTTAAATCGAAATAAGTTGTTTTTGACTCCAATATACATTTCTGGTTTTGAAGAGGTTTTCAATTTAGAAAAGCAGCTTAAGTCAATATAAGCCGTTATTTAAAACTGCATTATATTATTTATGAATTCTTATTTTGAGTTAAGCGTTTATTGCATATGCTGCTTAGAGTGAAAATGACTTAAGCGGTTTTTTCATATTGGTTTTATTTTATGAAAAAAGGGCTTAAATTACAGGGGATTTTTTTCAACAGTGCAATGGAACATGGAGAACATGATGAAACAAAAAACTGACTTTTGTCTTAAATCGACTTAAGCGGTTATTGCTTGTGGCCACAGATATTATGTATATTGATTTCTCGGTAAATGGTGGTTGAAGAGATTAAAAACTTATTTTGAAGGAAAAAATTAGTACCTATGTAGATACTTTCATCTTGCAGATGCTTCAAACATTTATTTTTGGAGAAAAATATTTTCGTTATGATTGAAAGATTCTGAATGAAGTAAATTGTAAATTAAATTTTAACGAGTAGTAAATTGTTTTTATATCTACGCCTTTGAAGTTCCTGATAATAAATACCTATACATTTATCTAAATTCAAGATACCATTTTATTGCACAGTGCTGCTATCGCCTGGACAATAATTGACTCACTGCAAAGTAATATTTCTCTTTTTTTATCTTCATGTTCTCTTTGAAACTTAAACCTCTTAAGCTCAAGTTAAAACCTTAAAGCACTTTAGTTTCATATTTCACTTTTCACACATAATTTGCTTCAAGATTCAAGTTGACTGCCACCACTATTTTGCATTTAATATGACTTATAGTGGCAACATATTAATATCAATCGCTTGTTTACGATGACGGCCTCAACGGCACGCGACTATCACTCGATACGTCTTTAATGCTAACCAACCAAGAATGTTTTCACGGTTCATTAGGCTACAAAATAAAGTCAGATCTCAGATGGTTGAAATAAAAAAAAAAATAGCTTGTATAAATTTGTCATTTTCTCGCATCGAAACAGAATATGAGATTATCAAACTAGTAGGTACAGCGTTGCCGCTGAAAGTGAAAAAAACAAACATTGAAAAAAAAATATAGTTATGTGGACCTACTCGTTGGTACTATTAATGGCATATTCATAAACATTGTTTGAGCTGTTGCTAGGCAAAAGTGGAGCAAATTTATAGGTATTCAGCTTTAGGGATGGCGGTTGTTCCAAAATAACCGGTTTTCGGTTATTCCGGTTTTACCTCCATCCAGTTTAGCCTGGCGGTTTTAACTGGACAAAAAAACCGTTTTTTTAAAAAATCGGTTTTCGGTTTTTTTTTAGAAAAAAATGTTCTTAAAGTATTTATTTGGTTAAAAAATAATTCGAAGAAATAAACTTTATATGAAACAAAGAGTCTCTTTTTCTATTTTATTAAATAACGTAGAAGATTTTTTACAAAGTTAAAATTGAAATCAAATAAATATATTTTACTAAGCATCTCACAACATAGTCTGTTTGAAGTAAAGTCTGAATTCATTCAGTATCGCACTTTTAACTTCTAAATGAGCTGTCCGACTGCTCTGTGAGTTGCTTTGAACAACTAGGTACTTTAATTTTTATTTAAAAATATGTACATTTTAAGTTTTCAAATAGGATATTCGTGCTTTGTTCTTTTCAATTATGAAATAAAAATACTGAAGCCATTTATCCTTCAATTAATTTCATCTCTTTAAAACTAAACTGAACCACGATTGATCACTTGACATGGCCCAAAACTGGTTCAAAAATATTACTCTGACTAAATATGTAACTGCTTATAAAAGCGGGGAAAGTACTAAAAATTTTGCAGGTTCCACAAGAACGCAATTCATAAGGGACAACAAATTCTTGTTTCGAAGAAGTTTTCTGTATTTTTATTTCCGTGGTGCTATGAAAATGTCAAGATAAATAACCGGTTTTTTTCATCCGGTTGGGATTTAGAAAAAACACCGGTTTTAAATCTGCGATTAAAACCGGTTAACCGAAACAAAATAACCGGTTTCGGTTTTAACCGCCCGGTTTTTCCCACCCCTATTCAGCTTGCAATTTTGATAAAAAATAACACTAGAACAGTTAACGAAGACTCAACATCATAAAATAAATGCAATAAATCATGCTCTCTGGGATACTATTTTATGTGGTAGGGGTGGCCCCCAGGTATAACATACCAGCTTTAGACAGGAGGGGGTTGTAATTTTTGTTTATATTTTGAAAACTAAGTGTTTAAGCGGAAAAGTGTATACATAGAGGAAGTTAGGGTAATGTGGTATACATGTTTGTATTTTTGACTTAACATAAAAAGTAGTGACACGAATGCTTCCAAATTTGGTAAATTTTAGCACGAACATATAAGCTTCAACGTTTACGATTTTTGTCGGATTCTAACAGTAACTTACAAAGATTTTTACACAATAATAATAAGACCTCGAAATCGTCACTTTTGAAAAGTAGTGGGTAATGTGGTACACCTTGCTGTCTAATGTGGTATACCATACCAAGTGGTCCTCCGAATGTCTTGAAGGTAAATTTCATCATTCATCATAGTACAAGTGGGTCTCTGCATATCTTTTGGGTCCCATTTTCTAGTTTCACCTTTTTGGGCATTTAAAAAAAACATCATAGCAAAAGCACAAAAGTCAGTTGACGCAGGTATAAACTTTAAGGTTGGGTAATGTGGTATACTAAACCTCATTGGGAATACTATACCACATTAGCCCACTGCTAGTATACCACATTAGCCGAAACTCTATATTTTTACAAAAATAAAATAAAATTTAAAATAAAAACTTTTAAGCAAAACAAACAACTAAGGAACGTTAATGATTAATATATCCTTCGGATGCATTGACAAATTGGTTTGGAACGCAATTTTTCAAAGCTTACAAACACTTTTTGTTCCACCCAAAAAAAAACTCAGCTGCACACAATTACGGATTTCAACAATTTGGGCGAATTAATGGACGATTTTAGATTTGTTTAAATACGCATTACTTCTTTCATCATAATCACCGTCTGCTGAATCAAGAACCGTTGTCGAAGCATGCTTGGTTTTTAAAATAACTGCCTATACCACATTACCCGCATATACCACATTACCCTAACTTACTCTACTACAAAATGAAAGAAAAATAAATTTCCTAGCCAACAAGTCTAAACCATATTTTCGGTACGAACAAGGTTAAGAAAGATACGGGCAGTAGAAAACTCAAAAATTTGAACAACAATGTTATTGTCTTTCAAAATCAATGGTTTTTGATCACTTTACTCAGAAATGACGGAAAAGGTAAGTATATATTGGTGCAAGGAAGGTGGTTGTATTTAAAATGGCCTTTTTTTTTAATTTGTTTTGTTTATTTTCATATGAGAAACACTGTTTCTGCAAAGGGTACACAGTACAAAGAATTTTTCCAAGTCATTAACCAATACAATATCTTTTAGTATATAGGAAATCAAGAAAATAGTTGTCATAATTTCAAGTTTCTCAAAAACTAAAGCTCCTAAAACTGTTTAGTTTTCAGCATTCGACTAAGGGCGAATAACAACATTAAATAATAGAGACAATTTTCTACTTTATTGTGTAAAATATTTATTTTTTTAATTTTGAGTTTTCAAACGAATTTTTCAAAAATTGTTAACTTGATTTCCCATACAGTAAAAGATTTCGCTTTAAGATTTAAATAAAGGTTTAGCACAGTATTGTAAGTATTTTCGTGGTTTTTAAAAAGTTATTTTTCTACTTTAATTCAATGTTTTGGGAATTCGTCCCCCCTTAAAGAAAATAGGGGGAAATACACCTCCCCTTTTTTATAATTTATTTCTTAGAATATCTCCTAAAATTATTTCATAAAGTATTGGCCAGTAACTTAGAAAAGTTCTGTGTACTTCTTACTTTTGAAAATAGCCTTTTGAATAGACCTTTTAAAAAGGAACAGTTACGTGCAAGGGTTTTTATTATTGAATATGTTTGTTTGGCCCATTAGCATGCTTAAGGCCGAAAATGCTACTAAATTCACCCATGCGTTTCTGAGAGAATGGTCACACTGGCCACTTTTCAGTATATTTGGTATAACTCGAAAACTAAGCCGAATTTGACAATTTTACACAAAAAACTTTTTGTTCAAAATTAAATTTCCTATCGAAATGAATGGTTTGAAAAATTTCTTAAAAAAAATTAAGAAGGAAAAGTAAACAAAAATCAACCTAAAAAAAATCCAAAAATCAAAGATTTTTAAATTTTTTTCTAATATTGCGCATAGCTTTTTTCGGAGCAAAGATATGTTCAAGACATGCGTGAAAAAAGTAAACTAGAGTCTTAAGGCCTTATTATGACATGTTAAAAAAGCCATATGATATGAAAATTGACAGAGATACAGCCATTCAAACTTCACCATTTCTTATCATTTTTCGCAGTTTTTGCCCAAAAACCAATTTTTTGGTACTTTATGACAAATTTAACGTTCCTAGCACCTAGTACCAAATCTTATGTTAATCGGACCAGCCGTTCGGTCGGTAGGCCTGAAAGCAAACTGCGCACTTACATTCCTTTTAAAAATTCTCTATAGTTGTAATGTCGTATTATAACAAAATTTTGATTTTACGAAAGTGAAATTTGTCACATTATACCGATAAAGGGACTTTCGGGCCAAAACTGCGAAAAATTATAAGAAATGATAAGGTTTGAATGGTAATATCTCTGTCAATTTTGAACAAATATTAATTTTTGAACATGCTATATTAAAGCCTTTAGTCTCTAATTTATTTTTTCCGTGCATGTCTTGACCCTGTCTTTGCTTCAAAAAAAGTTATGCACAATTTATTAAAGAATTTAGATATCCTTGATTTTTATTTTTTTTAGGTTTGTTTTTGTTAACTTTTCCTGCTTAAATATTTTTGTAAAATTTTTTGAACTGTCCATTCCAATTGAAAATTTAATTTTGAACAAAAAGTATTATATGTAAAATTGTCAAATTCCGCTTAGTTTTCAAGTTACACCAAACAAATTGAAAAGTGGCCAGTGTGACCATTCTCTCAAAACCGCATTGGTGAATTAAGTAGCATTTTCGATTTTAAGCATGCTTATGGGCCAAACAAACATATTCAATAATAATAACCCTTGAATTGTTCCTTTATACCCTCATTTTTCGGTCTATTCAATAGGCTAAAAAACAGTGTTTCTCATACGAGAATTGACACTGTATCAAAAAAATTAAATAAGGCCATTTTAAATACAACCACCTTCTTTACACTGCAACTTGCTATCATGCCGTCACTGGAATGACCATGAACCAATATATACTTACTTTTTCCGATATTTCTGTGTAAATTGATCAATGACCATTGATTTTGTAGGACAATAACATTTGTTTTTCAAATTTTTGAGTTTTCTACTGCCCGTATCTTTCTTAACCTTGTTCCTACCGAAAATATGGTTAAGACTTGTTTGCTAGGAAATTTATTTTTCTTTCATTTTGTAGCATGTATACACTTTTTCGCTTAAACGCTTAGTTTTCAAAATATTTACGAAAAATTACAAAAGGGGACCTTTAACCCCCCTCCTGCCTAAAGTTCGTGGCCCTGGGCTGGGGACTTTTAGTATGTTATACCTAGGGGTCACCCCTACCACATAAAATAATAACCCAGAGAGCATGATTTATTGCATTTATTTATCCTTCGTTGACTGGACTACACAGGTTTACACGTTTTTTGACATGGGCACTGGGCAGCTAAAACTTGCCCGAAAGGTATCTAATTTTTGGCGCTGAATCCGATTCTGTCATCCGTTTTCTGCCATCAGCTCTGGTTTTTGAGATATTCTCGTTATAAAATTTAAAAGACTTTGGTTTTCGCTTTATTTTTGAGGCTAGACATGAGGGGTATAGTTTCAAAACTCTTCTTTTCCACTTTTGAGAATTTTGACTTAAATGCTATAAAAAAAAATAAAGCCGATTAGTTTTAACGCTAAAATATAAATTAAGGATGACTTTTATCCATTCTTTAGGGTTTAACATTTTTGGTGAACCTGCTAATTATAAAAAAATCAAATTAATTTGGAAAAGAATAGTTTTGAAAGTTACGATTGCAGTTGATTTGATTTGTATGGGAATAGATGACTTTTGATTTAGCAGAGTATAAGAATAGAAAAGTTTTGAAAATATATAAACCTTAAAGAAAAAGAAGATTTTTGGTGCAGAGTTGAATTTGTAAGGGAATAGATGAGTTTTTGAATAGAACGACTGAGTGGAATAGTGTAGTTTTGAAACAAAAAACAACACTTTTCAAGTACATAAAAGTTTAGGAAATAATAAGTTTTAATACATTTTTCCTAATTACGTAGATGCAGGACCTTCTAAAGAACATTACCTCATACTTAACTCATGTTTGAAAAAAAACTGGAAAAGAAGAGCTTTGAAACAATATGTAACCCTCACATAGATTCAGAATAGCTTTTTATGGCCTTTAGTCCTACAAATTGGCGTTTCGTTCGGCTTACTCACTTGAACTCATCAGTGACATAGTGAGGGCTTTGTCATACGCAATTTGTTTTGAGTTCAGTTCAACTTGCATGAATTTTTCAACGAAAATCCACTGTTAACTATATCCAACAAGATTAGATTAGATTCATGTAAGTTGAACTGAACTTAAAACAAATTGCGTATGACAAAGCCCTCACTATGTCACTGATGAGTTCAAGTGAGTAAGCCGAACGAAACGCCAATTTGTAGGACTAAAGGCCATAAAAAGCTATTTTGAATCAATAATTCAACAAGTCCAATCCTTAATGCTAAGTCTTCTACTTGGCTGATTTATTTCAGTAGTATATAGAATTTGTATTATAAAACCTTCTTATATATACCCCTCACATATTCAACGAGCTCTTAATATTTTTAACAAAATTAGAGCAAGTATATTTTAAGAACCGTTAAAATGTAGGGACGTTACATTACCTCAAAAAAAGTGAGAAAACGGCGATGACTAACATCTAACTATATATATCTGGGAGAGAAATAACGAGAGGTATTGAAAAAAATCTAACTAAATTTTGAAGGTACAAAATTAGTGCTTTAAGGAACCTCTCCTAACTTTATTGAACAAAAATTATCTCTTAAATTTTTACATAACCTCAAAATATTAATTTTTAACTTTCAAACGGGGATATCTCGAAACCCCAAGCTGCTAGCGAAACATGGATAAAGTATGCCTAGAAAAATTCTTTACTTGTCATGTCAAAATCTTTACTAATATTTTGTAAACCTTTTTTTACTATCATAACACTCTCTGTATTTAGTCCTTTTAAAAGTAGAAAGGGGAAAAGTTTCCAAAAATCAGTTTTAACATTTATTCCGCTTGACTATTTTCTGTGGGGATATGTGAAGGCGCTAGTCTACGCTGATAAGCCTAAAAATTGATCAATTGGAGAACAAGTGGCCACAAATGTTGGAAAAAGTAATCGAAAATTGACCTCCAGATTAGACTACTTTCGAGCTAGCCGTGGCGGTCATTTCCAAGGAATCATATTTTAATTATAATGCTAGAAGATTATCTTTCGAATTAAGTAAATTTCATGTCAATTAAAAAAAAAAAAATCTTCTGTTTTATTCCATTTCAAAGTTTTATACCTCTAAATAAAACACCCTCTATAAACAAACAAAATTTTAAATCGTTTGAGCGGCTTTCTTAAAATTCATTTTTTATATATACAATTTTGGTAACATTTGCAAAAAAATTGATGTGCAAATTTTGAGTATTTATTAATATATGAATACATAAAGCCCAGTTAATAGAGGTAAAAATAGGGGGGTTACCCTACAAAAGGTCGGGTAGTTCTAAATTTTTGATATGTTATATGGTATGGTTGGCAGATGAAAATTCCACAACCGCACCCCCTCCGCCCCCTTCAAGATCCTGGAAAAACTACAAAAAATCGGCACTTTTTTTCAGTTTTTTGCCTCTAACTTCTTTCCGGTAAATTTTTACGGAAAAAAGTGGCAGGGAAGTTTGTAGACAATATGACTAAGAAAGAAATGAAAATACAGTCGACTCCCTCTAAGTTGAATTCTCACGGGATATCAAAATTATTTCAAGTTAGAGAGTTTTGCAAAAAGTCAATTTAGAGAGAAATAAATAAGTTTGGAAATTTGAGAGGAGTAAACAACAAACATAGTGAAAAAATTCTTGTTAGAGGGAAATTCAACTTAGGTGGAGTTCAACTTAGAGGGCATCGACTGTGGTTGCATGAAATTGGTAGCCAATCAAATTATCTACAAGATTGATCATGGACAATTTTGCCCTTAACTTGACGGTTAAGGAGTTATTGTGCTGTAAAGAGGGAAAAAACCGAAAATCTCCCAAAATACGAAATTTTAGCCTTTTTTGGGAGCTCTATAGTGCCGTTTGTAGTGGTTGTACAAAAATACTTTTTAGATCATATTTGTAGGAAATTTTATTGTCTACAAATGTCTGCGCTATTTGTTTCCATAAAAATGTACAGGAGTGAAGTTATAAGCAAAAAACTGAAAAAAAGTGCCGATTTTTTGTAGTTTTTCCAGGATTTTGAAAGGGGTGGAGGGGGCATGGTTATGGAATTTTGGAATTTTCATCTACCAACCATACCATATAACATATCAAAAATTTAGAGCTACCCGACCTTTTGACGGGTAAAACCTCTCTATTTACTGGACTAATAAACCCATTTTTGAAATTTAGAATTTTTCAAAATTTTAATATGCTATTTATATTTTCAAGGAACTTTTGTATAAAAAATTAAATTGCAATATATTGAACGGTTAATGAGAAAATCGAAAAACAAATAGTTTTGTTAATTCCAGTTTTTGGTATATTTTTGTTTTACCAAAAAGTAGACAATGTCTACAATAACATACTGACTTTTTATCAAAATTTTTAGAGCCATTTTTTTACAAAAAAAATCTTTTTTTTTTTACGTCTGTACGACAAGTAGGTACCGATATTTTCGGAGATACAAAAAATTTCAATTTCCCTTCTAGGGAAATATAAAAAACTTAGGTAAGTTCAAAATTTGAAAATAATAGCTTCAATGGTTCGTTAAGGCTGCAGGTTGATGTCCAGACAGAGAGACAGAATTGTGCCACCCACATTTTTCGTGTTCTCTATCATCGTAATGTAATGCGATAATGCTTGATCTATACCTACATGTATCAAAATTTTTTGTTTGCACGAAATCAAAACTTGCTCTATAGTACCTACCTAGCCTACATACATAATTATGTACGTATACAACATACATTCATATATATGTATGTACGTACATATGTAGGTATACGCAAGTAAAAAGTGAACGGTACGAAAAACTGCAAACCAAAATTTCGCATTTTTTTTTATCGAAAAATGAAATCTCGAAAACTAAAAAGTCTCGCTTTCAACAATCATATATTTGCATTTATCATCAAAAGTTTCGTAAATATTAACTGAAATCTCTCAATTCAAAATCTCGTATATCAAATTTTCACAAATAGTCCTGTCATATTGTATTTTTACCATGCAAATTGTAGGGTATCTTTGATTCGTTCCTTGCTTTACATATGTTTTCGGTGGTGCTGAATCCGAATCTGAGGTTTGTGAGCAAAATTTCGCGACGCAACATGGAAAAAAATACAAAAAGACAAAAACCTAAAACAGAAATTTGTTAGAAATTGTTTATACTTTCAATTGTAACTTTGATATAATTCACGAATAAGTTATAGTTTTTGAGCCATAAGTAAAAAACTCCCAAAAAATGCATTTTTGCATTTTTTTCATCTGGCGTCACGAAATTTTGTTCGCAAACCTCAGATTCGGATTCAACACCCCTAAAAACACAGCAGGGAACAAATTAAAACTACCCCACAATTTGCTCGCAAGGAGCCCTTTTGAGCAGAAATTGACTGGACATACCTAATATAACATTTTGGGTCATGGTAGGGTCCTAAGAAAAACATATTTTCTAGACTTATTTTGGGTCGCTGAACACGAAAGTGAAGATGATATTTTTTTCCAAAGAATTGTTTTCGAGATATGCACGAAAATCATTTTCTTAGCTATTTTTGCAGAAACTGGCATAAATCTTGCTAAAGGTTTAGCTTATTTACATAAACTGTACCTATACCAACATTTTTGGAATGGTCTGATTTGTCTCCTTCCGATAATGTACTGCTTGTGTTAGTTGGATTAAAATTTATTAAGTATTTATTAGTATTACTTCCTGGCAGACAAGCTCAAAGTTTGGAAGCCACGTATTTTTGAAAAAAATTTCCAGTTTTTGGTTGCTTCATATAGGTAGAAATTAAGTTTTAAGGTCTCAGCTAAAGAATATCTTAAAATTTATCCAGAACTTAGGATGGTTCAGGTAGGTCACTAACACCTTAAATTTCCCCTTAATACTTAGGGAGCTCCTTCCCCCTCCTCACACCTACATAGCTACACCTGGGGGAGCGCAATGCGGATCCACTGAGATTCGAGTTAGATGATGCGGCTTGCCAACATCGGATGATAAATGTAGGAACTATAAGAAATCAAGTGAAAGGCATTCAAATTCAACTTTTTCAAATAAAGTCATGTAAATGTATATAAGGGGTCTGTTATTTCCCAAAATAATTTTTTAATAGCAGGCAACCCTAAAATCAAATTTTAAAATACATTTTTTGATCAACGAAAATTTTGCCTAAAGCATAGTTTACAGTTCCCATGCGGAAAAAAATCAAAATTTTCAAAATGATTTTCCACTTATTCTCTGCACCAAATTGAATAATATTCAAGGCGAAAAACGTTTGCCTTGGTCTAACCCACTCTTTAATTTGCCCTTAATTAATAGATTAACTATAGGCCTAAAAATGTAAAATAATTTTTTTTGAATGCAAAAACCATTTGCATGCAAATAATGCCTTGAGTTGAATATGCTTTATTTTTTGGAAGTGTGAACCTACCATAACAAAAATTATTTTATTTACCACACTTTTTTTTGCATGCAAAACAATTGACGGTCCGTTGTTTGGCATGACATTTCATGACAGCAATGGCTTTTTTATCATGAAGTAATAATTTTTGACATGAGAGAGTATTTACATAGAACAGTTAACTAGGCTTAAGGGGATAAACCGGTGCCTCTAAGGTTATTCCTTTGCCATACAAAAGAAAATCGGACAAACCGCTCTTCAAGACCAATAATGGCGGGATAGGGATTTTTATGAACAAAAAAAGGTGAGGTACTATATAGAAGCACATTTCAAATAATTGTAATAGTCATTCTCATTACAATAATTTGGTTAATTTTGAGTGAACACTGCCCTTAAACATTTTTTTCCTTGTCTTGGTCCAACTTACAATCTCTAGATTTTTGTTATACCTTTCCGAAACAAACTATATAATAACTGGTATTTTCAATACGGAATTCAAGAAATTGTGGAATTAACCATGAAATCCACTCTGAGGCTTAAGAACTTCGGAAGGAGTACATTAATAAGATAAGAATAAAAGGTATATAGATCTTTTTCTAAGAACATACAATTTTCCTTTAGACTCCCTCTTGATAATTTCTGTAACCGGCTCAAAAGCTTAAAAATAAAGAAGAAAACAAAAAGTTTCCACACAATTTGTATGGAAAACAGAAAGTAGCCAATAGCCATACTTTCAATAATTGTTATTGGTACCTTAAAAATTGAACTAATATTCTTATATGGAATCACCATTTAAATAAGTTCATAATCATTTAAATAAACAATATAAATAAAAAGTTGCACATCAAATCTTAAAGTCGAATCATGTCGCAAAGGGCGACATTTCTAAAATCGCAGAGTGGCAACGCCACTGTATCAAAGAATAAAACGAAAGGGTATACTCTCTTCGTAATATACATACACAGGAGGCTTTCGTTTTGGAATGCTTTTATTTTGTTCTTTTTTGAGTTTGGTTTTGCCTGCTATCACAAGTCACAACAACAAAAATTTCTGACAAGTTGTTGCTTCTTAATTCACTCGCGGTATTGTTTTGCCAGACGCAGGTTTACTCCTACCAAGTATATTCGACTTTTTTTTCTGTTAAATGTGCTTCAAATTGAAAAATAATAATTAATACTAATATTAAAAACATTACAGTTCCTAACGAAAAAAAATATATAAGGTAAGTTATTGCTGATACCCACATTGACACGTCAAACTGCCACTTTATTGTTGAAATTGTTTGGTTGCATTTAAATGCTAAATAATACCTGTGCGCTAGCTGTTCCCATGAACTTCCAAGTTTAGTATTTATTCCTAACTAAAATAGAGTTAACTTGTTTGTTCGATTGCAAACTGTTTAATATTAAAATAAAACAATAATTGTGTTCGTCATTAAGTTTTAGCTTAGTCCAAAAATAAAAATGTGCTGAATAATGGTATACACATATCCGACATCTCTATGTTGTTCTAAAAGAATCAATAAAATATATAAATATAGCTACATACAGCTTCAAGCATCCTTGTTCTATTGGTTCTATTGGCTATTATTTTAAGAGAGAACTATGAAATAATTTTTGTGTTTTTTAATATTAAATTCTAAATGGCACTCTCATCATTATAGCATGACAATCGAAAGCAACAGGTCTCGAAAGTACCGATATATGTAGGTATATGTAGGTATCTTAACTTGTTAATTGCACTGATTAATGATATCGCTCTTTCATTAACAAAAAAAAGAAAAAAATAGCATATACTCATAGGAAATGGAAATTGTTTTTATATAAATGTTATATTGTAACGAAAATGTTCTTATCTCGTTTATTTTATAGGAGACATATAAATATACTATACCTACTGAACTTTTTGGAGCTCTGCACAATGCAAAAAATTTGTTTTATTGTTTTGTTCCTTTTTTTTTGTTGGTACAAGAGAAATAAAAAAAGAAATATATGAGTGTTGCCAAACCCTCTCATAAAAAAAAGGATTTTTTAAAAACTTTATTTTGTTTAGTATTTGTATAAAAAAGGTTTAGTTGAACTAAAATATGAATTAATTTTGAATCGCATACCTAGACCTACCTCATTACATATTTATTGGTCTAAGCTTGTTAAAAGCTATTCAATACACCGGAAAATGAGGGGAATGATGAAACAATAAGTTCAAGGGCTTACAAATATGGGTTAACTTTTCGTCGTTCTAAGGTTAATTGTTTACGCTGAACTCAAATCCGTTATTCGTTTTTCGCTATCCGCTCTGGTTTTCGAGATACATATTTCCGTCAGAAAGTGCAAAAAAACCCATTTTTGCCATTTTTGGGGTTATTTAACTATGCGAATTGATTTTTTTGTTTTAAAGGTATGTACAGTGTTGGACAGAGAATTAGCACACATTAGTGATGGAAACGCACTACAAAACACTGGTGCCATACAAAAATATTACAGCCAGGCTTAAGTTCACCGGAGTACAGATACAAATCCTCATCATTTTGGAAAAATGTTTTTTGGAGTGATGAGTTACAATTTAATCGATTTGGCTCTGATGGAAAGTGTCATGTTTGGCGTGTACCAAAGCAAGATCTTAATCCACGTTACACAGCTAAAACTATGAAACACGGTAGTGTATGTATTATGGTGTGGGCTACGTTTTCATGGTACTGTGTAGGGCCTATTGCGAAAATAAAGCAGCAAATGGACCAGCATCAGTACAAGAGCATTTTGGGAAACCATATGGAGCCCTTTGCAGACGATAATTTACCATTATCATGGACATTCATGCATGATAATGATCCTAAATACACTTTCCGGCTAGTGAAACAGTGAATTTTTCATCAGAAAATCAATTTTTTGCCTTGGCCTGCGCCGGGTCCTGACCTGAATCCCATAGAAATCTGTAGAACGAAGTTGTATATCAGGTTGGACTAAGGAACCCAATGAATCTAGCAGAATTTTGAGAGGCAATTAGGGATCAGCACTTCCTATCCATCAATGCCAGCACCTAGAGGCGAGTATTCCTCGGCGGTTTAAGGCTGTGTTAAAGCAGAATATTAGAAAAAAAACTACTTATTTTAATGATAAATTATTTAATTTCGTACTTGTGCTGATTCTGTGACCGCTACAAGTTACACCATTAAATTTTATTTAGGGTTTTTTTGTTGTTGTTATTTTATTGAATTCTTTTTTTGTATAATATTATAAAGTTTTTCAGGGTTGAATTAAAAAGTTTTCAATAAATTATGTTCCAAGAACATAGCAAAAATACAGATTTTCCTTATTAAAATTCGATTCACTAATGTGTGCTAATTTTCTGTCCAACACTGTATATGTTTCTCATGGTACTAGTTTTAATCTTCAAAATTCAGTTTTAATCGTTCCAATATCTCTTTTACTTTATGAGAGATATTAAATTAGTTATTAGTCCTCATTTGACTACCTACAAATAATTTTAAAAATGCTTTCTTTTTGGCTTATGCCGTTCTCGACAGGAGGAGGTAAAATATGTTCCAAAAAGAGTTTTTAGTGTAGGTTTCATCTATTTTTTGCTATCAGCTCAACTTTTGGAAGTTAATTAAAAAATCACCCGTTTTCGAAAATTGTTTTTTGTTTAATTTGAAAAAAAAAAAAATTTTTACAAATTAAAACAAAGTGTAATGGGACTGCACGGTTTATATAAATTTTGGTCCGTTTCACGTACAAGAGACCAACAATAGTCTTTTAACATACCATCATCCCAACATTCTTTGTAACTTTTTTCTATTCTTTCTAAAACTTGATGAAGTTGCTCTCTTTGCTCATCAAAATATTGAAAAATGTAACTGAGGATTTCTCAAAAAGTAAAACAGATATTGGGATGATTAAAGCTGAATTTCAAAAAACTATACAATTAAAAAAAAATCAATTCGCATTGTTACATAACCCCAAAAATGGCGAAAAAAGAGTTTTTTTTGTAATTACTAACGGTAATATCACCCTTGCATTTCTGAGGGAATGGTAACACTATTCACTTTTCATGACATTGCATGACAAAATTGTTTGTTTTGCATGAAACTGTAAACCAATCATGCAAACAATTAATTATACATTTCATCTCAATTATTTTTGACATGCGAGAATATTTGCATAGATTTTTTTTTTTTTTGCGCACGGGAACTGTAGACGACCTACTAATCAAAAATAGAAAATAATTCACCGAATTTTCAAAATATCGACAGTGATAGATAACACTAGTTTACAAAATTTTGGGTCATGGTAGGGTCCTTAGTAAAAATATATTTTCTAAACTAATTTTGGGTCACTGAACACGAAAATCAAAACTATTTTTTTTTTCAAAGAAGCGTTTTCGAGATATGCGCAAAAATCATTTTCTCAGCTATTTTTTCAGATATTCCCATAAATCTCGCTTACGGCTTAGTTAATTTACATAAAATGTGTATTTTCTGAATGATGTGATCTGTCTCCTTCCGACGATGTACCGCTTGTATAAGTCGGACTGAAATTTTATAAGTTACAAGCATTCAAAGTGTCAAAAACGAGTATTTTTGAAAAATTTCTAGTTTTTGGTTGCTTCATATGGATAGAAAAAAAATATTTAAAATAATTTTAAGGACTCAAGTGAAAAAAAATCTTTTTAACAAAGATTTGAGCTAAAGTTTTTCAAAATCGAACGATATATGTAGAAGTTATTAAATAATTAGTGAAAAGAAGCAATTTAATTTTGTTCAATAAAAGTCATATAAATGTATGTATATTAGGGTGTCTGTTATTTCCCAAAATCATTTTTTTAAATCAGAAACCCCTAAAATCAAAATTCAATGCCCTAAAATAAAGTTTTTGCCCAAAAAATTTTTTGTCTTAGGTGATAAATCGGTGCCTCTTAGGCCATTCTCTTTTCCATACAAAGGACACACTAAACTCCAAGACAAAAAAAAAAACACAAAAAAATGATAATAAAACGTGTAATGACGGTAATTTTAATTAATGGATTTTTTTCACAGTTTTGCATTAGTTAGATACTGTTTTTGAATGGAAATGAAAAAAAATTACATTTTTCAAAAAAAAAAAAAATTAAAAAAATCAAGTTTTTTTGTTTGAAAATTTTGTTAAATTAATTTTTTTTATTTTTTTGTTCAATGTACTTTTTATTTCATTTCAATTCAAAAAAGTATCTAACTAATGCAAAACTGTGAAAAAAATCCACTGGAATTGCGGTTTTCTTGTCATTTTGATGACAACTTCGCATTGTTTAGGAACACCACAATTTGTTCCTTTACCTGGTTTGTAAGACTTTGAAGTTTTGGTGAGGAAAAACGGTTTGATGAATCAATTTGAAAATTTACAAGAATATTGATGATTTAAAAGTCTATAAATTTGCATACAAACGCAAGCCATGCAATCAATATTTGCAACGAAAAAAAAAGATTTACGAAAAGACCACAAAACGTCGGTTTTTAGTACTTTTTTTAAACTAACGGTGAACGATAAAAAAAAATAATTTCCACAAAATCATAAAAAAATCTTGTAAAACGCTTTTTCAAATTTCCAAAACTGTCTTTGAATTTTTTATAACATCATTATTTGCTGAGATATTGGCTATCAAGGCTAAAAGTATCTTTTTTCTTTCAAAGTCAGATAAACCATGTCAAAAAAAAATCGTACGAAAACAACAAAAAAACTGAATTGAAGCTGAATAAACAAGGTATCTGATCATGACATTTAATTGACTCAAAAAAATTTATCCATAGAAATGAGGACCTTCAAAAAAAATAAAAACAAAATAATTTTGTTGTCTCGTCTCATTTTTAGCAATAACGCAATAACGGTACTTCAAAAAAATTTGTTTGCAAACAAATCTCGAAACAAAAAACATAAAGCTGTAAAATGCTTTTTATTTCAACTCAATACGACCACTCGTCACAAAGATACAGCTCTTCAAAAAACGCTAACAAAAATTGAAAAAAAATTTGTTCCTTTAATATTGTTGACTAGTGTATTAATAGTACCTGTCATAGAACGTGTTTTTTTATTTTGAATTTTCTCATTATTGGCTGAACGGATTTTGATAAATGTTTATATACACAAATTTCAGATAAGATGTAATAATATTGCATATCAAAAAAAAAGTTTTTGAATTTTTAAAAAAAGTTTCAATTTTTTTTAGTAGGTAATTCGATATCTCGAAAACGGGTTGATAATTTTTTTAAATTTTTTTTTATCTGCACATAAATATATACTTTAAATTTGCATTGCAAAATTTGTCCTTGAAAATATTTAAAGGAATTATGTATATAAAACATTATTTTTTTTTTAAACCGCTCCAACGATTTTAAACCTTTTTTTTATATAATCATTTTCAATCAAGAATTAAGAAGGCATTCTTTTTTTTACCTAAAACTGTCAAATGAGTTGTTTAAGCTAATTTAAATATCGTATTTCATGCTTCTCTACATTTTTCTCTCATAATTTTCATGTTCTTATAAACAATTTTCTTTAACCCGCATTGTCTGAAACATAAGAGTAAGTACGTGCGACCCAGTCGTGCGTTGTAACCCGAAGGTAAAATTTCATCGAATTAAAAAAAATATTTTCTTAAAATATTCAAGAAAGTGTTAAAAAACTTTAACAGATTCTAAAAAATCTATTCTGTCTTTTTTGGTTGAAAACAATTGAAAAATTACGGTAAACAATACCGTTTATATTTTTTAGAAGTTTTTTGAATCGACTTTTGAAATTTGTCACACGGTTTAAAGAAGATCGAAAATAAATCCAATGAATCAATGGAGCGGTTTCCTTAGGCTAGGAACGCACTTGTGATTTTTATCGCAAGATTATTTAGTCGCACATGTGACCAAGAAATTGTATTGAGTTACGACCGTTTTTTTTAGTAGCGGCGACAGAAAATCGCAAATGCGTTTCCAGCCTTAAAAACTAATTGTTTGTATTAAATTTAGGTAAAATTAAAAAAAATAAACAAATTTGAGGATGAACATTTTTAGAAAACATTAAAATATATTTAAAAACCTAGTTTATAAAAAAAATCATCAATACGTTTTTGAAATATCGAATTTTCAAAAAAAAAATTTAATGCAAAACTTATTTTTTTCAAAGTTTTGATGTGCAATATTATTGACACTTTAAGGAAGCTTTTTCTGATAAAACCGATATATGGCAGGTACCGCTAATAACAGTTTATGGTAATTTTTTCTGCCAAAATGTACACCAAGCCGACAGTAATGCACTGATTTTTTTATTCATAATCGTTGGAGCCATTTTTGAGACAAATAAGCTTTTTTTTTATTTTATTTAACTGGATAAAATATTAAAAATGAAAAAATCAAAGATTTCTTAATTTTTCAATAAATTGCGTATAACTTTTTCCGGAGCAAAGATAGACTCTAGACATGCCATAACGAAATAAAGCAAAGGCCCAAATATTTAATTGTAAATGTTCAAAAAGCCATTTTAATTCAAAACTGACAGAGACATAGCCATTCAAACTTTACTGTTATTACTTATCATTTTTCGCAGCTTTTTTGAAGTGCAAAAAATTGTTTTGATGACTTTTTGAAATATGATATCGTGTAAATGGTCATGATATTTGCTCATTTTTCGTCATTTTCCATTACTTTTCGTAGGGCTGAATTGCAGCTATTTCATATCGAATATTGTCTTTCGAGGCTTCCATCAGGATCCATGGCTTCCCGGCTGAAAAAAAAAACAATCTAGTTTTTGGCGAGGGGCTGGAAAGTTTTACAATGCAAAGGCCCATCAAGGGTAACTCTGGAAATTCTCAAGGGCCTCGCCATCGAAGTAGTCTTGTTCCTCGAGAGACAGCAAAACAAAAAAGTTGTCTTTACTGGGATTCGATCCTACTATCTTCTGATTCCCAGTCCTATATCTTAACTACTGAGCTATTTCGCAATACAGTTGTGCGAGTTGAAAATGAAAAACTATTTGCTTTAATTTTTCTTACTATTGTATGATGGGCATTAAATATTTGTGCTTTTTTGTTCTTGTCACATATGGGGTATTTGTTATGGGTTAACAAAGACCTATCCTATTCAACAAGTTTTTACTAGCGAGGGCCTCGTGAGTATTTGACAAGTTTGCCCTGTTAAGATTTTCCCTTACCGAAGCCTTTCCAGTGCCTCGATTAAACTTGACAAAAATTTGCCATTTTTCCAGGCGGGTTGTTGGTATAGACTTTGGACTTCAAATAACCCCACAGGGGTGACCCTATAACGTTTTTTATTGATGGTTATGGGGTTCCAGTGATAATCTTTGCACAAATTCCAGTTCAAATAGTTGTGGACAGGCAGCTCGTGAATGAATTGAAAAATGAACTTCATCGCTCATAATCATTTTTTGCCAAAATTCATCACAATTGAGAACATGAATTGGAAAATGAACTTCATCGCTCATGATCATTTTTTGCGAAAATTCATCACAATTGGGAACAATTGAATGTAAGGCTGCACGATATCATCGTGTTGTGATGGTGGCGTCGCACAGTGCGTCGATTGTATGGAGATGGTGGACAAAAATCAATTTTCCAAAACTAAGTTGACTTTGCAAAAAAAATTTGTTGTAAATGTAATAAAAAAGAAATTTTCTAAAATCTAATAAAATTTTCACGCCCCCTGCCACGCCCACTTTTGAAAATGGTTTATATCTTAAGAATGGTTAGCACGATTTGAATAAAATTTAGAGAATTTGACTTTCAAGGTCAGTTCAAAAACAAAAAAATAGTGTGGACCCTATCCGCCCACTGCCACGCCCACTTTTTTAAATTGCTTACTTCTAATAATAGTCTAGTCAACGAAGGAAAAATAAATGCAATAAATCATGCTCTCTGGGTTATTATTAAATGTGGTAGGGGTGACCCCCAGGTATAACATACTAAAAGTCCCCAGCCCAGGGCCGCGAGCTATAGCCAGGAGGGGGGCTTAAAGGTCCCCTTTTGTAATTTTTCGGGAATACTTTGAAAACTAAGCGTTTGAGTGGAAAAGTGTACACTACAAAATGAAAGAATAATAAATTTCCTACAAAAAAGATCTTCATATTTTCGGTAGGAGCAAGGTTAAGAAAGATACGGGGAGTAAAAAAATTCAAGAAATTGAAAAACAATGTTATCGTCTTACAACATCTATGGTTTTTGATCAATTAAACCAGAAATAACCGGAAAAGTACGTATATATTGATTCATGGTCATTTCAGTGACGTCATGAGAGCAAGTTTTAGTGTACAGAAGCTGGTTGTGTTAAAATGTCCTTATTTATTTTTTTTGATTCAGTGTTTATTTTTATATGAGAAAGACTGTTTCTTCAAGGTAAGAAGTACATAGAATATTTCCAAGTTAGAGGCCAATACTTTATGAAAGCATTTTTGGTCATATCCTAAGAAATAAATTCTTTAGAAGGGGAGGTGTATTTCCCCTTCCTTTCTATAAGGGGGGACAAATTCCCTAAACATTGACTGAAAATTGAAAAACAGCTATTTCAAAACAACGGAAATACTAACAATATTGTGCTATATCTTTTTTGAAAGCTTAAAACAGATTCTATTGTTATATAGTTAATAATTTTTGAAAAATTCCTTTGAAAGCTCAAAATTAATAAAAAAAAATTAATCATTTTTTCAAATGATTTTTCATTTTTTATTTTACACTATAAAGTAGTAAATTGTCTTCTATCATTCAATCTTCAAATACCTCACAAATACATGATTTTAAAATAATATTTTTTAGATAAATTCTGACAACACAAATAAATAAGACCAAAAAATAGAAATTTGTGCACAAAAATGAACAATTCTAATTTAAAAATCAAAAATCGGATCTATTTTCAAAATCTTCAATGGTAGAATTTAGCTCTTCAGTAGAGTTAGATTCTAAAAGCTCACAAACTCTACGTTTTTTGGTTTTCTGAGATAAATCAGAAAATGCTTTTAGCGGTCTTCCACGGCTAGTACTTAGTTTTTCACAAGATATTGCATTTTCTAGAAAATCAAGAATGTTTTTTGGAAGAATAAAAGGAGTTTTTAACCAGACTCCGTGGCGTCTCGCAAAAAGAGCGTGGTTTCGTGTACATGCTTTCCACCTACGTTCCAAATTGTCAAAAAGTCTCATTTTTTCCGTCAAATCACTCTTAGTTGTACCAGGACATTTTTTTATTTTCAATTCATTTAATACAAATTGAATAACACCTTCTATTTTAGAGTTTTTATCGAAAAAAATCCATTTTTCGAAATTTTTTTCATTTTTAATGGTTTGACCTTGTCCTACAAAAAGTCAAATATTTTGAAGGTTAGCAAGAAGTAGCAAGAAAAGTTAACATTTTCTTAGAGCACAATAACAACAGAACATAATGGCATAAAAGATTTTGCTGCCATTTGCTAACATTTTTTTTAAAGCTTAAGTTTCTACAATTTATAAGCCTTAAAAAAGAGCATTTTTTCAAAAAATCACCAAAATTCACATAAACAAGAAAAAAATAAAGCAACAACTCATACAAGTACTCAATGTATCCATTTTCAATATTTAAATAAGAAAAATTATAAAAGCAAAATATTTTTCTCACACGAGCTTAACTTGTTCGCACAAAATTTCAACCTTTAATTACACTGCAGCTTAAATTACCTCAATTTCTAACGAAAGTCCCGCTAATCCCCTAAGAAGAGAAAAACAAAAAACAAAACAAAAACAAATTTAAGTACTCCAAGATGTTCCAGAACAGGTTTAGAGCTGAAAACAAAGAAATTGCATTTTTATTTTTTTTATTTTTGTCCACAAGTCGACGCACTGTGCGTCGACTGTTCCATGACACATATTCAATTGGACTAACGCTTCTAACGTGGGCTGATATGAAAACAATAGAAATAAATTACATGGTTACCAGATGGCGAAGGTTTTTATGGACCACTCTGTATTAAACAATGCGATTTTTTGATATTGCCACAAAACATTCGAGCAAGTCGACCTGGAAGTTTAATTCTGATGAGTCACGTGTTAATTAGCTAACTTGGTATATTTTTTTCATCATAAATTCACAGTAAAAGAAACAGCTTTAGTTCAGATGTGTACATAATATGTTATGTAGGTAGGTATACCCTACACACCTTATAAAAAAAAAAATATAAAAGTAAAATTAATTTTATAATAGTAATAAATCATTTTCAAAGTTTTTTGCAGACGTAAAGGCATTTACGTTTAACAGAGAATATTCGATTATGACTGTCATATAAAACGTCTTTTAAAATGAATTTTTCAGTTATAATTGAAATATATTTCAAACGATTAAATCTATGGTACTTTAAAAGGCCATTGAGTGTATCGATGAGGGGAAGAAAGGGTTTTCATTATTATGAATATTTTATCAATGTGGGGCACAAGCATGCTAAAACCCATACAATTTTGTATTTGCTTACTAAATTGCTCTTTACTTTTATTTGGAGCAAAGCTAAGCGTAAGACATAATCAAACAAAACTAAGTACAAATCAAGTCTTTAATATAACATGTTTAAACAGTATTTTTTGTGCAAATGGAGATACTTTTTGTATTATTTTTTGCAGTTTTTGTCGAAAATCCTCTTTTTATTTGCGATTCATTGGTTTTTTATGGCAAGTAAAAATATTTGAACTCAAGATATATTGCGATGATAGTGTTCATGAATACCGGGATGTAAAAGAATGCAATCTTTTGTGAATGCAATTTATCATGATTTCAATTAAAAGATTTCATTCAATGACTCCACTTTGAAACTGTGACATCAAATTCTACAATCACCATTCATTTGATATTTAAATTATTGCAATCATTTTTTCCCCTATTCATTTTACAGCAATCATTTGGGATTTTTTTGCATTCCTTTTGCATTCTTTCCATTTACATATTTGTATTTTTTGCATTCCTTGCACTCGTTTGTAATCTTTGCATTCTTTTGCATTCATTTTTATTCTTTGTATTCATTTGCGTTCTTTGCATTCTTTTGAAGTTTTTTTGATATTTTATTTGTAATCCTTTTGTAAGCAATAACAAGTCAAGGAATGCAGTCGTGTGATTAAATTCAATTAATGATTGCATTCACAAAAGATTACATTCTTTTACAACCCTAATTGAATACCACGCCTACATAAATGAATAAACTAAATCTTTTTTTTTTGTAGCAAAATTCTACATTATTTTCTTTCCCTTGCTGGCTACTGCCCTAAAGTATAATAAAATTCAAAATTTATTGAAATATTTGTACCAAACACACAAAACTAACCGGAAGTTAATCACATAATGTCTCTGTCATAATCTCTTCTCATTAACATACTTTTAAGCCAAATCGATTAGCAGAATATAATTAAATGGACGGGAAAGAGTATTAAATAATTCCTCCTTCTCCTAATCTCATTTATTGAAAATAAAAAAACATGGGACTTATGCAATAGATTATTATAAGTAATGTGGAAGGAAGTTATCGCTGTAAGAACTCAATTAACACTAACAGTTCATATCAACTACAGTGCAATAAAATTCTTAGTGACATATGTGAACTATTCTTGTATTAATTTTAATCTAAATCATTATTGCTATTGAGGCATAAAATTGAGGAATAAATTATTTTAAACTTTTTAATCACTTAAAAAAAAAGTTTGTAGCCACAGGGTTATTCATTTTGTGGTTTCCAAAATAAATTTATATAAAATAAATTTGTGATTAAGATCAAATTTTGATTCCAAAGTGTAGGTACATTTTTTATTATTGTTGGATTATGAATGGAATATAACATCATTCAAATGTTTTTGCGAACTTGATTCTGATAAGGTAGCTTTCGTTGAAACCACATGTCTACCACATCCATTTCTATGATTTCTGGTCAGCAAAATTGGATAATATTTGGCTGTACAGCCATGAAAATTGACTAGTTTCTCATTTCCGAAGAAGTATGGACTATGGTCACCACCTGATCAAATTGCACACCATAAAATTACTTTTTATGGATGATATGGTTTTTCGACAATAACATGTTCATTTTTTATTCTCTATATGTGACAAAATCTAATTCAGATGACAGTTCTGCTTGAAGTATATGATTAAAACAGGGATGTCGAAATCCAGACCAAAAATTGGATGACCCTTTAAATCCTAAAAATAAATTGAAATTTAATACCTAGTCATTTTTAAATGAATTCTCAGTTCCGTTAAGAATTTTCAATGTATTCAATTGTTTTTGTAGATTATGTTCTTTTTTTTAATCTTACCACACATTACGCCGTAATCTTTTTTTTTCCCAAAATATTAAGAAGATTAAATGAGTGTAATAAAATTTGTCTTTAATTTTACGACGCCATATCACATCATCCATATATTTTTATTTTATTGTCATTTTGTTGTTGCTTTGAAGTGTACCTTCACTGATAAAAGTGTTTCCAGTTTTGATTTTTTAAGGACAATATAATTCAATGTATACTTAGGTAGGTAGGTATGTACAGTTAATTTAAGTATACTTCAGTGAAATATAAGTAAGAGGCGAGATGGTATCTACAAGAAACTGCCTACAACACGCCTCCCGCCCGCCAACTGCCGATGACGATTTGTTAATGATTTCCAGGAATAGGATGGCAACTAAGAAATGCTTCTAGTCTTTTCGATTTTCGAACATCAGAAAATAAGATTAAATAGGTTTTACTGTGGTATTTTTATCTCCCTGTGGTTAGGGTTTTTTTTATTGCACATTTTGTTATTTACAATTTCTTACAATAGTTGTTCACAGCTATTAAAGGTACCAAGTTGTAAAAATAAGGACTGTGCTAGCACAAAAGATGGGCCTTGCTTAAATTATATTGTCATTGAAATTAATTTATAATAGACCTACCTGATACCTATTGCAAGTCTCGGGTTGTTTGGATCTGACTGTCAATAATATTTTTCCTGTGGTTCAATTAATTTTTATTTTGGGAGAAAATGATCAACTTATAAAAAAAAAAACAAATTCTTCCTCATGGAATATTTGCACTTGAGTTCGAGAGCTGGATAAAGTTTTTTTCAAACTGTTCTAGGTATACTGGTCAAAAATGTATGAATGTAGCATTCGCATCAGTGCAAACTACATGCCACCAACTTGCAGCAAAAAAATAGCAATTTTATATTTCTAGAGCGTTCAGTAATTTTCTTACGTCCTTTGGCAGAGCAAGAAAGGAAAATATAAACATGGATCTTTCACATAGAAGTGAAAACAACTTTCTTTTTCTTTTATTCTTATGTTATTTAGTCTCTTTCACACGAAGAAACAAGTTGCTGGAGATTTTTTTTACGTTTTCTTTTAATCTCCTTAAAAATCTCTTTTATCTTTCATACAAACAAATCTCCAAGCAATTTTTGAAATTTCCCTTGAAAGTCTATTGGTTGAACACACCTAAACCTAGATGTGAAAGGAAATGTCAAAAAATCTCCTCAAATCCTCGACCGGGGAGATTCTGTTCGCCCCTCTTTCCTCCTGCCCTTCTCACCATGGAACTAAAAGTTGCTGGCAACTCAGTTTCCTCGTGTGAAAGGGCACTTACTGAAACAAAAAGTAATTGAGAGCAAGCAAGTCGAACAAATTTCAGTCTCAGTTTTTAACAGAAAAAGTGAGGAATTTTTGTGAGGTAACATGTTTATATTTTGAGAATACGGAGCCCTCTGAGATTTCTGAAATATAAACTGGTTTTAATTAATGGTGTTTTATACCGCCCTAAATGTTGTTCACTTACTTAGAAATCCTCAGCTAGATATTTGTCTTCACCGTTTTAACTTGCGATATAAGGGTACTATAGGGAAACTTATACACTCGCGAATAAAATCGAAAACGCATCAAACTTGTTATTACAAAAGGGGTCTCACGATTCTGTCTGTCTGTCCGTTGACCTACAGCCTTAACGGCTGGAAATTTTTTTGTGACATTTTTTTTCGCACATATAAATATTTAATATACCAAAATGTAGGATATAAAGTGTTCTATAAAAAAAACTATATTCAATTATTGTATCGATCAGATGAACATGAGGCCATATAAACGTAAAAAAACAATTTTTGCATCGAAATTTCGACAGTTTTTCGTCAATAACTTTTTTCTAGAAAATGGTATCAAAATTGTTGTAAACAAAAGTTGTCGAAGATAGGTACCTATTTAACGTACAAAATTAAAAAACAAATACAACTCGCAAGTGTGATAGGAGCCGAGAAAATCGAATGCACGCTTTTCGAAGCGTCAAAATGGCGGACAACGCATGGGTGGCTTTTGTTCGAACTTGGTGGACTTACCACTCTCCTTAAGAAACAAAAAAAAAAAAAAATCGACGCAGTATTTTTTGTAGATATAAAATGCAAATTTTACTGGACTAAGTTAATTCCAGATAAATGATAAAAAAATCTGACAAAAAAATCAAAGAGAAAAATGTTGTTGTTTCAATTACAGATAAGAATTAATGCCGGTTAATAAGTAGCAAATATGAAAAAATGCCAGTTGAAAAAGTGCCCCAGTTAAAAGAATTTCAGATAATCGAGATTCGACTGTATCACTTGCAAAATTTGTATATAATAGACATGTCTTTTGGGGTAGAATACTTTTGCTTCATCATCATCAAGTCCTGTAACCCCGGTTGGGGCATAGGGCGCCAACAAATCGTTTCCATCCTTCTCGGTCTGCAGATAGATATTTTAACTGTGGCCACGTCTTTCTCTGGGAGTCTGCTTCTGCTAGAACTGTTGATTTCCATGTTGTTCTTGGTCTTCCAACCCGCCGTGCACCCTGAGGATTCCATTCAAATGACTGCTTTGCAATTTCATCGTTTGGTTTCCTCAGTGTGTGACCAATCCATTGCCATTTACGCTTTCTTATGTCAACGTCCAGCCGCTCTTGGCTTGTCCTGCGCCACAATTCCTCGTTTGATATAATTTGTGGCCAGCGAATTTTTAGAATATGGCGTAGACAACGGTTCACAAAAGCCTGCAATTTCTTTGAGATGGTAGTCGTGACTTTCCAGGTTTCGCAAGCATATAACAGCACGGATTTGACATTGGATTCGAAGAATCTCAACTTTGTGCGCAAGGAGATTTGACATGATTTCCAAATTTGGGAGAGAGAACCGAAGGCTGCGCGAGCTTTATTTATTCTACTTTGAACGTCCAGATCAGTACCACCATTTGCTGAAACAATACTTCCAAGGTAGTTAAATTGTTCAACCTCTTCAACTGGCGTCTCCTGTATTAAAATACGCTGATGTGTGGAGCGGCCTGTGAGCATAATTTTTGTCTTTTTGCTATTTATTTTAAGACCACTAGCCTCTCCTTTTACCTTCAGAGCTTGACACATCCCGTTCAGCCCGCTGATGTTATTTGCCAAGAGACATATATCATCGGCATAGTCTAAGTGGCTAAGCCTTTCAAACGGTCTCCATTGAATGCCCTGCCTCTCTGATGTTCCAACGCTGGCCGTCAAGACATCGTCAATCGCCAGTAGAAAGAGAATTGGCGATAGAACATCTCCCTGTCTCACACCCTGCCGCACTTCGAAAGAGTCGGATAGCTGCCCATTGTGTAAAACAAAGCATCTTGCGTTGTTATAGGATTCTCTTATAATGGCAACAATTTTTGGAGGAATTCCTCTACCAAGAAGTGATCTCCATATACATTCACGGTTGACTCGGTCAAAGGCCTTCTCAAAATCCACGAACATGAGGTAAAGCGGTGATTGAAACTCCGCAGACTGCTCAAGAACGATACGCAGAGTGTTGATATGGTCGACACAAGACCGCCCACTGCGGAAACCAGCTTGATGCTTCTTGAGTGTAGACTCGATTCTAACCTTTATCCGCTCCAGAATTATGGTTGCCATTAATTTTGGAAAAACGGACAAAACTTTAATACCTCGCCAATTGTTGCAATTCTTAAGATCACCTTTCTTTGGCAACTTAACAATTACACCATCCTTCCAGTCGCTGGGATAGATTTCGTTTTCCCACACAGCTTGTATCAACGGGTGTAGAATACTAGCCGTTCTGACAGGGTCAGCTTTCAGGAACTCGGCTGGTATACCATCAAGTCCAGCTGCTTTGTTGTTTTTGAGAAGATTTATCGAAGATTGAATTTCCAGTACTGTAGGGGGCTCGATGTCAATGACCCTATATGATCTACGAATCTCGTTAAGCTGGGGCACTTCAGCACTCTGCTCGACAGAATCCTCATTAAGCAAGGCACACAAGTGCTCCTTCCACCTGCGCAGCTGATCCTCGATTGATACCAAAAGTGTACCATCCACATCCATTACAGGATGATTGGTGTTGGTTTTCTTCCCGACAACTTCCTTGGATATTTGGTACTTTTGCTTACTTAAATTTAATTCAGGTGATTCATATTTAATTAATTTAATAATACTATATGTCATTTATTTAGATTTTTAAATGTAATTATTAAAATAAAAAATTTAATTAGTGGCTTGGGTTTAGTATAACGATATTGGCTCTAACTCTAACATTTACCAACTTGCTCTTTTTTGTACAGTGAGGGTCGCATTGTTGTTTAAAAAAGCTGAAGAGTAATAGATGTTTTGTCAAGATTGGCAGAAGTAATATGAAAGATGGGAGTGGAGAGTTTTATTTTATAATTTTTGGATAGGGACAGTTTCCTTAACCTAAACAGAAAATTTCGTAATACCTAATAAGAACCTACAATAATGACTGTTGAAGTAAAATGAAAAAGGAAGTGCCCAATTTTTGTGTGAAGTTTTCAATTTATTTCCAACTAACTTACGCACAGTGAGAAAAAATGCCATAAAAGTAGGCATCAGTTCAGCTGGTAACCTGAAATTTTCAATATTTGCTTCTGGATTTGTCAATAGTTTTTAAAATTATTCTTGGGTATGATTTTAGAAAAAATAATTGTAGGGCAAAGGGGACTATTTCCTCCATTTAAGTGAGAGTGGCTATTTTATAAAACTCAAACTACAAACAAAATTATTAAAAACAACGGTAGCACTAATTATATTCGGTTTCAGGTTTTATTCAAGCCAGAAATCAAGTCTTCTTTCATACCTTAATCAAGCTATTTCAGCAATTAGTTAAGCTAATTATAGTTACAGTTCTTTTGAGTAAAAAAATTGATCAAGGCGATAAAAATATTTTCGGCAAAAAAAAAATGTCCGTGGTGTAAACATTTTTACTTGCGATTATAGGTAGGTACTATAAGACAAGTTTTGGATTCGTGCAAAAAAAAAATTTTGAGATAACAATCAAACATGATATTACGATGATAGAGAATACCAAAAAAGTGGGTGGCACAATTCTGTCTGTCTGTCTGTCTGTTCGTCTACAGCCTAAACGGCTCGATCGATTTTCTTCAAACTTGCTACTTAGTGGTTTTTGGTGATTCTGCCGACACGTTTTTTTCATTTTTTTTTAGAACCAAAAATAACGGTACCTGTCATACATTTTTTTTTGGCAAATTTACATAATCGTATTTTTCTCAAAAACGGCTCGACAGCTTTTCTTAAAAAAAATTCAATAAATTTATTTTACTAAAGGCTTTCTTTGGGTGGAAAACCATTTTTCAAAAACGGTTATTAATGGTACCTCCCAAGGAACCATTTTTTTAATTTTTGATTTTATTCAAAATGGTATAACCGATTTCAATTATTTTTTTTATACAGAAGCTTCCAAAAAATGTTAATAGTTTTGTGTACCATTTTTTTTGAAAAAATATTTTTTGGATTTTTAAAAAATATTTCAAAATTTTTTTTGGAAAATCAAATATTTCGAAAACGGCATCATAGATTTTTTTGAAACTCGACATTTAAGACTTTTTTAGTACTCTCTAAAATATTTTTAGAAAAAATTTTACATTAATGAAAAAATAACGGTACTTTCCATACAAAAGTGAAAAAACCGCAAAGGAAAATATTTTTTTGCTTGAAAATGACTCCTACGATTTTGATTCAACTTTTTTCATATACTAAAATTAGTACGGTAGATCGTACTTAAAAAAATTATTAATTTTTACACATAGCAACTATTAGTAGTACCTGTCATAGAACGTATTTTTTTATTTTGGGTTTTCTCGTTATCAGCTTAACGGATTTAAATGAATTTTTTTATGTACAAATTTCAGATAAGATTAAATAATATTGCATATCAAAATTTTCAAAAAAAAGTTTTTGGATTTTTAAAAAAAGTTTCAAACTTTTTTTTTGAAAATTCGATATCTCAAAAACGGGTTGACAATTTTTTTCAAATTTTGTTTTTAAATACACATAAATATACAGTTTAAATCCGCATACCGAAATTTGTTCTTAAAAATGTTTTAAGAATTTTATATATAAAAAATTAATTAAAAAAAAAACCGCTCCAACGATTTTAAAATTTTTTTCCCATACAATCATATTCCATCATGAAATAAGATGGCATACTTTTTTTTCACCTCAATTTGTCAAAAGAGTTGTTTTAGCTAATTTAAATGTCGTATTTCATGCTTCTCTACATTTTTCTCTCATAATTTCCATGTTTGTATATACAATTTTCTTAAACTCGCAGTGTCTTGAACATAAGAGCAAGTACGTGCGACCCAGTCGTGCATTTTATTTTTATTCGTCCTCAGTTTATAGTTCCCAACAAAAAAAATCTCAAGAGACTGTTCTATGAAAAAGCTAACACAAATACCAAACTCAATTTTTGTCGGCAAAATAATGTCAGTGACATTGTTTTGTACGAAAAAAAACTCGTGGTGAATATAAAATTTGTTTTCATTGGGTAGCTCACAGTTCGATAGAAAAAATTAAACGTCAAAAAATTTGTTCGCAAAAATCGCTCCCAATACATGTAGTTTTTTTTTCCTCAAGGAACTGTATACTTAGCTTAAAAAAAGATATTGATATAAACATTTAAAAAAAAGAAATTATTATTCATTTTGATTTGTTTTTCAAAAATATTTTTTATAATTAACAGAACATAAACATAAACATTTCAATTTTGTATCTATTTTTTTTGGAAAAAAACATTCAAACCTAAAAATAACCCACGTGTTTTTCTTATCATTGAGTTGCTAAATATGCAATCGAGTGAGGATCCAAGTTTTGCCTTTGGCTATGGAGACTTTCTATTCAATTTATCTATAGTTTTGTCTAGCTTTTGTTAAAAAAAATCTGTTTATTAATTTAATTTTAAATGTTATTGGAGCCCAAAAACATTTCTGAACAAATTTAAGTGGTTTCATGTAGAAATTTGTTGCTTTAGAAAAACTGTCAATCTAGCCTTTTCACTTGTTGTATACTAGGCTATTGAATAGACCTTTTAAAAAGGAATAATTTATTACGTGCAAGGGTTTTTACTATTGAATTTGTTTGTTTGGCCCAGAAGCAGCGTTGCCATGACGGCATTATAAATGGTAGATTTAGCATTATAGAGGAGTTAAGAGCTTTATGAAATTTTCAAATAATGTCTTTTTTGGCACTTTCGTTTTTAGTTGATTTCATATCCGATGTCAAACGAGAAGTTAAAAAATGCTTTTATTCACTACTTTAAATCTCAACTCCCCAGTTAATATTCTTAAGTTGGCCAACTTGCAGTTTCTGAAATATCCTTGGAATATTTATGACAAATGAGTAAATGACACTTGTTAATGTCAGTATCAACTTCTGATTTTCATAAAAAAAAAAGGGAAAACAAAAGTGGAACTGTATAAATTATTTTATTTTAAATGGATTATATAAAAGTGCACTCGTGTCAGGATTTTCTTTGCGATAAACAAAACATGAGGTATAGACTCTATTCTACTATTTCGGGGAGTTGAGCAAATCCAAAGTTGAAATTTGTGTTTTCTCAATATCACAAGTTGAGCCAGTCAACTTCGAGTGAATAAAAGCAATTTCTCAAGTTGAGAATAAAAATCCCCAAGTTGTGTTCAACTTTGACTGAATAAATTGGGTCTTTATCATATACATACTCTAGCTCTAAATTGTAAACTTATTTAAAACACTGAACTTACCTATGATTTTGAAAATAAATCAGACGAAGGTGGACTTCATTGGGTCAGTGAACTCCTAGCCATGAAAATGTTTCTGGAAACAGTTCATTGCACCACAAATTTTTCGTTGAACCCCCGTAAATTATTAGTTGATTAATGAAATAAATTTGTTACTCAACGAAAAAAATTTTGTTTTACATACAGCTCCATTATTTGGTTCAGAGTATTCAAAATTTTTAAAATATAAAACATTAAAAATACCTATGTAGCTATGTATGTATGTATTAACATTTGTATTAATTATTTGGTTTGTTATGTTGAGGGTATTTATGAAAAACTATATAGGTACCTATCTACTTATTTTACTATACCGAAACTTCAGGTTTTTAATCAATTACAGTGGAGGTCCAGTTTAACGAATGATATAATGTCCATGGTCCATTCGTTATACATCGAAATTTCGTTATATTGAATACTTTTTTTCTACAAAGAAGGAGCTATTATTTATTTTTTAACACTTTATCAAATAGAATTTTTCAATAGAACCCAGTTTTTTCCTCAATTCCGTGAGAAAAATACAAATTTTATCATTTTCATACTTTAAGTCAGCAAAGATGAGAGGATAAATTAAGCAAAACAAAACAAAGTTCATATAATAAGGATACAAGGATGCAAATCAAGAGCCGGTTTACACAAATTTCTTTTTTTAATTTGTGTCCGTAACTGAAAAATGTATTATTCTTAAATATGTTTTGTTTAATTTTGTGAAATTCGTTATTTGTTCGTTATATAGAATACCTAATGGGCTTCCAAAAAGTGTTCGTAATATCGATCATTCGTTATATCGGTATTCGTTATACTGGATCACCACTGTATATGGAATTTTGGGAACGGAAAACTTCTTTACAAATGGATTTTGAAATCTAGCATTATGTTTTTGAGCTCCCATATATGAATAAGCAATATGAAATTTGAAATCTAGCATTATGAAATTTGAGATCATGGCAACACTGCCCATAAGCATGCTTAAAAAGACCGAAAATGCTACTAGATTCACCCATGCATTTCTGAAAGAATGGTCACACTGAACACTTTTCGAGTTTATGTTCAAAATTAAATTTTCAATCGAAATGGATGTTTAAAAAAAAAATATAAAAAATATTTAAGCAATAAAATCAAGAAATTAAAGATTTTGAAATGTTTTACGACTATTTGTTTGCAATTTGCAAAACTGAGCAACATGAAGATATTGATACTCAAAAATCGTAAATCAACACTCTTTAAGTATCAATAATTCTATCGAGAGAAAACATAAATTGCGAATAACAAATCGCAATTTGATCCAAATATTCCTCAATCGCACAATTTGCAAAATGCAAAAAAGATTTGTGATCACCACTTTTATTTCGTGATATTGCTTCTTGAAAGATCAATCTTGCTCTATACCCTTCATTTTCCAGGTGTACACATTTAATTTAATTTATTTGAAATAAATACTTTACGCATGATTCTACTTGGATTTGAACTCGCAACCCTCCAGTTGCGGAGCGAGAATCCAACCACTAGGCCAATTTGCATTACAGATCGATGGTGTCACACATTAATCATTAGATACAAGCCATGTTGTGGTGCTTTATCTCTTCGAGAAGTAAATTGTGACAAGAAAGTCGTGATTTAGGAATTTTTTGTTGGTGATTTGCAACTATTCTCATGGAGTTGCAAATTGCTACAAGAAAATCGTAAATCAGTGATTGTGCAATATAAATTACTATTTTTAGATGCGGTTTGTGAAAATGTTCTTTTGGATAGTAAATTACGCCCAAAAAGTTGTATTTTGCAATGAAAAGTTGAATCATGGATTTTAACTGCAAATCACGAAGAAACAAATTTTGTAAATTGCTGCGTTTTGAACGTTAAATTACCAGTTTTTGTATTAATTTGGGATGAAATTGCTTTGATTTACGAATAAAACATGATTCGTAAATTGCAACTGCAAATTTTTCAATTGGTGATTTTTCAATTCTTTCCGTGTATAGCCTTTCAAAACTTTACCATTTCTTATAATTTTTTGCCCGGAACCCCGTTTTTTGGTACTACATGACAAATTAAAAACTGTCTTTGCACCTAGTACGAAGTCTTAAATCGGTCCAGCTATTCAGTTTGTAGGTCTTGAAGTATTTAAAAACAGCCAGTAAACAAAATTGTGGACCTACTTACTTCATAAATATTTAAAATAATCCTTATGTCATATTTCATCAGAATCTTGAGTTCGAATTATTTTACGAATTTGAAATTTGCCAAGTACATAGTGCCAAAAAGAGGCATTTGGGCCAAAACTGAAAAATTACAAGAAGTGGTAAAGCTTCAATGGGTATATATCTGTCAATTATGAAAAAAATGACCTTCTTAACATGTCATATTGAAGGTTTGAGCCTCTTCTTTATTTTGTCCAAACATGTTTTGGGTCTATTCTGGTTCAAAACAAAATTATGCGCAATTTGTTGAAAAATTTGGAGATATCACATTTTTCGAGTTTTTTTTGCTGATTTTCGTTGATTCTTCCTACAAAAAAATTTATATAATTTTTTAAACCATTCATTCCGATAGGAAATTTATTTTTGAACAAAAAGTTTTAAGAGTTAGATTGTCAAATTCGGCTTAGCTTCCGAGCTATACCAAACATATTGAAAAGTGGCTAGAGTGTAAGCATTCTCTCAGAAACGCATGGGTGAATTAAGTAGCATTTTCGGTCGTAAGCATGCTTATGTGCCAAACAAACATAAATTTTATCATGAAAACTCTTGCACGTAATTATTCCCTTATACACTCGTTTTCCGGACATTGGAGACGAAAGCCTTTTTTTTTGCAAAAAAAATTTAGTTTCTTAACAATTCCTGCCAATTATTAATTATGGAATTGCTTTTAGAAAAAATCAGCCTGAAGTCAGTATCTTTATTTGTAATTCTTCATCACGTTAATATGCGTAGAATAAAATGTAGTTGAAGCCGAAAGCATTTTTGTTTTGTTCTCGAGATATTCGAGAATAATGACACATTTTACAATTTTTTTTCAATTACAGTAGTACAAAAATCTAATTAAACTCTTTCGAAAACCCTATGTATCTGCATTTTATGACGTTATTTTTGTAAAATAAAATTCATCTCAAGTCGATATCTTTATTGGCTCTCAAGATAATATGGTTAACGAAAAAATGTATCACGAACCTAGGTATACATACACACAGACATTTCTCTTTAATAAGAATTCGAACTCTGGGGTAGGTAGGGTGACATGGTCGACATTGCACCACCCTTTTTTCAAATGGTCATAGTTTCTCTAAATGTAATTATTTTTGTTAGATTTCTTAACATCATTTATATGGATTTGTTAGACAAATTCGTGCATAGTTAATTTTTGCATATTATGTATATACTTAAATCTAAAATTGATTATTCAGAAAAAGTGAAATGGTGCATAGTGTACCATGGTAGGTACTAAATGAACCAGTCTTATGTCCACAATGCACCATGCAGGTACTCAATGCACCACCAACTAATCTAAAAATAAAGCAAGCATTTCAAGTGATATTGAATATTATTCAGATGGGAATTCATTGTATCTTTAAGAATAAAAACAAAGAAAGTTCATTTACCACTTCTATAATATATAAGAATTTAATAATAAGGGTCATTCAACAGCGTAAAGTCGTCGTAAACATTGTAAACTTTTAAACTTCGTAATTCTGTCACAATTTGTATAGGAAATTTGACAGATTTACGAAGTTTACAACTTTACGATGATTACGACGAGTTTACGCTGTTGCATGAATACCCTTAATAACAAAAAAAAGTAAATAAATAATAAATTAAATGTTTCTCTTCAAGACATTAAAAAAAAAACAGCTAAGAAATTCATTAATATCAGTTATGCTATGTTCCCACCAAAACGAAATCCAAGATTTCAGCTAAAAAATTTCGAAATTTCAAATGGGGGGAGCAGAATTTCTTGGAGGTTTCGTTGAAATCCAGAGTTTTTATTGAGATTTCGTTTAAATTTCTATGACATTTTTTCCCAGCAGTTCAAAATATGAAAAGTTTTCAACCGAAATCTCGGATTTCGTTTTGGTGGGAACATAGTATTAAACGGATAAAAGATTAACGTATGTTTAGTTTAAAAATATATTCAGAAAATTTGTATAGTGATTGTTGTCTTCGCGTTGCTCCTGATACAGAAGGATCTTTAAGAATATATTTTATCTCCTGCTCATTGTTTACTGCAAAATCTGGGACTTGTGGCATACAGAAAAAGCTCATTAGCGTTTGATTTTAGTCTAAAAAATTAAATGAACCATTCGTTACTACTACATGCACCATGGTGCATTTAGAACCATGTTATTGTGGTGCATAGTGCACCACCCCCTCACTTTATTTTCAAGTCAAAATAATTCGCTAACTACCCAATTATATTTGAATCTATTTAATTTTACCAATGAATAAAACAACACAAATAATTTGTATCGATGTTTGATAAAAAAAAGGCACCACAACTTAAGTGAGAAAAAAAAAATAACTTAAGTCAATTTTTCGATTTGCACTATAAATTACGAAAAAGGCTTGTACATGTACGCACGTACCAACAACTAGCACCAGACTGAGATCCACTGACATTTTGGGGAAAGGCACGTAAGATAATGTGAAGTTTACACGGATGTAACTGTCAGTATGTTAGATTTTGTCATGGTGCATGGAGTACCACTGGTGCAATGTCGACCATGTCACCCTACGTCAAAATTTTCGTTTTGTCAGATCGAATAATAAGTGATGTATCATTTTCAATGGGAATTGAGAAGTAAACAATAGTCTTTATCGATAACCTTCTGATTTTTTTTTTAAATTGTATGTAATTTAGTACATATTTTCGGTTTTTGTTATTCAATTAATGTCAATATTTTAGGGAATTCCTTCTCTTACAAACTAATCGGATAGGCGTAGGTATTTGTTTTTAAATTGGTAAAGGTAATCGTAGATCATTTTTATGAAATAGAGAATCTTCGATTTTTATTTTTTCTTTACCTAATGGTTCTACGTTTTTTTTAAGGTTTAAATAACTAAAGAAATATTGATGTCCAAAATTTTATAAAAATGTTGTACCTTTTGAATTAATTTTTCATTTTCAATTTGTCAAGTAAAATAAGTATTCAACTTGGCAAATTCACAACTATGTACTAAACCAATAACTGATGGTTGTCTGATTTCCTCTCCTCTACTGTATTTGATGTGTAAAAGTTGAAAATTTTATTGATTATCAACAACAAAAAAAGCATAGTGCAGAGACCGGTGGCGACAACCGTGTCTGCATCTCCCTTCAAACAAATTATAGGTTAGGTACAAGTATATCGAGAATCGAGAACGAGAAGATACCTAACCTACCTAAGCCTAAAATATACCAACGCAGTTGTTTCATAGACAATAATACGCAGCAGGGTTAGTGAAACAACACAAAAACAGCTGCTTGCCTATCCTATACTCTCCCCAGAATGTTATGAGAAAATCCAGATATATTCTGCATTTTTAGTATCCCAAAGTCTCTGAAAAGAAGCACATTCATGCTCAAATTTTCTCTCGAATTGAATTTTGTTAAACTTTCCTTACTTACGCCAAAGAGTGTTTCGTGTCGGTACTTATATTTTTTTTTCAGTTGTTTGACTTTCATTTTTATTGATTAAGATTTATTGCGTGCATGAGTTTCTATTTTAAATAAGTTTGTGTTGTGCAATTTACGAGTATAGTTAATGCATCGTTAGTTCCTTCAAACTAACTATATCGAATTGCGATTTAGTGCCAAACTGACTACCACAAGACAAACTAGCTTTCCAAAACTAACTTAAATCATGTCAGTTGACGACATGGAAATCCATAACCGAGGGGAAAACGCCGAAATGAATGTCGAAAATAACGCTCGGATGCAAACAGGTTGACTCATCGTTTCCTAATAATATTCTTTTGTTCTTTTAAACCAAACAAAAATAAATCTAATTTTGTTTTTTGTGTCTTCGGCGTCATAGTCGGAAAAATATTATCGAAAATATTTTTTTAAATTATAATTATTTTACATTATGCTATTCTCATTTATAGCTAAAATGGACGATGTTGATGATAGTGTATCGTTGAGCAACTTTAAGGTGTTGTACCTTCTAACACAGCTATCAGGAATCACTCTAATTGTGTTAATGGGAAGCTGGATTGGAATTCATTTGGGTGGATTCGCAGGAACAAGTTATCCGAAGCTGGAATTTAATTGGCATCCGTTTCTAATGACGATAGGACTTATATTTTTATATGGAAATGGTAAGTTTTCAATATGCTGTAAATTTTGTTTCTATAAATAGGTTCGATAACAAACCATGTGGGTGAGGCCGTCTGTTCTAAACATACGGAAAAAAGTGTCGTCATTTTATTTTTTTTATAAAAATTTAATTGAAAAAATGCCGCGTAGGTTATTTTTTTAGATGAAAATTGCACTATATATTTCAACGAAAAACATTATTTTAAAGTGTTCGTTAACAATTACTAAATTATTCAATTAACTTTGAATGCGCGGTTCCAAATATCATAAAACATTGCAAAAATATTGTTTGTTTTGATTATGAAAATAATTCAGCGAATTATAATGTATATTTGGATAAGATACACGCACGCCCGTGCATTCTTGCTGTTTTAAAGTTGTGTGTGCCTTTTTATGGTTGCCAGATGAGGTTACTACCATTGTCTAAGAATTTTGTATAGAAATAACTTTTTTTCTGCAGCCGTTTGAAAGTTCGTTAGTACAGTAAATATTATTTGTATCTTGTCAAAAAAATGCCCAATGTGAGTAAAATTAGACATAATGTTTTGAAATTTTCGTAAGATTTATAGTCTAAGAGCCAACGACATAAATAGTCAAGTCATTTGCGTAAACTTGTGAGTCATATCAGTAATAGCCCTTAATAGTGGGGCGGCTTAGCTATTCAATTGTGCACTTTGTGATAAAAGCAAATAATTTTAATCATTGTTGGCACATTATAAAAGAATGATTTTAAGATGTTGGGCCACTTCGTATCTCCACCCATTTAGGTGGGCGGGGCAATTTTGTTTTGAAAATGACTTGAAATGGAAAAAAATTATAAAAAAATAACGACAACACTTACAATATTTTGCTATATCTTTTTTGAAAGCCAAAACGCCATTCTTAAATTCTGTTTTTAAATTAAGGTATTTGAGTAAATAGTTTTCGAAAAAATAATTTTTAAACTCAAAGTTTTGAAAAAAAAAGTGGAAAAAAAATATGTATACTGATTTATTTTTAACTTTGCGTAGTTATATAAAAATTAAATTTTTATTTTTCAATGCTCCTATCAATTCTGGGTCGAATTTTGAAAACCAATTTCTTTTAAGTCCCTTAGTTTTTGAAAAAAAAATGAAAATTATAAAAACCATTTTTTTCGTAGACAAACTTTTTTTTTTGAGTATTTGTCTAATTCATAACGTAATTTTTTATCAAAAACACCCTGAATTTGTACCTATTGACAAAAACAACAATATAGACCAGTAACTGTCAAATCCCCTCCCTCGTCAAAAAAAAAAATATATTAAAGAGTAGGAAACCTCATATGACAATTCTTTTAATTTAATGACTTAACGCAAATAAGAAATAGAAAGCAAAAATTCAATTTAAAGACACTTTGTTACAAGTTAGGTTAAAACATGCTAAATTATAATACATAATCCACTAAAAATAATATATTGTAAGACCAGCTTATACTAGAAATTTATAAATAATACATAATGTGCATATATGTTAACACTTGTGTACAAGTTTGCGAAACCTTATCGAAATTCTACCCTGCCACAGGAATGTTTTTTAATTAATTATCTTCATATTAAACAATATCGTGAAGGTCGTATTCATCGGTGTCCTCTGGTCAGAGAACAGAAACCAAGAACAAAACAGATCAGTAGATGAAAACCTTCATCGACCTTGAATTTGCCTGTGGCAAATAAGTTTGCCCACAGGCTGAAAACTTTAAAACAGTGAATTTAAGTAGTGTATTGAAAACACTTATAAAAACTGCACATCGCCATTTGCATCACAATTTATAGAGAACTGATAGCGGCAAAAATGCCCAGATTAGAAAGATAAAGTATGAGCTTTTTTGATCACTTGCCTATTTTACAACAACAAGTAAAATTTTATATTTACAATTTTTTCGTTAACTCTAATACATATATATTGTAAATATTGGCATATTTTAATATATTTTTTTCCTTAATTTGAAATTGAGTTGCTTGGTTTCGAAATTTTTGGAATGGGCGTATTCGGTATTTCTCGGTATTTTTCTACTGTCTTGGTCTTATAATCTCACTGGCTATTGCTTTGATAGCAGCTTGGCTGTCCACGAAAAATGTGATCTCCGAAGAGCTCAGTATCCTTGTACCATTGGACATAATAGGGACTTTTTTAATTTGACAAAGTGGCTACATTTTTACAGGCCGTTTGAGGAAATTGCTCTTCTTGTATCTTTGACTACATGTGTGGTTGCTCATTTTTTTTTTTTTTTTTTGACCGTGGGTAGGCGCAAAACCTGCATCAGGCTCTATGAGGACCGGAAAACGCGTGCTCATAGAAGTGTGAGATTCTTACTACACTAAAACCACCTCCACTTCCCGATTGCAACTAAGTTGAAACTTATCTAGCAATTTATTTTTAACGAAGTTAAGTAACGTGTTGCAGGTAACTTTCCGGTGAAAGTTTCTGCTTATTCCGCGATTTTAAAGCGGTTTTGTGTTCACCGCACCAAGTCGGAAGGTTTTGTTCTTTGCAGACGGCGTACTAAATTCGACTCGTCAAGAATGTCAATAATCGTTGGATTAGCGTGATCTAATAGCCGATTTCTATGTTTTCGCGCGAAACTCTTAATTTCATCTCGAACCGTAGGAATCCCGAGATCCCTGTGAAGATCTTCGTTTCTTATATACCATGGTGCATTTACAAATGACCTAAGCAATTTATTTTCAAACGTTTGTAATTTATTTAAATTTGTATCGCAGGTACAACCCCAGAGTTGTATACCGTAAGTCCAGACAGGTTTAAGTACCTGCCTGTATAAAATCAACTTATTATCAATACTAAGCTTGGAATATTTACCGAGTAGCCAGTTCATATCTCTTAATTTACTTTTTAATTCTTCGCATTTCTTTTTTACGTGCGGCTTCCATTTTAATTTCGCGTCTAGAGTCATTCCCAGATATTTTGCTTCATTCGCAAATGGTACACGACCGGTATTAAGAAAGACGGGCAATCTATTTATTTTTTTATACGTAAAGTCCACGTGGACTGACTTTTGTTCATTGAGCGCTATTCGCCATGTTTTTGTCCACTCATTAACATTATTAAGAGCATTTTGTAATTTAATCGTAGCTTCGTTAATCGTTTTGCCTACTGCTAGTATTGCAGTATCATCAGCAAACGTTGCTACGATAGTGTCTTCTGTTTGAGGTATATCACGTGTAAATAGAAGGTACAGAACTGGACCTAAAACACTACCTTGTGGTACCCCAGCCACTATTTCTTTGAAATTAGAATATTCATTTCCGTGTCTTACACGAAAAAGTCTGTTTTCTAGATATTCGTTAAGAATTTTATAAAGTCCTTCAGGCAGAACTTGTCGTAATTTGAATTTGAGGCCTTCGTGCCACACCTTGTCAAACGCTTGCGATACATCCAAAAAGACCGTCGAACAGATTTTCTTTTCTTCAAGAGCTCTCTCAATTACGTCAGTTATTCTATGCACTTGATCAATTGTTGCTCAGTGGTTGCTCATGATTCATGAAAGCTGATTAAACTTAGGAACGCTGAAGGTTTAAAGCCGTGAAAGCGATATTTGGTCAGCGTTTCAGCGATATTCATTAAGGAGGAAAGATTAAGTTCGTTCACTTGTACGTTTGACCATAACGACAAAAATCGACACTAATGTGCAAATAAACCCAAACCAACTGTTTCACTGTCTCGCTTGCGTTTTGAGAAGTAATGTTGAGCCTTCTACTTACATGAGGTACGAATTAGTTGCACAACCCCCAACTCTCTCTCATGGTACGGTTCTGCGAAAAGGTACAAGAACAACTCATCTCACTGTTTTAAAGTTTTCAGCCTGTGGGCAAACTTATTTGCCACAGGCAAATTCAAGGTCGATGAAGGTTTTCATCTACTGATCTGTTTTGTTCTTGGTTTCTGTTCTCTGACCTGAGGACACCGATGAATACGACCTTCACGATATTGTTTAATATGAAGATAATTAATTAAAAAACATTCCTGTGGCAGGGTAGAATTTCGATAAGGTTTCGCAAACTTGTACACAAGTGTTAACATATATGCACATTATGTATTATTTATAAATTTCTAGTATAAGCTGGTCTTACAATATATTATTTTTAGTGGATTATGTATTATAATTTAGCATGTTTTAACCTAACTTGTAACAAAGTGTCTTTAAATTGAATTTTTGCTTTCTATTTCTTATTTGCGTTAAGTCATTAAATTAAAAGAATTGTCATATGAGGTTTCCTACTCTTTAATATATTTTTTTTTTTGACGAGGGAGGGGATTTGACAGTTACTGGTCTATATTGTTGTTTTTGTCAATAGGTACAAATTCAGGGTGTTTTTGATAAAAAATTACGTTATGAATTAGACAAATACTCAAAAAAAAAAGTTTGTCTACGAAAAAAATGGTTTTTATAATTTTCATTTTTTTTCAAAAACTAAGGGACTTAAAAGAAATTGGTTTTCAAAATTCGACCCAGAATTGATAGGAGCATTGAAAAATAAAAATTTAATTTTTATATAACTACGCAAAGTTAAAAATAAATCAGTATACATATTTTTTTTCCACTTTTTTTTTTCAAAACTTTGAGTTTAAAAATTATTTTTTCGAAAACTATTTACTCAAATACCTTAATTTAAAAACAGAATTTAAGAATGGCGTTTTGGCTTTCAAAAAAGATATAGCAAAATATTGTAAGTGTTGTCGTTATTTTTTTATAATTTTTTTTCCATTTCAAGTCATTTTCAAAACAAAATTGCCCCGCCCACCTAAATGGGTGGAGATACGAAGTGGCCCAACATCTTAAAATCATTCTTTTATAATGTGCCAACAATAATTAAAATTATTTGCTTTTATCACAAAGTGCACAATCATGCTTCATATGGGCGCTAAGCCGCCTCACTATAAGGAGTTGAACCATTATCCGTTTGTCTGCATACCTAAATACGTGTCGAATAGGTGAAAATTTGACGTACATTTTTTCGCATCTATTTATTTCAATGCCTATTGATCGGAGGGAAAAAGTGTGCATGATGACATAAAGCTTGGAATTTCGAACAATTTTTGTCATAGGTCCATCTCCCTAAGAAGATAAAGAGCCATATGTGTTTTGCATATGTTGCCGCTTTCTATCTTTTAAGGGACAAACAACAGAGAGTTTGACCTTTGACAACAATTGTTCGAAATTGCAAGCTAAATATTTCATCTATGCACACTTTTTCCGTCCGACCAATAGGCATTGAAATAAATCGATATATAAAAGGTACCTACGTCAAACTTAACACCTGTTCGACATGTGCTTAGGTAGGCAGACAAACGGCTAATGGTTCAATAGCTTAAGAGTGTTCCGAACTGAACAAAACCAGTCATTTGCTAACTTTTTTTTTGCGTATATAAGACCGGTTTTTTTCATTTTCATCAGATACCTTGATATAAAAAACTTTTTATTTTTACCAATTGGTCACTAGTAGGCGTTTTATTGTACTAAAAAAAGCATTTTGTAAATGTAACGGATTTTAACTTCCAAATTTACATACATTTTCTGTCAAAAAGTGGCTTTTAAAAATTAAAAATTTCAGTATCAGATGATACAATTATGATTATATAATTAATGAAAATTATTAAAAATAAATTGAATTTATATCTACTGCAAAAAAATTTGTCAAAAAAATACCGTTAGGTATAAAAAATTGACTGTCAAAAATGCGTTTTTTAAAAATCTACAAGCATTTTTATTTTGTGTTACTAAAATTTTTATTAGGTACAAAATTAAAAATGTTCTCCAGTAGTGGCATAATACAAATATGGAATTTTACGAAATTAAACATTGTTTTGCAAAAAATGCTATAGTGTAAGCTACATTTGCTTTGAAAGACAACCATTTTTGCTATTTTCTCGTTTTCTAAGAGGCTTTTACCAAAAACAAGAGCACAAAATTTAAAAAAAATTCAAATGATGTCCTAGAAAATAAGTTTATCTGCCCATAAACACCTTAATCGTTTTGATCGGACAAGTACACGCTTCACAATCTTTTTCATGAAATCACCATTTCAGTCCGGAACATTCTTAAAGGCTATTACTGGTATGACTTACAAGTTTACGCAAATGACTACTTTTTATGTCATTGGCTCTCAGTCTATTATGAGTACTCCAACCTCGTACATCAAAATAATTGTTGATTTTTCTTTCAAAATGTCTAAAAATGGAGGAACAAAATTTTCAAAGATGGTTTCAATGCAATTTACTGGCACCTTATTCGTCATTCTCATTTGACAGCAGTCGGTTATGCAGTTTTTATTATTAAATTTTTTTAAATATTTTTTTTTTTAAGAAGTTTAAGTATTGGTGCACAAAATAATTTGTTTAGAAAAAATACATACAAATACTTAGGCTGAACTTGATTTCTCATGTTGGGGCATCAAGTTTGAACAAAATGTAGCCCAGGAAAATTAGAAAAAAAAAATTGCAAAAGATCGAAAAAATTCCGACAAAGCTTAAATTTAGTGGAGAGCTTTATTTTGATGTCTTAAACATTTCCTAAAAAGTTTCGTAAATTTGGGCCGGGGGTAAATTTTGTAGAGGAGGGGGGTAAGAGCGGGGTAAAATTTAGCTTTTTCTTTACTTCTTGAAAACTAGCAGTTTTTACTCGCGATTATAGGTACTATAATGCAAGTTTTGGATTCGTGCAAAAAAAAAATTTGAGATAACAATCAAACATGATATTACGATGATAGAGAACACCAAAAAAGTGGGTGGCACAATTCTGTCTGTCTGTCTGTCTGTCAGTCTGTCTGTTCGTCTACAGCCTAAACGGCTCGATCGATTTTCTTCAAACTTGGTACATAGTGGTTTTTAGTGATTCTGCCGACACATTTTTTTCACTTTTTTTTTAGAACCAAAAATAACGGTACCTGTCATACATTTTTTTTTTGGCAAATTTACATAATCGTATTTTTCTCAAAAACGGCTCGACAACTTTTCTTAAAAAAAATTCAATAAATTTATTTTAGTAAAGGCTTTCTTTGGGTGGAAAACCATTTTTCAAAAATGGTTATTAATGGTACCTCCCAAAGAACCATTTTTTTGATTTTTGATTTTCTTCAAAACGGTACGACCGATTTCAATTATTTTTTTTACACAGAAGCTTCCAAAAAATATAAATAGTTTTGTGTACCAACATTTTTGAAAAAATGTTTATTGGATTTTTAAAAAATGTTTCAAAATTTTTTTTTGAAAATCAAATATTTCGAAAACGACATGATCGATTTGTTTGAAACTCGATATTTAAGACTTTTTTAGAACTTTATAAAATAATATTTTTAGAAAAAATTTTACATTTATGAAAAAATAACGGTACCTTCCATACAAAAGTGAAAAAACCGCAAAGGAAAATATTTTTTTGCTTAAAAACGACTCCTACGATTTTGATTAAACTTTTTCTATATACTAAAATTAGTACGATCTACCATCAAAAATTATAAAATTTTACACTTTGCAACTATTAATAGTACCTGTCATAGAACGTATTTTTTATTTTGAATTTTCTCGTTATCGGCTGAACGGATTTAGATGAATTTTTTTATATACAAATTTAAAATAAAATCAAATAATATTGCATATCAAAATTTTCAAAAAAAAAGTTTTTGGATTTTTAAAAAAAGTTTCAAACTTTTTTTTTGAAAATTCGATAACTCAAAAACGGGTTGACAATTTTTTTTTCAAATTTTGTTTTTATATACACATAAATATGTATATAGTTTAAATCTGCATACCAAAATTTGTTCTTAAAAATGTTTTAAGAATTTAATATATAAAAAATTAATTAAAAAAAAACCGCTCCAACGATTTTAAATTTTTTTTTCCCATACAATCATATTCCATCATGAATTAAGATGGCATACTTTTTTTTCACCTCAAACTGTCAAAAGAGTTGTTTTAGCTAATTTAAATGTCGTATTTCATGCTTCTCTACATTTTTCTCTCATAATTTCCATGTTTGTATATACAATTTTCTTAAACTCGCAGTGTCTTGAACATAAGAGCAAGTACGTGCGACCCAGTCGTGCATTTTATTTTTTATGTGAAGGTACAAATTGTAGCTTATGTAATTCTACACAAAAAAGATTAACATACTTTTTTCATACAATCAAAGCACAAAGGCGCTCATTACCTATTTTACCCAATTAATGAAAAAAATTTCATAACAGTAAAAAGCTCTTATTATAACGTTTCTACACGTCCTTCTCGAAATCTTTTGCTCCTACGAAAAAAAATCTCATAATCTTTTTTGTGTAGAATTTTATGAACAATTATATAAATTCATTAATTTTTTGAAAACAAAAATTATATTTGTTAAGATATTTACAAATAACTGTTATTTATCCCTTTTACAGTACAAAATCAAAAGTATTACTTTGACACGCTATTACTTCAAGACTAATTAACCTACAGAGTTTGTTAAAAGCTTATTTTTTGAATAATTTTATTGACTAATTGTTATTCTCTCATGATTTTGTTGTAAAATGAAATTCTATCAAGTTTTTGAATAAAAACCAAATCACTTTCTTTTTCAAGATGGCGGCCTTTTCTGGGCACCCAAAAAACTTGGTTTTATAATGAAGAGATGTAGCCAAACACAAATCGTACAAAAAATGTTGCCCATCGATTAATGAAATTTTAATATGTAATTCTTTTTTACAAAATTTGCTCCACTATGAAGTTCTTGAACGATTTTATCTGAATCTATTGATTTATTGATTTTGTATGAAAAAAAGTCTGTTAATCTTTTTTGTGTTTTTTTCCTTTCTCCAAAAAAAATTATAGTTTTCGAGAAATTAAGAAAAAACTGAATTTTTACCTCTTTTACCCCCTTTTACCCCCCTCCCTAAAAAATTTAGCCCCTGCCCAAATTTACGGAACTATTTAGGAAATGCTTAGGACCCCAAAACAAAGCTCTTCACCGAAATTCAGCTTTGTCGGAATTTTTTCGAAGTGAAATCTCAATTTTCCTGGACTATTGTTTCTTTTCGAATCAAAATTCTACGAACTTTCTTTGATAACATACATCTTTGTTTACAGGAAATCAAAAAAAACTGTATATGCTATTATAACACTAATTAATAAATCAATCCATAGTTTCAGGTGTACTCGTAACATGTTCAAAAACAGGAACCGTTTTAGTGTAATCTTAGACCTTTATTTTTACTTTTTTTTAAATACATATACATTAGGGTGGTCCTTAAATTGGACATTGTCTTGGATAGCCCTCATTCGATTCAAAACATTGAAAAACAATTTCCCTAATTTTTTCAGATTTTTATTTCACCCCCCTGGTCTCCCTTTTTTCACTTCAAGGTACAAATAATGGAGTTAGGGTGATTCTTATAACACGCAAAAAAAAAGTCGGAACTTATAGATTGGATTCAGACGAAAAAAAAATCGTATCGGAGGGGGGGTCTATTCCCCCCCGTTCAGGCAGGAGGGGCAATTTTCTAAAAATTTGACCAAAAATAGAAAAAAATTATTAAAAAACAACGGGACCACTTACAATGGCATGCTATAGCTTCTTTTAAAAGCCATGAATCCAGTCTCTAATATATTTTTTAAATCAAGTTTTTATTGTGAATAGTTTTTGAAAAAATAATTTTCAAACCTTAAAAATAAAAACAAAAATAATAGTTTTTTTTGTTTGAAAATTATTTTTTTCAGAAACTATTTACAATAAAAACTTGATTTAAGAAATATATTAGAGACTGGATTCATGGCTTTAAAAAAAGCTATAGCATGCCATTGTAAGTGGTCCCGTTGTTTTTTAATATTTTTTTTTCTATTTTGGGTCAAACTTTTAGAAAATTACCCCTCCCGCCTGAACAGGGGGAAATAGACCCCCCCTCCGATACGATTTTTTTTCGTCTGAATCTAATCTATAAGTTCCGACTTTTTTTTTGCGTGTTATAAGAATTAGCCTAACTCCATTATTTGTACCTTGAAGTGAAAAAAGGGAGACCAGGGGGGTGGAATAAAAATCTGAAAAAATTACGAAAATTTTTTTTCTCCACTTAGAGTCATTTGATGCCTATCCAAGTTGGATTTTCAAAAAAACCCAAAATAAGGACCACCCTAATATACATAGAGGGTGTGAGTGGAAGTATTTTAGAGTGTTGTTCTTGGGGTTATTCTAAGAAAAAAAAAATGTATGAGGGGAAAGTTGTAGCTCCCCTCCCTGAGGCAGGGGGGGCAGTATCTGAAAAATTGACTTTAAATGCAACAAAAAACATTAAAAATTAACGAAAACACATCTAATAATGTGCTATTATTTTTTTTTATATGAATTTTTTCAATGTTTTTTTTGATTATAACTTTTTGATTATATCTTTTTTATTTATAACTTTAGGGTAAAAAATGCATTAACATAAATTGAAGAGAATTGAATTTGCTACAAATTTGTACCAAAGTTTTTTTTCTAAGACTAATTAAATTTAGGTTGCCACGGAAAACTTTTCAGAACTCGTTTTTCAATATGGTGGCCAAATGGTGAGGCTTTCAACACCTAAAATCGAGTTTTATACTTGCACTGAACCCCATTACACATCAAAAGAGAAAATCTTTGTCCAACCCAAATTTGGAGGTTATTGTAACATTTTAATAGACATTTTGCGAAAATGTTAAAAGCTGTTTTATTAGATGATTGACAAATTTTCTGGTTATTTTGTTAACACACAAGCATGTCTTATACCACTTTGGAAAGTGCATTGAATAGACAACTTTTTTAAGTAACTGGCCATTCATGTTCTCATACAATTTTTATTTATTAGAGGTGGTCAAACTTTTTTGAAAACAAATTTTTGTACTTAAAAAAATATTTAAAAAAATTATAATAAAAAAAATGCAATAACTACTATTAAATTTTACCACATATCTATTACAACAGTTATTCTAGATTCTAGAATATTACAAAAATAAAAAAAATATTAAAAATTATTCATCCATGGTCGTAGCGTTCACGTATTTGAGGAAAGTAGTACTTGTTAACAACTTTTGGAAAAAACATCATAACAAAGTAACCACTGGGAAAATATTTTTTTTATATTTTTTTCTGGAAAGGTCATAAGGCCTGCTATAACCAGCTGCAAGGTTATCCATTATTTACAGGACACCCTGTATATGCAAGTACAATTTGAATTTCATTTTTCGAAAATACTTATCTCACATAAAAGTTCAAAAAAGTACAACCTCCTTTCATTTTTAAAGAAGCATACGTTAAAAATAATATGAATTGTCTTTCAAAGCTCAGGAAGTATATGTCATTTTCACTTTTATTTCTGACTTTTCCATCTATATTATCTACCTTTGTAAATTACTCTTGAAAAATTGAAACGTTTCGGAGGCTTCACTTTTAAATTAGCATCAAAATAATAACTGATTTCGATTTTAAAAATCATTAAAATTTTCAATGATGAGTTCCAATGAGCTAATTCTACATCAAAAGATAAAATGCCTTTGTTTTCTAAACACCTCAAAATGGAAGAAGAAGTACACGTTTTTGCCTAGAACCGGAACGCTAAGAACATCACAGGTCACAGGTTCAAAGTTTAAAGTTTTTGATACAATAAAAAAAAAAAAAACAATTGTTGAATAACAGCTACCCGTTTCTCTTTAAGATTTACATAAAATGCCTTAATTAAAACAGAATCCAATTAAAAAAAACCCAAAATTGAAACTAATGAAGCAGTTATTTATGCAAATGCTTTCTGTCAAATTTAAAGTGAATCCATATGCAATTTTACATACGTATACATATTTAAGGTTGCATACACTATTGGACTGCAATGCTACACGACAAAAACTACATTTTGATTGATACTTTATATTTAATAGGTACATAATATGTATGTACTACATTGCACATATGCATAAGGTTTTGGTAAAATATTCTTTCTCCTGTTTAGTATTAATTTTTAAGCACCTCAAGCTATGTTTAAAATGATCTAATCTAAGCATTTATAACTGAAATTTGTGTTTTATTTCTACGGATGTTTTTGTTAAAGTCGACTTTAGCTAGTTTCAGATTATATTCCTCAGGGCCAATGTCTTTTATTAATTTTAATTGTTTTTTTTTTTTTATATTTCAGCAATCCTCATCTACCGTGGTCTTCGCCACACCCGAAAGAAGACTCTCAAGTACACACATGCCTCTATTCATATGGCAGCATTCATTTTAGTTTTACTCGGAGGTAAGGCTTCCTTCGATTCGCACAACCTTGCTGTTCCGCCCATTCCAAACTTGTACTCACTGCATTCCTGGCTGGGAGCTGCCGCTATTTTTATGTTCATGTGTCAGTATGTTGGTGGCTTCGTTGCCTACCTATACCCTGGAGCCAAGGAGAACTTCAAAATCGCACTCATGCCTTTCCACATCTATTTTGGCCTGTTTGGATTTGTTTTATCTATTGCTAGTGCTCTAATGGGTCTAACAGAAAAAGCTTTTTTCGCGATGCCTAAGTATAAAATATTTTATTTTTATAATTTAATTAATTAGCTAACAAATGAGAAAATATCAATTTAATAATTTTAGTGGTGGCTATTCATTACTACCCACATCTGGACTATTGGTTAACATCATGGGAGTGTTAATGGTTGTTTTTGGTGCCCTTGTTATGTACCTGAGCACAGAACCCAAATTCAAGCGTAGGCCTATTCCAGAAGATGCAGTTTTGTTGACCGGAGCAAATGAGTAAAATTATAACGATATAATAGTACAACGTATTGTATACTGACTATTATTATATTCAATCTCAAAAGCTTTATTTCGAATTATGGTTGTTGACTTGTATTTCAGTTGTTTTTTCAATACAAACTTTGATAATTATATTATTTACAATTTACGTATATAATTTTTCAAAGACTTATATTTAATTCACATTTTTATAATTTCATCGCACACAATTTTTGTATTTTTTATGTTTTCCATAAATGTATTTATACTTATAAGAAATGTTGTGTGTTCAGAATTTTGTAAGAAAACAAAAATTTATTTGAAATAAGCACAATGTCCTGTGGTGTATATATGTGTATGCGTAAGGTATAATAATAATATTATATATTGATACAAATAAATAAACTCAAACTAAAAACATACCTACTTCAAAGAATGCAAATTGTAAATTGTTACAATTAATATTATTTAAAATAGTAATTTAGTAATTACATAAATAAACGTATATATTCTCAAAATAATTGATTTGTTTAAATAAAATGGAATATTTAATTATACAGGGTGTCCTGTAAATAATGGATAACCTTGCAACTGGTTGTAGCATGCCTTATGGACCTTTCCAGAAAAAAATATAAAAAAAATATTTCCCCAGTGGTTACTATATTATGATGTTTTTTCCAAAAGTTGATAACAAGTACTACTTTCCTCAAATACGTGAACGCTACGACCATGGATGAACAATTTTTGCTATTTTTTTATTTTTGTAATATTTTAGAATGACTGTTGTAATAGATAGATGGTAAAATTTAATAGTAGTTATTGCATTTTTTTTATTATAATTTGTTTAAATATTTTTTTCAGTACACAAATTTATTTTCGAAAAAGTTTGACCACCTCAAATAAATTAAAATTGTATGAGAACATGAATGGCCAATTACTTAAAAAAAGTTGTCCATTTAATGCACTTTCCAAAATGGTATAACACATGCTTGTGTATTAACAAAATAACCAAGAAAATTTGTCAATCATCTAATAAAGCAGCTTTTAACATTTTCGCAAAATGTCTATTAAAATGTTACAATAAGCTCCAAGTTTGGGTTGGACAAAGATTTTCTCTTTTGATGTGTAAGGGGGTTCAGTGCAAGTATAAAACTCGATTTTAGGTGTTGAAAGCCTCACCATTTGGTCACCATATTGAAAAACGAGTTCTGAAAAGTTTTCCGTGGCAACTTAAATTTAATTAGTCTAGAAAAAAAACTTTGGTACACATTTGTAGCAAATTCAATTCTCTTCAATTAATGTTAACACACTTCTTACCCTAAAGTTATAAATAAAAAAGTTATAGTCAGAATTTAAACATTGAGAAAATTCATATGTTTTTGATTAAAACTTTTTTATTTATAACTTTAGGGTAAAAAGTGCATGAACATAAATTGAAGAGAATTGAATTTGCTTCAAATTTGTACCAAAGTTTTTTTTCTCAGACTAATTAAATTTAAGTTATATTAAGCAAAGAGTGCTTTTGCACCCCCTCTAAAAAATGCACCCTCCAATTTAATAGCACTCCGCGGGTTTCTCATCTTCAATGACCCCTCTGATGATTTTTACAATAAAATCCTATGAACGTCTTAGTTCCTTTTTATACATATGACATAATGCAATAGCCTATATGATGCATATAAAGTTAGTTCTCAACAACCAACTTTTTTCGGATCGTTTATCTGCATTTTTGAGAAAGTTGTTCTGCTAGGTTCATATGAAGACACCCATTTTTACGCAAACCAGAAAAGCTATAATTTTTTTTGCGTAACGAATTCGCAATTAATAAGTTCAATTTTCAATTTTTTTTAAATCGTCTATACGCATTTTTGGGAAAGTTGTCGTGCTAAGTTCATATGAAGTTAGCAGGACACCCATTTTTTCGCAAACCAAAATTGCAATTCAATTTTTTTTTTTGCGTAAATAATTCGCAATTAAGTAGCAACTAATGATAGGATACTTTTTAACCTGGATTTCCAAAAGTGTCCTTCTAACTTAATATACATGTCTATATGTAAAGTCGTCATCAGCGTTGCCGTTTGGTAGCTAAATGGTCCTTACCTTGTGTTCGGGACCCGTGGCCCCGACTTATTGAAAAATCACCCAATTGGCCCCTTATTTTAAATTCTATTTGAATGTCATTCAAAATTGATTTTTTTATAAAAAGATGATTTTTATCAAATTTCTGACCAAATTCTGCAGAAAGTCCGAAAAAAGAGATAACTTAATAAAATGTATTTAGAAAGAAACAATTCAACAATATTGTCTTGTATTTTAATATTTGTTATATGAATAAATTATGTTTTGTGCTTTTGAATAAATGTTTATCAAATGCTTTGCTCCTGATTTTGTCTGTTTATTCTTAGACCAGTGCCAATAATTTATGAAAAAAAAATTATTAGCCGTATATGGGTAATGGGGAAAATTACGACAGTAAGTATTTAAAAGGGAAAAAATAAAGTGCCCCACAGCAAATGACCGGAAGTGGGGTGGGGGTGCGAAAAAGTGAGTTGGGGTGCGAAAACAGTGTTTTTACGATTTCTGGCAAAAGTAGACCTATCGAAAAAAGTAATATCGAAAAGTTGTGGATAAGTGAGAGATCTATAACTTTATTTCGGTAATTTTTTCAAATAACCTCAAAAATATTGAGAAAAATACCAAAAACCAATTTTTTGTTTTTTTTATTTTTACTTCCGACAAAAATAACTCCATTTTGCTGAAATTTGGTGAAAACATATATAATTGAATCTCAAGCAAGCTGTAATTTTTTCAAGACCAAATATAAATTTTTGGATTTTTTGTGAATTTGATTCGAAAAAATAGACTAATTTTCAATCAAAAAAGTTGACGAAAAAATGTTTGATTTTCAAAAATTTTAGGACAGCATTCCGTCATAAAGTAGAGGCTTCAATGAAAAGAATGCTGTCCTAAAATTTTTGAAAATCAAAATTTTTTCGTCAACTTTTTTGATTGTAATTATTATAGCTTTTCGAATTAAATTCACAAAAAATCCAAAAATTTATATTTTGTCTTGAAAAAATTACAGCTTGCAATTATCTAAGTTTTCACCAAATTTCAGCTAAATGGAGCTATTTTTGTCGGAAATAAAAATAAAAAACAAAAAATTGGTTTTTGGTATTTTTCTTAATATTTTTGAGGTTATTTGAAAAAAAATGATCTGAATAAAAGTTATAGGCCTTTCACTTATTTTCAATTTTTCATATAACTTTTTTCGATAGGAGGTCTACTTTTGCAAGAAATCGTAAGAAACACTGTTTTCGCACCCCCACCCACTTCCGGGCATTTGCGGCGGGGCAATTTATTTTTCCCCTTTCGTATACTTTAGGTGGCTCGGCTGGGAATCGAACCCACACCTTCGCCATGACATTCCTACGCACTAATCATCATGCCAAGAGGTACTACAATTATTACAATTACATAATTTACTACAGTCAAAATATGAAGAAACTGATGTTTTTTAAACTTTACCAATGCTATTTAAATGGAGTTGGACTTATGTACATATGTCAAAGGTTGTGTGAAATTGCTATATGAGAAATTTTTAATTACACACTTGTTGAATTCGTATTTCAGAGCGCTCACTCGAGAAAATGCATCTAAAATTATTGTTCCTTCGTATTTTTGACAACAAAACTGGGAAGAAAGACCTCGAAAATTTAAACTGATCAACTTTTTCTATAGGTACAGGATTTAGAGATATGTTAATAGATTTAAAGTAAAATTGAAGCGTATATTATTTTAAGAATTCTTTTTATTACAATTTGCATAAATAACTTGACATTTATTCCTTAACAATTTAACTTTAATTTTACTAACAATTAAATTCTAAACTATTTACGAGCGGCCGCGTTTGTTTTATAAAATTCAAATTCTCATCAATGACAACAAAGTAAGTTGGTATATTACCACGTCCTTTAACAAAAGTCATTCCTCTGAATTTACATTGAATATCAAATGACATCAAAATTTCTGCTGTATCCTCGGTCACCTTAAGAAAAAAAAAAAAAAAAAAAAAAAAAATATTCATTCAAGTTAATCATCTCCAAAGATATTGTGGTACTTTTCTATGAATGTCAGATACCTGAATACATCCTGGAACACCAGTTGAGTCCATTCTTGATGCCATATTAACTGCATTACCCCATATATCATAATGAGGCTTGCAGGATCCTACAACTCCAGCCATTATCTCACCATTCGAAATTCCTATACACAAACAATCATGGTTATTCAAAAATATTATAATTATTCAAAAATAATAGTTTTACCTATCCGCAACATTCCTGCATCAGATTGATTACTTTCGCATTGTAGATTCTCTACGTTGAAGCTATGAAGAGTCTTCATGAGATCCAATGCAAACTGAGCCATAACATAGACTACATTGTTCGCCTGTCGACTGCTTATTTTTCTTTGTCTGGCTTGAATTTTTGCCGAAGATGTTGAAGGCTCATTTTCAGGAATGATTCCATTTGGATCCATATTTGTAGAACCACGAAGTGCTAAATATAAGAAACAAAAAACAATATTTTACAATAGTTCGATAAAATTTTAAGTAACTATTATAATACTGGTATTATAGCTACGACGTCCATTTGGCATAAGTCCAGACGATCTATGACTTGCTCGGACTGTTGTTGATTCACATCTATTTGTATCCAAACCACATGCAGCCATGTAAGACCATCCAGCTACTTTAATCTTCTCTATTTTCAATTGTCCTTGGTATTGAAGTAGCTATAAATTCAAAATAGGAGAAATGACAATTTACGAGTTAAAGAAATAATTTATACAAATTTTATCAATTTTGAAGATACCTTCTCATCAAAGTCGCAGATTATCTCATTTAAGACTCTCAAACCAACTTTTTCTGTGTCATAGTTTCGAATTGTGGCAAACATTACGGCAACATTGTCGTATTCTTCAAAGTAATGTTCGTTTTTCATCTTTCTCGACATGTAAATATCAGCTTCGGAGTAAAAAACAAGTTTACAGAAAAGTCATTTTTGAGATGATGCGTTTGGCGAATTAGTTTATCATATTTAGCATTTTTTTATTAAATTAATTGAATTATGAATTTTTCAACACACTTACCAACATGAGCCGGTAAAATATTGTGAACCAAAATCTTAATCGTCTCATTTGTGACGTGAGCATCCTCCTGCTTTTTCTGCAACTGACGTTTCCAACTGAAAAGCAATTATTACTGCCAACATTACTTGAGTCAAATATTTTTATCTTAAAATCAAAATGACATACTTATAGTCAACCTTGGAAATATACTCTGTTTGTCGATCCATAAGATGGAAAATTCCAAATGAAATAAAAATTACCAATAAATGTGAATACTCTGGATTTAAGCCCAAATTAGTCGAAGGACTTGTGTGATAAATATAGGCGTATTTAACAGATACAAAGAACGAATAAACCAAAACAATAACAACGCCGACAGTAAATTTCAACACAAACGGAATTCTTGTGAATAGGAAGTTCATACAGATCGTTAAAACTAAACTCTCTGTTATAGCCTGTGGATAAATAAATGCGAGTAAAGCTACATTTATTGTATTTTTAATACTTTAAGAATCAAACAAATCTTACCCATGGATTAAAGCATAAGTTGTGTCTTCCTCCCACTAATAAAGTATTATTTGCGTTTTGAGAAATTTCTTCAAACTGCCTACAATCCATCTATTAAAGAATACAAAAGTTTATCATTATGAATAAATGAAAATAAACATTATAGAAACTGCAGGCCGAAGAGGTCCTTTTGCAGGCAAGATAAGGCGAAGGGTAGTGTTGAATAAGTCCAGTAGGCATTTTACATTACATACATTTCCCGAAGTTTAACTTAAATACATTATTACGATCGTTTTCAAGATATCACTTAATTCTGTTAGCAAAAAGGCCCTGCAGTATCCGCTTTAAACAAAAAACAAATTCTTACCAGCTGCAGCATTGAACTTGCACAAAGTGTTGTTACCATCGTCAGGTAAATGAAACATCTTGCAAATATACTACGCATCCAGAAATCCGATAAGTTGTAGAAGTAAAGAGAAATCTTGTTGTGAGGTTTACCACGGTTCTGGTGGTCTGAATCATCTTCGTCTGATGGATTAAACATAATCCATAGTTTCTTATACCAGGTTATAAGTAGAAAGCATGTTAAAAGGACTCCAGCTAATGCATTTATAACCCAAAACATATTGCTTTGCCTGGAAAAACACATAATATTTTTGATTTTTCAATGTTAGCATTTTCAAAAAAGGATTTAATGAAGAAAGGTCGAGACACTCGAGGTAAATGGCAATTTACATTTATAGATGGGATCAGGTATTTTATTAGCTAAAGACTCACCAAGGTAGGATTTATTGCTGCGGTACCTTAATAGGTTAATGACCACCCATAAATAAAGTCAAACAATTTCCTAATTTCTAGACCTCTCTGTCTCCTGTGTCACATTTTGTTACGTTTTAATGGAACCCTAGCAGTTTTTTTTACGTCAAACCCAATTTTTGACCAAGTCATACTTTTTTCAATCCAATATTTAAAAAATCATTCAAATTCACAGGGATTTTCCCACGTATAAATAAATTTAAAATAAATATGGGTCAATATTTTAAAATATTAATATTTCAGTCTCCTTCATTTTTGAACCAAAGTACAAAATTTTATTATAAGTTTGTTAATTGGATGACTTGAAAAAACAGGTTTTAATATTCGCTCTAGAAAAAATAAAGTTAAAAAAATTATCATACCAGCTATCTCCATTTAAACACCCAAAATGTCATTCCCCTGACGACGTGTCCCAGGCCTACTTACCACACTGCCTGAATTTTGGCAACGAAACTAAAAACGATACAAAAAATCTAATAATGCAGTCTTTTTCATAATATATGCATCCTTAACTAAAAAATAGTTAAATGATTTTTAATTGCTTTATTTTTTTAAATAGGAGCTATAAAGTAAGTGTCCCCCATAAATTGATCATTTCTATCCCACCAAAGGAAATTTAAAAAAAGATTATAGGCTCAAAATAGAAAACTGAAAACTCTTTATGAAAATTGAAGTAAGGATTTCAAAAAAACTTTGTTGTCTTTATTATTTCAAGTTAAGGCAATGATTTTGTTTTTCGTCAAGGAATTATCATTCCTCAAACGCGTGTTGTTTACTAAACCGTGTGGTATAAAAATTAAAAAGTTTTACTCGTCTGTGTCTTTTACAAGGGCCTACGTGAAAATAATATAAAACATCTAATTTTGTAATAACCTCCATTTAATTCTCATAAAACACCCTACAAAGTCATTCCCCTAACATAATTTTTTGTGTCATTCCCCTGACTTTCAAGTTTTCATTATAATAGCTGTGTTTTTTTGCATATCCAAATAAAATTGTGTGAAAAAAACGACAACAAAGCAAAACAATTTACATGTTAAATACAACAACAACTATGTCCTTATAGAGTTAGCTAAGTCCAGATAATTAACTGGAGTTAACTTTTGTCCCGATAAAACGGTATTGCCAGACTACCATTATCGTTGTGTTATCGATAATTTGTATAGAAATGTCAAATGTTTGTTGGTAAGATAGTTCAAAACAAAATGGCAGACCAAGGCAAATGTTGAAATGTCCCGATGTCGTTTTTTTCGCCAAAACTCCATATAGACATACAAAAAACCGCAGCTAATGATTGATTGCGTTTTGGTAACTCTAGAAGAATCAATAATAATACATTTAAACATATTTACAGTATTTTTAGTAGTTTTGAATTTTTTCACATTTTCTCGGTCAAAATATCATAAAAAAATACGATTATTACTATAAAATGTTTAGGGCCTGTTTCACATTCTCTGAGTAAAGTTCTGATTAGTTAATCGACACATAATTTCTGAGGCAGGGTCATATGTTCACAAATAAGAAATTGCTTACGAATTTATAACTTAATCAGGTGGGTCATAAAACAATAATTGTGAATTTTTCTTCTGTGGACTTATTACCTGTGCTAATATTTATGTGTCGGATTTCGGATATCTAATCAGAACTTTATTACAACATTGTGAAACAAACGCTTAGTCTCGCAAAATCCTTGAATCATGAGAGCAAGTTCGTGCAACATAGTCGTGGTGCTATTTTTCATGTTAGTATTTGTTCTCTTTTTTCCTTACACTCCTGCAACCATTCACCAAATTAAATATCCATATAATCAACGGAGTAAATATAAATTTTTGTCATTGCCCTGATAAAAGTATCATTTCCCTGACTTAAAAAACCGTTAGATTTGATCAAATGTTATGACTTCTTGTTTTAAAGTGGTTATTATAGAGTTATTAAGAGACATAATTGTTCGTCTACCAAAATAAAATTTCCTTTTTAACAAATTCCTTTTAACCAAAGATCAAATCGAGTATTGACATACGTTTAAATTATCGATTTGATATACCTACAATGGGGAGCTTTAGAATCTGTTTATCGTATAATGTGTGCCATTTCAAAAGTCACTAAGTGGTTATAAAAAGTCAGCTAGTTTCAGTTATTGGTCCAGGCATTTTGATGAATTAAGAAAAAAAAAAAATGTCCATACCACACTATTATTTAGTTGGCCGCTCATAATGATTCAGTGGCCTTTCGGATGGTTAGATTACGAATTTTTGCGAAAACTCATAATGAGGTGCCAAAAACCATTATGACATTAAAAAAGCCCCGTAGCTTTATTAAAAATATTTATGTCTGACCGATCACTGAAACTAGGTGACCTTATAGTGACCTTTCATTTGTACTTGTTTTATTAAGATAACATACATGAAGTACCAACAATTTTTATTAAAGACCTTGAGTGGCCTTAAAAAAATAAACTTTGAGGTCATTAAAACATAATACTTGACTAACCGATAGCTGAAACTAGAAGACCCTTTAATACATACGATCAAGTGGCCTTTCTGGTTGGGTGAGAAATCTTGAAAAATAAAATCTTGATACAAAGTCTTGCAACTACAAAATCGCAGCACAGTACGGCATTTACAAAAACTCGCAAACTTAAATCTCACAGATTAAAATCTCGCAAAACTTAATTTGACATTGTAGCAAATTCACTTCTTATTCAAAATTTTGCAAATTTTTGCTGAAATTCTTTATATTGGAGATTTGTCTTTGAGTTGCCACCACATTTTGCTTCGATTTTCTGGAGGATTTGATTGCTTGCACTCGCCCTTGCTCACCTAGCAACTTCGCAGAAACTATTGGGAATTCAACTTTTTGTTTGTATAAATGGTGACGTACCTTTGTTTTGTGTAGAGGATGTCATCAATGAAAGTAGTAAGTTGCTTAAGTTGCTTCATGTTACGAGACAGAGGACAAAAAAGATATTGTTAGGGGTCAGGTTTCAAGGCCAACAATTACGGTTCTTAAACTATTTTTGCAGTAAAAAAATTATTTTTTAAGTGCAATAACATGAATTTTGAAGAACCTTACCCTCGCTGGGCAATAGTCTGGATCCGCCCTTGTAACAAATCTTGTTAATAGTAAATTTTAGCTCACTTATTGTTTTTTCGTTTGTAATAATCAGTCCTTACAATTGTTGTTTTTAATTATAATTTCAGAGTTATTGGTCAAAGAGCACAACTTTTCTTGTTTGTTAAGGTTGTCTTTAAAAATATTGCCAACTCGAGTGTCATTTTTAGAAGGCTTTATTCATCTTTTACGAACCTTGAGAAGTAAAATAAATGATGCTTAACCCCGAATAAATATATTTTAGCAAATATTCTGGAAACAAAATATTTTATAAACTTGAAAATACTATCTCTACGCACGTTACTTAGACTCTATATCCTCGGCTTTCTCCCAAAAACTCGGAAGTTGAATTTGAAAAATTGCTACTCATTCACACTATCTCACCCACACATCTAATATAAATACTGGTCAAAAATGCGTGAAAATTAAATGAACGACTGGGTCACATGATTTGATCTTATTTTCAAGAGGTTTGGGAGTTTTAAGATATAAAAATCTTTATACAGGGTATCCACATTCACCACCGCAGACGAAAACCAAGAGATTTTTCTGATAAATAGAAATTCAAAAACCACAAAATAATAGCAAAATGTTCAACTGTTCAACAGTCTTTATAACGATTTTACTAATTTGTTTGTCTCTTTCTATCCCACTATAGCTATGAATAAAATTTAACCTTTGAAACGAATTTTTAAGAATAGCTACAAATAATTGGGCTTTTATAATTAAAAAGAAAAAAAAGGTACACTGATCCAGTTTCCAAAACTTTTTTAATTTTAAATAATAAAAATATAACTTGCCTAGCAAACCCTCTAAAATTCAGTCAATAGGTATCGTCTAAGAGCTAGCAACGTCCAACGTGCTCGAGAAGTCAATTAGTACGGTTGGCTTTTTAATATATGTTCCTTCTAACTCGTTTGATTTGCCTAAGGTTAGCTGTGTTAATCGTTCAATTCAAATGATCGAATCATTCAAGAATCGATCACCAAAATGATTCGATCATTTCAATCAACCGATCTTTCTATCATTTTCATTTCACTGAATTTATTTCAGATTCAATTTTCATTTCGATTTCGATTGAATTAAATCTCTCTGATTTTAACGAATTCAATTCAATACTGTACCGATTTTGATCGAATCCAATTTGATCCAAATTTAAAAACATTTGGCTCACCAAAAATATGAAATTTTCAGTTTTTACTGCTTCAGAAAAAGCTAATTTTATGAAAAGATAGTTTGGCCCTTTCCGTCAAGACATCTAAAAATCTGAAAAAAAATCACTGCTCCGGAAAAAGGTGATTTTAGGGCAATTGGGAAATAATTGGATCAAAATACACTTTTTTTGTGGAAATATGGTTCATTCCCAGTCTTTCAAGCCATCAACTGTCAAATTCCCTTGATGGATGACTACGATGTCGATGGAAATATATAAGAAATCTGAAATGTTTGATGCATTTTTACTGCTCCAGAAAAAGATGCTTTTAAGTCAGGGGGAGACACTTGGATCGAAATATTCTTTTCTGTTAAATTAAAGTTCATCTCCTATTTGTCAAGCAATCAAACGCTCTATCTTTTTGTCACACTTTACGAGCATCACCTTGTATATGTAGGAGAATTTGGGTCTTTTTAACATTTACCTACGTTTTTGGTGTGATGTTAATTTTACAAGATAAAATGGGACTTTTTGTGTCTGAACCAGAACTGTAGGAAGAGGGATCGTGAGAAAAATCTTTTTTCTTAGTATTTTTTGCCTTTAAAGAGACAAAGAAAAAATTGTCTGATTCTGTGGGAATTTATCTTTTTTAGTAAAAAAAAGATATCCAACTAAATTCCAACTGAGTCTTTCATTCGAAAAAAAATCAAATAAGACAAAGAAGAAATTTCAATTTTAAACTTTTTAAAAATTATATACATATGTGATCAAAAAAAAATTTGTATGAGGACACAAACCCAGCTCCAGGATCTTAGCACCTCATATTTTTCGCAAAATATACATCATCTAATTAGTCAGTAATGGGTAAAAAAAAAGATCAGCTAGTTTCAGAAATTGCTCGACCATTGATTTTTTTTTGAGAACTTGTAACCTTGATTATTTTAAAAAATTTCAAAAATACCTTCAGCATGCCTTGAGGTGAAACTTCTCTCGAGACCCTTTGCTTATGTTTTTAATTTATCAATACTGAAATTGTTTTTCATTTCTTCATGCGAAATCATATTCTCTGAAATCTCAGAAATCTAAACACAATTCCTCAGCGAAATTCTTCGGTTTCATTATCAAAAAACTTACACTGAAGTTTTTTGGATATTGAATTGTGGATCAATCTATTTAGATGTCCAGGTAATTTCCCTTAAGTGAAACTGAGAACAAAAATCTCTGAAATTTTAGAAACGTGAACCAGAACTAATCAAAAAAGTCCATACAATTATGCAGGGTCTTGGGTCTTCTGAGTGTTACGAATTAATTTAGTTGAAGCATAGTTTACAGTTCCCATGCGTAAAAAAATATCAAAATTTTCAAAACGATTTTCCATCTATTCTGTGCACCAAATTGAATAATATTCAAGGCAAAAAACGTTTGCCTTGGCCTAAGCCACCCATTGAGTCATTAATTTACCCTAAATTAATAAACTATAGGAATAAAAATGGAAAATAATTATTTTTGGATGCAAAAACTATTTGCATGCTAATAAAGCCTTGAGGTGAAAACAAAATTTTTTTTGGAAGTGTAAACCGACCATCCAAAAAAAATATTTTACTCACCACACTTTTTTCGCATGCAAAACAATTGCCGGTCCATTGTTTTGCATGACATTCCATGAAAGCAATGTTTTTTTTTTTGCATGAAACTGTAAACTAATCATGCAAAAATTAATTTTGCCTTTCACCTCAATTATTTTTGACATGCGAGAATATTTGCGTAGGTTTGTTTTTGCAAACGGGAGCTGTAAACTAGGCTTAACTCATAGCATCTACTCTCCTCAAGCTAATACTACCAAACGATGGAGAGTTTTAAGATTTTCGGATGAGGTTTTGTTATTAAAGGAATTATGAAACTTACGGCTTATTAATTGCTTGTACAGAAAGAATTCCAAAATATGTTATAAATCCAATAAGTATGCTGTACTTTAACATCACATCTGGCTCAATCATATACATAAACTCCCATCGCCAATCCTTGAAAAATAAACAAATTGTTGTGACATTGCTCCTGAAAGTTTGTTCTTCCATTTCATCTTGAGTTAGTCTTTTCGGTGGTCCAAAACAAATTTTTGAAGCACTGTAAATGAATATTAATATCATAAGTAATCGTCGTTAAGGAAATTCAATTTGTTACAGTTTACTGAAACTTTCCAATTGGCATTTTATCCAATTCTCGACTCATTTCGAGCTTTGCTTGTATACGAATTTGATTATACTGCTCAATGGTATTCTGCATGAAATTTATCGAAGTGTCTACCTTGGGACCCTAGGATTTTAAATTTTAAAAGAATATAAACAAAAAAATTGGTAAATGTTTTGATTTTTGTTTTACTCTGTTAGATTCAATCATTCGGCGGGCTCCCAAGGACTGTCTCCTATATTCTCCAGTTTGGTAAAACTAAAATCAAATATTTATAAATGCTGTAAGCTTCCAAGCATATAGGTTTTTACTCACTCTCTGAGGCTTGATGAGATATGTTCGAATTTGATATTTGTTCAAAACTTCATCCTCCTTGGCCATTTGAGTTCCTTCCTCATACATATACTCGCCATCAAGAAGTTCCAGAGTTTGTTGGCTTACATGAACTCGCCTTCATAATTTCACAAAAATCTACAATTCTTATTTAAGAAATTTTATTTTTTATTTAAAGTATCTCACCCAGCTGCACCAGTTGACTCCAAACGATTTGCAATATCTACATCTTTCGACCAAATATCATACTGCCACTTACAAACACCAATAACTCCAGAAAGTATGCTGCCCGAATGCACACCAATTCGCATATCAATGTCCAACTTTCGCTTTGTTCTAAAAGTTGCAACTGCATCAATTTGAACTTCAAATTATATTTTTTCATCGAATATATTCATAAGTACCTTACGTCACGAATATCCTTGATCATACGTAGACCAAGATCAACACAACTTTTAGCATGATGATCATTTTTGACTGGAACTCCTGAAACACAATAATAGCAATCACCTAAGAATTTAATCCGAAGTACATTGTACTCCTTTATGGGAAAAGGTAACGTAAATAATTAATACAAGACAGGATTTGGTGTTAATTTTGTCAAAAATACCTCTGAGGCCTGATCAAATTTCACAAAGAGATCATGAATTGTTTCGACTAGAGTTTTGACATCGAGCGTAGTTGTCAGATGAGTGTAGTTCACAATGTCTGCGTAGAGGACGGATACCTCGGAATGGGATTCGATGAACAATTTTCTAAGAAGTTTTAAGAGTGCTTATATTGAAAGTGTCTATTTGTATAGCTTAAAAATCTTACCCAGTGTCAGGACGTCTCCAGCGCTTAATTGACTGTTGATGATGTGAATTTCTGTAACAAAAAAAATGAGTGACTATTTTCAACAAGAACAAATATTGTGAAAAGATGAAACGAAATAGCACAGGAAAGATTTTTCGAATGATCAATCCTCGAAATCCTCCTGGAAATCGATCGCTAGACTATTCAGAGGTGTAACTATTCAGCCACGGGGCTGATGGAAAGTAATAGCAGATATTTTTAACTGAACTTAATTACCCTCTCTCCAAAGATGCCCTTCTATGTCTGTTTTCAGCCTTCATATGATCAATACGTTCTCTTACTTCACGTTCAATCTTATCAGCTGTCTGCGCAGGAATGATGCTTAGGAAAAGGCTTTTCTAAAATATTAAATAAATATTGATGAGTTTATTTTTTGTTTTGCTGTCAATAGTTCCTTAATAATTACCTCTTGATCCCTTGCATATCGTAAAAGCAAATTCTCTTCTATACACTCTCTTCGATCAAGGAAAGTTGTTCTTATAGCTATTTCCTTCATAAATCGAAAATATATTCCCAATACATTAACACAACCCAAGAAAATTGCTTCCGAAACAGTTTTGATAAGAATATGATCATCCAATCTGTATGTAACCATAGCAAAATTCACCATGTAGCAAAGAGTAGCTGCTATACCTAAGAGACAAGCGTGCCAGTTGTCACTTAATGGAATGAACATATAAATAGCATACAAAATGTAACTTCCGTAAGATGGACGCAGTGGTGGAATCGGAAAATCAACTACAGCATGGTAGGTTGGTATTAAGAGATCTGTAAAAATAAAATTAAAAAAAAAAAAAAAAAATGGGGAAACAGGTCACACTATGAATTGATAATTTTTAAGACTATGGTTCACATTTTTTGAGCAATTACTGTACCTAAAAACGGTAAGATAGTAAAAATAAAAAACTCACAATATATTGGCTATCTGTTTCTAATAATGAATTGTGGTAAGAATCCCGCATCATCCAAAAATGTTGGGATTAGTGATAATGGTATTGCTGATCTTTTTGGTGTTGGGAATTTCGGGCCACGAAGCAAGTATCATTACCCGAAACTCCCAACACCCAAGTAATTGATCGATTACTTTGGCTTAATCCTAAGATGATTCAAAAGAAACTGTATCCTCAAGATAGAAATGGTTATTTATCAGTTGTTACCAAAGGAAGAAGAAATAAATCAGAAATGGCTAATGTATACTTCGGACCCATGGTCCTGGGATCGTATATATTGTAAGAACTCGTCAAACGATGGACAAGTAAATATTGATTTCCGCTTATCTTAAAGCAATATAAGAATAATTTTCCTCTATTTTGAGATTTTTGGGATTTCTGAGCATATTTTTTCATTTTTAATCGTTCTTAAATACCTCATTTTCGGAAAGCTAAAATATTTAAAAATTTAGAGTGGTGGCTAAGATGGCTATTGATGCATTAATGTAAAAATACGAGAAAAAAGTATCAGTTTTGCCAAACAATGGGACACACCACTTTTGCACTCACAGCCTCATTTAAGAAAAAGACTTCAAACTCAACTTTATAAAGGGTCCGCCAAATAACTTTTTTTTTTTTGAAAATGCTACTACTACATGGAGTGTAGCTTCGGCTGTGTGGCACGTAGCGCCGTCTTGTTGAAACCAAATGTTGCCAATATCCTCCTCTTCAATTTTTGTGAACAAAAATTCGTTCAACATGTCCCCATAACGATCGTCATTGACTGTAACGGCCACTCGAAGAAAAATGGCCCAATTATGCCTCTGGACAAAAATCCGCTCCAAACAGTGACTCGTTTTGGGTGTATCGGCTTTTAATGACGTGCGGGTTTTCTGTGCCCCAAATGCGACAATTTTGCTTGTTAACATACCCACCAAGATCAAAATAAGCTTCATCTGAAAAGATGATTTTTTTGGCAAAATCGGCATCTTCTCTAAGTCGATCGCAGGCCCACTTAGCGAAGCAGCCATTTGAATGAAATTATTTTTCATTATTAGCCGGAAGAATTGTACTTTCAAATAAAAAAAGAAATTTGAGAAAATATTCAGTAGTTTTTTTTAGCATTTTCAGAAAAAAAAAGTTATTTGGCGGACTCTTTATTTTTTTATAGCAAACAAATAATAAAATTCGAAGATAGGCAGTTATAGTACATTGTGGTTACGGTAATAATAATTTTTCCCACCAAAAAAGAGACTATTGAAATATTTTCCCACCATTAATCCCACTATGAATATTTTCCCACCAAAGGGATTTTTTCCAACCATTTTGGTTGGAAAAACCACCAATCTGGGAACACTGACTATTGAGCCCAATTGATATTCCGACTTAAGATTTAATTTGGGGGTGTTGGGCTCTTTTTTATTTTTACACGCACAAAATTAAAGTTTAATATTTTTTTCTCTGGGGTTGAATTTCTTTTAATTGAAAAGTGGAGTCCGTGGTCAAACGAACTGAATTGGCTCCGCCCCTTAAGACTTCCATTGGGGGTTGTTGGAGCACTCCTTCTGTTTATTTGAGGTTTACTATAGAACAAAAGTTTAATATTTTTTTTTTCCTGAACAAACGCATTTTTTATGGATTTTCATGGGAGCTGGTTGACAGTCGAACACAATAAACTTTGGCACTCTAAGATTTTATTTGGGGGTGTTGAAGCAATTCTTTTTTTTCGAGTTTTTTTTATATAAAAAATGAAAAGTCGAATATTTTGTTCTTTTAAATTTTAACGAATCTAAAAACCACCATCAAGAAATACTTATGGTGGGGTTTTGCCTTTGTCATTCACACAGCTTGACAAATTATAGAAGATGCGGATAAAATTCATATTTTCCATCACAGCTCTGAGATCACCAACTTAAAAAACGAAAATTAATCCACTTATAATAATACTCCAAGAGTACTTTCTATAACACTTCCAAAAATCTCTTGACCATCGACTTTAGTACATACATTTTATAGTTTTGGTAAACCAAATCTAAGAAATATTTACCTGATACGACTAAAATAAAGACAGCAGTACATGAGGCGACGTATGCAATCCATGGTTGTCGTTTGATTAGGTCTTCGCGGAATGTTATGAAAAGAACCATCCAGACAAGAAGTATGGATGTGAGATATGAGAATATTTCCACAAATACAGCACTCAGGTCCTGAAAGAATAATTTATTAGAAACAAATTTTTAAAAAATATTTATACATATATGTATACTCGTACATTATACATTATTATACAAACGAGTAGTATACATTAGAGCGGAGCGCGGTTGTATGGAAAAAAATAAAACTGTTAAAATGAAAAAAATACCCCCGCAAAAGTTGCGTTGGGTCCTAAAATTAATATTAAGATTTTTTTAATTTTTAAAATGTCCGCTAGGGGTCGCGCATCAGCATTGAAAATTGAAAAAAAAATCACTATCGTTCGAGTCCGGTGCGGATGCTCTATAGATTCAACTTTTATAACGGGTGATTTTTTAGCTGGTTTGGTTTTGGCAACACTGGTTTTGACAGCTGACGTGTGTTTAGTACCTTGTGTCACTGTCAAACAGCTTCAGTTTGGTTTGCAATTTAACCATGGATCGTCTTACAAATGAACAACGCTTGCAAATTATTGAATTTTACTATCAAAATTCGTGCTCGGTTCGAAATGTTCATCGCGCGCTGCTTCCATTTCATTGTGTTCAGCGATGAGGCTCATTTTTGGTTGAATGGGTACGTAAATAAGCATAATTGCCGCATTTGGAGTGAAGATCAGCCAGAAGCATTGCAACAGCTACCAATGCATCCCGAAAAAGCCACTGTTTGGTGCGGTTTATGGGCCGGCGGCATTATTGGGCCATATTTCTTCAAAGATGATGCGAATCGCAGCGTTACTGTCAATGGTGAACGCTACCGAGCGATGATAACAAACTTTTTTTTGCCCGAAATGGAAGTTCTTGACTTGCATGATATGTGGTTTCAACAAGACGGTGCCACATGCCACACAGCACGCGAAACAATGGCGCAATTGCGAGGCGAGTTTGGTGAACAGTTAATTTCACGTTTCGGGCCGGTCATTTGGCCGCCTAGATCGTGCGATTTGACACCATTAGATTATTTTTTGTGGGGGTATGTCAAGGCTAATGTCTATAGGGACAAGCCCGCTTCGATTGACGCACTGGAAGCCAACATCCATGCATTCATTCGTGAGATACCGGCCGATATGTGTGAAAGAGTATGCCAAAATTGGACTCAGCGGATGGGCTACCTGAGACGCAGCCGCGGTCAACATTTGCATGAAATTATCTTTAAACATTAAATTGCAAGGTTCAAACTATCGATTCAAATAAATATTTCATTCATTTTTTCGAATTTTTTGTGTTTTTTTTTTTTTTAAAGTTCTAAACCTCTTAAAAAATCACCCGTTACTTGTTAACGAGTTATTTTTTGCTTAAAAAACCTGCTTTAGTTTGTCATTTTAGGTAAAAAAAAACCTCAAGTGAAAAACATAATAAACGAACCAGGAAATATTAAAAAATAAAGGAAAACACATTGAAATTTCTCACTTAAAGTATTATTTTTATTTTTATTTATTTCATATAATCTTTCTTGGTTTCAACACTTGAAAGTTCCTTTCGCGAAACTAATGTGTTTTTTATCACTCCATCTCTGTTGGTGAACCCACAAACTGTTTGGGAAGCCTCGGTGACCAATTTCACTGCCCTTTCTACTGCTTGGCTCTGGCATGGGAAACTTGTCAACAAATTTGATTTGTTACTGTCGTTTTGGCTGGCAATATCCCAAAGCTCTTCCGCCGTAAAATCCATTACCAGTGGAGGTTCGGTTAAACAAATTTTTTCTATCTGCCACCAATCAATAAGTTCGAAATATTCAGTGGCTTCAAAATTAAATTTGGGAGTTCAAACTTTCTCGGATTTTCGACATTATTAGTTGTTGCCCTTGCTTTTAGAATGCGTCGAGCAGCAAGTTCTCGAATTTTTTGGCGTTCATCCAGCAGCATGGCTTCCAAGATATTCTCGCAATGCCCGAAGTATCCATTGCGAGCGAAAACTGGGTCTACTACCTTTTTCAGGTCCTCCGGCAAATATCTTGAGAGTTGAATGGCCTAGTGGAAATGTTTCGCACCGTAGACAAATGAAGACTTGGACTTAATTTCAAACCACATCACTGCATAAACTTGGCAAATAAACTTAACAATATGTTGTAATGGCTCTTCTGGATCTTGTTTAGATACATAAACTCTTAAAATACGGTTAGCTGTCGTCAACCATCTAGAATGGACCATTGCACCAGGATTCCTTGAAAAAATTGATCCTTCTTTGACACCATTACTGATGGCCAAACAAATTTCGTATAGATATTTTTGGTCTGAGCTCAAGCAATTGAATGGTGTATCCGGTAAGTTCACTTGATTTACTTTGTAATCAGCTACCGTTAGATTCTGGCAGTTCTTGAGATCCTTGCCAATTTCACCAGGATATGCATTTGGACCAGACGTTTTTCCATTGAATTTTTCGAAAAGGTGTCGTAATGGTAGCTCGTTGGCGTGGAGCAACCAAATACACCATTGCAAAGGTCGTTTAATTTTCATTTCGATTTTTCGGATGATTCCGTTTCTTATTCCGGTATTAACGTTAGTCCCATCGCAGACAATAGTTTTTAAATTATTTGTTGAAACTGCAGATTCTATAAGAAAATCAAATATTGAATTCGTGATGGTCTCTGATTTCCCATTTGGTGGTGTTACATGCCCTAGGTATCGCGAGTCAGGTTCTGTTATCAAGACTATATGTTCTTCGGTAGAAAAGCCTCTTGCATTTCTTGTAACGTCCTTGCGGCCGTCAAAATAAAGACCAAAATAGTCAAGTTCGGCCATGCCTGTTTGTTGAGACCTTGATTTTGTTCTCTCCCTTCCAATCTTACTTCTATCGATGATGTTTGACTGATCTGTATCATTTATTAAACCATAATATTGCAAGATCGCTGTAACAAGTGTTGCAGTTGCTCTATCCGATATTTTGAATCTGTCTGCCACCTTCGTAACATTAGAAAGAGATTTTGGATTTGGGTCAAGAATAGCAGTGGAGGCAGTCTTTTTTTCAATCTTTCTGAGGCTTCAGAGTTTCAATATCTTCATCGGTATCTGAAGGGATGCTTTCTGTTTCGATGTTATCTGTCTGTACGTTGCGTTGGTCGGTGTTTCAGTTGTGCTTGAAGATGAAGGACATGGAAATTTCCTTTTAAGAGACTTTTGAATCCTGGTGGTTTCGGCAACATCGATATTCCCGATCATCACTTTCCTTTGAGACCTTTGGTCTTCCAAAAACGAACGCTCTTTCACTGACACTTTCTTTCTTTATAGCATCGACACAATCCATTCACAGTACATTTACAGTCAGCTATGTCAAACAGTTTTTCTCCGTCACCTTTCAATTTATCAAAGACTCCGGGTACTCTTCTGCCCTTGGGCGTCTTTAGAAGCGCAGTTCTTCTTTCGTTGAATTTAATAATGCCTTTCTCAACACAAAACTTACCAACTGTTGGAATTGAAGCTAAATCATAAATTTTCATAACTCTTGCAGCTGTAAATGATATCCGTTTTGTCGATGAAGTTACTTCGTTTTCCAGGAAAGTAAGATGAAGAGCAATATCCTTGTAGGTCGGCAACAAACGCGTCGACATCGTTCGTCGTATTCCCAAATATTTGACAGACTTTTTTTTTGGGAACGAGTATCCATTTTCACCTTGGTTTTTATGAAAAAAAAAAATTTATTGATGTTTATTGAACTGTCCCCAATTTTATATTTTTTTGTAAGCAATGTCACATTTAAAAACTCTACTTACCTTTTTTCCAAATAACTTATTTTATTAAAAACAAAATAAAAGGCCGGGAATAATACACTACACAAAGGTTTAAGAACCAAACACAGACACTGAGACACTAATAAAATAATTTGAAAATCGGCTCACATTTAAAAATGTCACAAAAAGCAAAGCCTACTGCGATCTTTAATATATATTTTAATGCGAGCACGGTTGATTTCAAACTATTGCACTTTCTTAGCAAAATCTAATAGATGGTCCGAATAAAAAAATTTAATTTCGCAAAATTAAGTTCCCCGGTATTGGAAGTTATTTAAAATAAAAATGCTCCGTAAAGGAGAATAGGACAAAACGGTCTACAAGACCAATAACGACGAGACATATGTCGTCGGAAAGGTATTTTTATGTTCTACAATAGTTACTATGGGGGCTTACTTCAAATCACTGTGTGAAAAAAGTTATTCGCTAAATAGGATTGTGCTCTGGTGCATTTTTGTATGAATAAAATATATTTAGTATGGGGAAAATTTATGAAAACTGGTGTAACAAAAAACGACAATATATATGTCATTGGAAAGGTATTTTCATTACCTACAATATCTTTCATATTAGTTCAGTTCAAATTACTGTGTGAAAAAAGTAATTCGTAAACTAATGAAATATTGTGGTTCATTTTAGTGTGAACAAATTTTTTTTTTTTAGTATGGGCAAAAAGTGTGATGGCAAGTTCAACCAATAACAACGGGACATATGTCGTTGGAAAGGAAATTTTATGTACTACAATAGTCAATACGGCAGCTTAACTCAAATCACTGTGTGAAAAAAGTTATTCGCTAATTGCTAGTCATGCTCCATACATTTTATCTGTGCTAAAATTCCCTAAAACAGCGAATAACTATTTCCACACAGTGATTTTAAATAAGTTGTTATGGTTACTATTATTGTTCATAAAAATACCTTTTCAACGACATGCATCTTATTAGTACTGGTAAGACCAGTTTGTATACATTTTGTCCACACTTAATGGTACCAAAACCAAACGTTGTTTAACGAATAACTTATTTCACACAGTGATTTGAAATGAGCCACCATAGTGACTATTGTAGCGCATAAAAATACCTTTCCAACGACATACGTCTCGTTGTTATTGGTTCCTAGACCACCTTCCATACATTTTTGCCGATTGTCATTTGTGAATAGATTTAAAAGCTGTGGACACTGAAAAAAAAATCAAAGGACAGTAAATCCAGAAATCGTATTTTTTTATTCTGCGTTGCGCGACCCCTAGCGGTGGAAATAAAAATTTAAAAAAAATCTTAAAATTTGTTTTAAGGCCATATGCAACTTTTGCGGGGGGTATAATTTTGATTTTCCAAAATTTTGGAAATCGCTCCGGCCTAGTATACATTTATATTAAAAATCAAAAATAAATTGTTTTTTTTTTTTTTGTTTCAAACATCTAAATGCATTATGTAAACGGTTTGCGAACAAAATTTTAGTAAGCTATTGGTACATAGTACTAGTACATAGAGATAAGTGTATGCATTTATGTACATACATAACAACCTTTATAAATTTCGATTAGAACTTCCAGTTTACTCCCTTGTGCCAGTTCTGTCGAAAGCACTTTAATATTAACATAAGAATATTTTTGCATTCGAAAAAATTCATCAAATAGAACATAAATTAAGGATGTGAAAACTTAAAGATGAAAATAAAAGTTGTGAGTTACTAGACCTTGTTTTTTCAAGAGCTGTACTTGCACCACCAAAATTTATTTATGTTTAAATTTATTGTTAATTTGCAAAAGAAAAAAGAAAATTTGGATCAGAAAATTTAAAAAAATTCAGAAAAGAAGAACACTTTTGGGGTAAAAATATGTTGTACTATGTAAACTTGACTTGAAATTTACATATTAAATAAAACAATGCATTACAAAGGTATGTAAAGTCAGCTTAATAACCTTATTGAAACAAAATGTTCCTTTTTTAAAGAAAGGAGCCAAAGAACGAGTATATTTACCGCAACTGCTGCCATTAACATAACAACATGAGTTATTCCAACAAGAGCTTGTAGAAGTATGAATAAAGAAAGGTAGCTTATTCGTAGTCGTTGCATGTACGTCGAATAGAACTGTTCCATTTCCAGATTTCGACATTGTTTCTGAAAAGAAAATTAAAAACTCTTATTTAAATAAATTATGTACTTTACTTTTACTTTGCATAAAATAAAAAACAATTTTAATAACATGGCTACAAAAATAAAATTAGAAAAGGAAAATACCCAAAAATGTATTGGCAAAAAACCCAGAGTCGATAAAAATGAGGCGTATCGTCGGCTTAGAATGAAAAGCGGCTTACTGACCTATTTTTATCATTAAAGACCACTTTAAAAATTCCTTAGAAATACAGAAATCTATCAAATCTTTTTAATTTCATTGAATTAAGAAATAACGAGTGTAAAAACACTTAATTTAATTTTGGTTTTATTCAAATACCTGATGCGAAATTTTTGTTAAAATATTTTTTTTGTAAAGAATGTAAAATAGGAGTTAGCTGCTTTTTACTCTACGCCAACGATATGTAGATATTGGTAACAAAACAAAAATCATAGCAGTTACATGATATCATTATCAGTCTAGACATAATCCTGTGTTTAACTGACAAGCAAAAGTTATAAAAATTCGAATCGATTTGCGTTGTAAAAAGTAAGTATTCACCACAGTACACAAATCAAAAGTATTGCACAAGTTATCAAAATTGAAAGTGTCAGTAATTTAAAATGGCTTTTCAAGAGCATTTCATATAACACAACAACAAATATTGACATTTGACAAGTAAACGAGTTACCATTTTCACCAATTATGATAGATAATAAATAAAAACAAAGGAGAATAGGACAAAACGGTCTACAGGACCAATAATGACGAGACATATGTCGTTGGAAAGGTATTTTTATGAACTACAATAGTTACTATCAGGGCTTACTTCAAATTGCTGTGTGAAAAAAGTTATTCGCTAAATAGAATTGTATTCTGGTGCATTCTAGTATGAATAAAATATATTTAGAATTGGCAAAATGTATGTAAACTGGTCAAACAAATAACAACAATATATATATCATTGGAAAGGTATTTCCATTACCTACAATATCTTTAATAGCAGTTCAGTTCAAATTACTGTGTAAAAAAAGTTATTTGAAAACTAACGAATTATTGTGGTTCATTTTAATGTGAAAAAATGTTTTTTTTTTAGTATGGGCAAAAAGTGTGAAGGCAAGTTCAACCAATAACAACGGGACGTATGTCGTTGGAAAGGAAATTTTGTGTACTACAATAGTTAATGAGGCAGCTTATTTCAAATCACTGTGTGAAAAAAGTTATTCGCTGCTTTTTACCCATGCTCCATAAATTTTATCTGTACCAAAATTCCCTAACTAATAACTTTTTCCACACAGTGATTTTAAAAAAGTTGTTATAGAAACTATTATTGCTCATAAAAATACCTTTTCAACGATATACATATTATTGGTATTGGTAAGACCAGTTTGCATAAATTGTTTCCACACTGAAATGTACCAAAACAAAACCTTGGTTAGTAAATAACTTTTTTCACACAGTGATTTGAAATGAACTGCCGTAGTGACTATTGTAGCGCATAAAAATACCTTTCCAACGACATACGGCTCGTTTTTATTGGTTCCTAGACCACCTTCCATACAGTTTTGCCGATTGTCCTTTGGTGGCGCAACAGCTCGTGGAGAACCAGGGCCCAGTGACTTAGAACTCACAACCATTCCTGTGTGCGTATTGTTGGCAGAAATGGAGGGGACCTACAGTTTTTTGCCGAGTCCAAACGGTTTAAATTAATTGTAAATTACCTTGAATATTAGACTGAATTATGCACAGAATATGTACATAGGTGTAATTTTTTACTTGAAAATTTTGACTTTTTTTTCGCATGGGACTGTACACGATGCTTATAGTACAAGATTCACTTCAAAAAATATGTATACATTTAATGAAGCGTCTTACGTTTATTCACCCAAAAAAATAATTAGTCAATTAAACTAAAAAGTTCGTATATTTTACGAAACTTTCGTGGTGCAAAACCACGAATAACTTTCGTAATTTGTACAAATTAGCTTTCGTAAATTTACAAATATCTTTGTTTAAGCATTCGTTAATATTACAAAACTTTTGTATTTTTACAGATATTGTGAACAAAGATTTAGTTATATTAACGAAATAGAGTTCATGAATTTAGTAGAATATACGAAATATTTTTGAATATTTTGTATAATCTACGAAATCTTAATATTATAAAAATCTAGTACAAATTCTTTATACAAATTTAAATGAATTTGTGTGGGGCAAAAGCTCGTGGAGAACCAGATGCCAGAGCCTAGCAACTTTTAACTCCTGTGTATATGTGTAGTAAGTCGACAGGAATGGAGGGGTCCTACAATTCTCTGCTGAGTCCAAACGGAATGATGAGATCAACTTTTCAGGAAAAATAAAGGATTACTCTTTGGAGGATTTTACACTTCCCCCACAAGAGGAAGCATAATCTGGAATTCGAACCTGAAATCTATAAAAGATAAAAAGTTATATATAAAATAAAGTTATTATAATTTATTATTATTTTCAAGATTTTTACTTTACTGTCCTTTTTTCACCTCCAAACACTACCACGTTTGAAAACAAATGATTTGAATATTGAATATCTACCCGTAAGCACTACGTAGTGAAGGTTTTCAAATATTAAACATATTTTGAGGAACGAACAAATTAGTAAATTTTCAAAAACATTCGTACTATCTACGAAATATTTTTATAATTATTTGACGATTGTTTTCATCATTTAGCATTTCCCCTTTTTCATCTAGCCTAAGTAAGATAAACGAAATGATTTGTTCAAATAACTTAAATATCAGCAAAACAAATTTACGAAAGGCATTTCGTAAATTGTACAAAGTGTTTGTAATACAAAATTTTCGTATTTTATTTTTCCTACGAAATATTTGTTCAGTCAACTAAATTTAGTAGAATGCACGAAAAAAGATTTTACGAAATTATTTCGTAGTGATTTTACGAAATATTTTTTTGGGTGTTTATACTTAAGTACATCTGAAAGTATTCTTGACCTACAAGGCTGAACGATATCAATTTCAGTCGTTTATGTTGTAAAAAATTATCTTATTTTAATACAATTAACATTTATTTACTTTTAATTGGATTGTAAAAGTAATACCCACGTAGATTGTGAGACACAATGGTCAATCTATCCGGTAGAGATTAGATTTATATTCTTGTTTTCTTAGTAAATTTCTTATTCATAACACAGTATTTGTGAATATAGGTACTAGCTTGGGCTTGTTGCTGACACATGTACAAATGTTCAATCATATGAATCAGTTCCCGGGAAATAAAACAAAATAAAAAATAATTGATACAAAAGTTCTGTTGGGCGCCATGCGTAATGACTTAACAAATAACGATAAAACATTACCGTCATAGATTAATACATTTTGATTGAACGAAAAAGCTTAAAAGTATCTAATACTTTTAAGGTAAATTGGAGTTGGGTGTATTAACTGTTTTGCACGAAAGCTTTGCACGTGTAAATCTGCAATAACATTTGTCTATTTTTATAATCTTACGCATGATTGTTCTTGTTGAAGCAATTTGTATAGATAGAGTTCGGGAAATTGTATCCTATTATGCTATTGCACTTCATACATATATTAAAGGGAGTTAAAATCATTTGAACCCGCGAAGTGGGCCACCCAAGGACCTACTATTACTTCATATAGACAAAATAACAAAAATTACAATCACATAGATATTGTGTTTATTTTGATGTGGACTTTATGCTCTAATAAATAAACAGGCCGTATTATCGTTTGCAGATCTTCAATGCCAATTTTTTTCTTTCCAATCAATAATGATAGGGCAAGGCAAGTGTAAATAAGATCTTGAAAAACCATTCACTTTTGATGCAATGGTTAAACTTCGCGCGCGCAAAGATTTTGGTCGTCCGTTTGAGATTCAGATTTTCGAAATTTTTGTAAGTATATATTTTGTATTCGAGGTATTTGGCTTTCGAGATTTTTGTTTTCAATATTTTGTCATTCGTTAATAAATTTCTCTTTCAATATCTTAGTTTTCAAACTACCGGGGGATCTACCCCCGATATTCATTGAATCTCTTATTATTATTTACTCATCTTGTAAATCTTTATCTTAAAACTTAAGGAAATAAACTTTTTTTTGTTCTCACCCTTAAGAATCCCCATTCCCATTTTCTTTCGTAATAGAGATTTGTTGTTGGCTCGTGAATTGGTTTTCGTCGTAATTGCTCCGAATTCCTTTGTAAAATCGTATTCATATTTCCAACTTGTGTATATAGTACCCGTTAATCAATTTGGATTTATCATTTTGAATACTCTTTTGTTTTTATCTGTTAACAAAAAGACAAAAAAAGGATTAAAAAATCATTTTCATAACAAATAATTAATTAATTTGACTAACCTACATTAAAATAAAATATTTTTGCTATCAATATTTGCAATGATTACTTACTGGAGGTAAGCTACCTAACCTCCACGTTCCTTTTTCATGATTGATAAATAATTTTGTTAATTGGAAATCAGTGTTTTTTTTTGCTTCAAAGATAGTAACACAAAATTAGCAACAGATATATTTTTATTAGATTTACTGTTTTCAGTATTTTATTTAGCATACAAATAAGGCCATACGAACTAACTCCCAAATGACTAAACTCAAACTAGTCAAAATGAACTAACTCCCACCAAATTCAGTTGGGATTTAGTACATTATGAACTAAGTCCCCATGAACTAAGCCCAATCCTAAAAAAAGTGGAAGTTAATTTATATTTATTTTTCCTACAAAGCAACATCTTAAAACTATGGGCTAGTTCGTTTTGTCAAAAAATTATTTATTGCTAATTTTTAGCTAATGTAACGGAGTTCAGGTGTCAACCAGAGATAAATATAAACGTGTCGGCTTGTAAAGCTGGCCATACACGACCGAGCCATCCGATCCATTTGGCTCGGTTGGATTTCAGATTGGCTGAAAATCCAAATGGATCGGCGGCATATCCACGCCACTCACGCGGGTTGGTTCTGTCGTGTAGGGCCAGCTTAACTTTAAATAGTATTCGTTGCAAACCAGCATTTATCCTTGCATGGAAGAAGTACGGAGTTCAGTTGCCAACCAGAGATAAATATATCGTTAAGAGATCTTTAGCAATAATTTTGTATCGTGTGACAGCAGCAGTTGCGTTGTAACTTTCGGGCCTTACGGACTAATTGTTACTATTAAATTTAAAATAGAATACAATACAGAATGGCAAGCGGGGAAACAGTAAACTCCTGTATAGGGAAGGCACGGGCGGCGGCGCGCCGCGTGTCCGCGGGTCGCGAGTGCGGGCATGCGTGCTAATTAACTTTGCATTTTCACAAGAGTTTTAAAAATCTTGGAAAGAGGTGAGCCAGGAATAAACTTTTGAGTGAGATCAAAGTAATTTTGGATGAGCCAATATTTAGTTGGAAGTAATAATGCATTCTATAAATCTACAATTATTTTTATTAAAACAGTAATACATATTATACAAATATGAACGTGATTTGAAATATAAAATCACAAATAAAGATACAAAAAAGTATTTATTAAGTGGGGTTTGGTATGTGTAAATGGAAATCTACACAAAGCACCACTTAAGGACCCTGATGATCGAGGTTGAACTCGTGAAATAGCCTTAATTCCAGCCTATAAAAATACTTGGTGGTAACGCACACTGGTTATAGCTGTTAATTCAAAATTATTCAATGCAAAAATTGCCAACGAAAATTAGACAAAAAAAACAAATGGAAAAACGTCCAAAAAATTCCGACAAAGCTGAATTTTGGTGGAGAGCTTTGTTTTGGCGTCTTAAGAATTTGGGCCGGGCAAACTTTTTTTTAGAGGGGGGCGGATAGAAGGGATAAAATTCAGTTTTTTCTTAATTTCTCGAAAACTATCAGTGTCTTTGGAAAAAGGTAAAGGTAAAAATTGTAGCCTATCAAATTCTTCACAAAAAGTAGCAACATACTCTTTTTCACACAATCAATAGATTGTTGATGTTGTCAAAATATTTATAAAAATTTCATTCATCGATGGGCAAAATTTTGTGTGCGATTTGTGTTTGGTTACTACTCATTATAAAACCAGGTTTTTGGGATGCCCGGGGTAAGGGAAGGCCACCATCTTGAAAAGGAAAGTGATTTGGTTTTTATTCAACAACTCGATAGAATTTCATTTTACAACAAAATCACGAGAGAATACCATTTAGTCAATAAAATTATCTACAAAATACAAACTTGGTAGGTTAATTAATCTTGAAGTTATAGCATTGTAAAATTACACTTTTGATTTTGTACTGTTAAAAGGATAAATTACAGTTATTTGTAAATATCTTAATATATATAACTTTTTTCAATTAATTAATAAATGTATATTATTTTCCATAAGATTCTACACAAAAAATGTTCTGACACTTTTTTTTCGTAGGAGCAACAGATTTTGAGAAAAATATGCACATTACCTATTTTTATCCAAGCAAGATGAGAAAAATTATTCCATCACATTAAAAAGCATTTACTATAACGTTTCTGAACGTTTTTCTTAAAATCTGTTGCTCTTACAAAAAAAAGTATTATAAACTTTTTGTTGTAGAATTTCATGAGCAATAATAAAAATTTCTTAATTTTCTGAAAAAAGTTATATTTGTGGAGATATTTACAAATAACTGTAGTTTATCCTTTTAACAGTAAAAAATCAAAAGTGTAAATTTGACAAGCTATAATTTCAAGGTTAATTACTACAGTTTTTAATAGCTAAATGTTATTCTCCCATGATTTTTTTGTAAAATGAAATTCTATCAAAATGTTGAATAAAAACCAAATCAATTTCAATTTCAATTTCAATTTCAATTTATTCAATAATAATAGGTACAAAACGTATTAAGACTGAGTCTTTTAAAATTACGCATATAATAATGTAGGAAAACCATTATTAAAAGTGAATTGTATAAATAACAATATCTAGATACTTATAAGTATATGTATAAATAAATTAAGGGATTTTATTTAAAAAAATAGAAAAACGCAATGAAAAATTATTAGAAAAATAAAATATAATAAAATAAAAAAAAAAAAAAATGTATATATTTTACATTAACAAAGAAGAAAAAAAAATATTAAACTATAAGAGTTGATTGCTTCTATGTGGACTCAGACAGATACTTAAATAGGCTATTTTTGACAATGTTTAAACTATCTCTAAGAATAGATTCTTTGATTTGATGTGGCAGGGAATTATAGATTTTAACGGTGTGACAGAGAAACAGACGACTGGTTGTTAGGAGATTGGATCTGGGTAAAATAAGATTAAATGTGCGTTGAGACCTGGCAAAATTGAGATAATCATACAAATAGTTGGGACTGCGGTACTTTATAACTTGAATCAATAATAAGAGACTTCGGTACTCGAGATAGGTCCGAAGATCGCAGCCCAATAACAATTTTTGGAAATTGGAAACATGATCGTACCTTCGTAGTCCATATACATACCTTATGACCGAGTTGAATGCAACAGTTAATTTCCGAAAGTTATTAGAGTCCAGCTTCCCAAAGACTTCACAACCATACGTGAATAGTGGTATAAGTAGAGAACGCGCTAGAAGTTTTCTAGTATTTTGTGGGGTAAAGTTGCTAGAGTGCCACAGAGAACGTAGTCCTCCGTAGACCCTCCGAACTATGTAATTAACATGATCGTCCCAGCTTAGAGTACTATCAATAATAACACCAAGATTTCGGTTAGAGTTTGTAAATGGAATGATATTGTTGTTAAGCAAAATTGGCGAAAAATTATCACTTTGAACTAGGTGTTTGTATATGATCATACTAGAAGACTTTTTTGGGTTAAGAAGCAATAAATTAACATCAGACCATCGTTGTATGGAAGCTAGATCCTCATTCAGACAACTCAGACCGTCCTCGACAAGACCAAGAGGTCGTGATAAGAATAACTGTGCGTCATCGGCATACAGATGGAGTTCACTGAAAGTAACGCAATTGAAGATGTCATTTATGTACATACAGAAAAGTAAGGGCCCTATAATTGATCCTTGTGGAACTCCGGCAGTAACCGGAAGGAAAGATGAGAAAGTACCATTACAAAAAACTGCTTGGTTTCTGTCACATAAATAGCTTCTTACTAAATTCACTGCTGTTCCATGAAAATTGTACTCAGATCTAAGCTTACTACAAAGAATTCTATGACTGATGGAGTCAAATGCCTTTGAAAAATCGAGCATAACGAGAAGAGTCAGCTTATCACATTCCAGAGACTCATGGAAAGAGTTGACAAGTTTGAGCAAAGCCGTTGTGCAATTATGTTTTGGTCTATAACCAGATTGATGAGGGTGAAGAAGTCTGTGGTTCTGGAGGTAGATGCTAATTTGCATCACCATCAATTTTTCGATTACTTTCGATAAAACAGGCAAAATACTTATAGGCCGGTATTCTGATGAGCTTGGGTTGGTAACTTTAGGAATGGGTATTACTTTGGCTTGTTTCCATGAACTTGGGAAATTTGAGGACATAAGAATAGAGTTGCAAATGTATGTGAGTGGTAATATTAGATATGGATGTAGTATTTTAATAAATTTTGGATGTATCAAATCAGTTCCAGCCGCAAATCACTTTCTTTTTTCAAGATGGCGACCTTCCCCTTACCCTAGGCACCCCAAAAACTTGGTTTTATAATGAGGAGATGTATCCAACCAAACACAAATCGTACGAAAAATTTTGCCCATCGATTAATGACATTTTAATAATTTTTTTGACAAAATTTCCTCTTTAATGAAGTTCTTGCACGATTTTCTCTGAATTTATTGATTATATGAAAAAAAAGGGTGCTAATATTTTTGGTTTAGAAGCTACAATTTGTATACCTTCACCTTTTTCCAAAAAAAAAAATGATAATTTTCAAGGAATTAAGAAAAAACTTAATTTTACCCCATTAAAAAATTTAGCTCCGGCCTTAATTTACGGAACTTTTTAGGAAATGCTTAAGACGTCAAACCAAAGCTCTCCACCAAAATTCAGCTTTGTCGGAATTTTTTCAAGTGAAAGTCTAATTTTCCTGGGCAAGTATTCATGTCATTTAAAAACACAGTACACAGATCTTAGGTAATATGCTTGCATAGTAAAAAGGCATATTTTGTGTCGATGACAGCATTGAAACGGATCTAAGAAGCTTACGAGAACATGCTGAAGCAGCCCACATCTCTAGAAAGGTACCATTGCTGACAAAAAACAATGTAACAAAAAGATTAAAATTCGCAAAGGAACCACTTTGCTTGGCCTGCATCAAGATTGTTTTATATGGTGGAAATGGACCTTGTCAATTTGTAAGAAGGCTATACCAAACACAGAATATAATCCATGTTTCAAAGCAGAAACAATTAAACACGGAGAACCCAGCATGTATGTTGTGGGCATGTTTTTCCTTCTATGGTGTTTCTCCAATACACCGAATTGAAGGCGTCATGGTCCATGGATTAGCAAATCTGTGTAACGATCATCAGCCCCGGATCTAGGATTTCTCCGAACCGGGGCAAAATCTTTGTTTTGGCGCCCTTTCGTTTTTAATAAAATAAAATAAAAAAAACACATATCTACTTGGTTGGATTTTTTGTCACTGGGAGAAAAAAACTTTATAAAGGATGTGCAGTCCATACCTATTCAGCAACTTTTCATTATAGATAAGAAAATTGACGATGCCTAAACAAAGACGATACACAGCCAAGGTTCGTAGAACGATAAAATATGATTAGTTCTCTCGTAAAAAATTCAAAAGGGAATTTTATTTTTGATTCGATCGTGAATCTAATTTTTCGTTTCCTAAATAAGCTTGTTTTCAGTCAAATCAAATCTGCAAGGATCTATAGAATATGGTTTGTTCCCGAATTTATCCTGATAGAATTATTGAAGATCCATTCACGAACCATTCACATAAGAAAGAAAAATGTAACTGTACGAAAGGACAAAATTTCGAAAAGCCAAAGTTACGCAAGATAAAGTATTGAAGTACAAAGTTCCGAAAAAAGTTTTGAAATCCTCGGGACTTCGTTGTTCCTTGAGCTATTTCAATTGACAGAGGTGATAGCTGAGACAGAATTATAGCAGAACAAAATATTTTCAAAATAGGATGTTCCAAAAATATGTCAAAATTTCGCAATTTCGTTCTTCATTGAGTGATTGCAATGAAATATACACAGGTGATAGCTGATACAAAATTGTAACAGAAAAAAATATTTTCAAACCAGGATGTTTCAAAAAATGTCAACATACTATAACTTCGTTGTTTTTTGAACAATTGCAATGGAATTGACACACCGAAAAAAAAGTGTAAAAAAACCACCGTAAAATCGACAGTTTTCGCTTACAATTTCCAGCTGATGTTGTGTCATATCACTTTTGACATTGTTGTCATATCAAATTCAATATTCCGAATGTAGTTTGATCATTTTATTCATGCCAATTTCACATTAAATTTTTAGCTCAAAACTGTAAATATGATAAGAATTTAATGTAATCTTGACATGAACAACCTCAAATTTACAATGAATTTTTAGTTCTAAATTGTAGAAATGATAAGATTCAATGTAGATTTGACGTTGAACTAAAAATAAAACTGTAGAAATTATGCGACTTCAACGTAAATTTTACATGAAGTAACATCAAAAAATGATATTAAAACTATTATTTTTACTTTATTTCATGTCAAAGTTACATTGAATTCTTACATTAAAACTGTCGAAATTATACGAATATAATGTAATTTTGACATGAAACAACATAAAAAAATGATATTAAAAGTGTCATTTTTACGTTGTTTCATGTCAAATTTACATTATTTTTTTCATTAAAACTGTAGAAATGATACGAATTCAATGTAATTTAGACATAAAGGAAATGTTATTTTTACGTTGTTTTATATGTCAAATTTACATTAAATTTTTACATTAAAATTGTAGAAATGACGTGAACTCAATGTAATCAATTTCACATTTTCAACATCAAAACTTTCTAACAATGTGGAATTCATATTTTATTTTAAAAGAAAACATTCAAAAATGTGAAAATGATATTGTAGAAAAATTAGTTTTTCATGTTAATATAACATTTTCAAACAATGTCAAAAACGCATTGCAATATTTCAATGTAAAATCGACCTTTTGCATATCAATTTCACATTTTCAACCTCAAACTTTTTAACAATGTGGAATTCATATTTTATTTTAAAATAAAACATTCAAAAATGTGAAAATGATATTGTAGAAAAATTAGTTTTTCATGTTAATATAACATTTTCAAACAATGTCAAAAACACATTGCAATATTTCAATGTTAAATAGATCTTTTGCATATCAATTTCACATTTTCAACATCAAAACTTTTTAACAATGTGGAATTCATATTTTATTTTAAAAGAAAACATTTAAAATGTGAAAATAATATTGTAGAAAAAATAACGTTCCATGTTAAAATAACATTTTCAAAAAATGTCAAAAACACATTGCAATATTTCAATGTAAAATTGACCTTTGGCATATAAATTTCACATTTTCAACATCAAAACTTCTTAAAAATGTGGAATTTATATTTTATTTTAAAATAAACATTTAAAAATGTGAAAATGATATGGAAGAAAAATTAGTTTTTCATGTTAATATAACATTTTCAAACAATGTCAAAAAAACATTGCAATATATCAATGTTATATTAACCTTTGGCATATCAGTTTCACATTTTCAACATCAAAAACTACTAAAATTGTTGATTTTATGTTTTATTTTCAAATAAACATTTAAAAATGTGAAAATGATATGGTCTAAATTTTGATGTTTCATGTTAATATAACATTTTATAATAATGTCAGAAGAACATTGCATTATTTCAATGTTAAATTAACCTAAATAATATAAATTTTACATTTCCGTTACCAAAAAATTACTAAAAATGTTGATTTTATATTTTATTTTAAAATAAACATTAAAAAATGTTAAATTGATATGGTCTAAAATTGACTTTTCATGTTAATATTACATTTTCTAAGAATATCAAAAACACATTCCAATGTAAAAATGTTAAAATCACCCTTTTGCATATCAATTTTACAGTTTCAACTACTAAAAATGTAGAGTTTACATGTTATTTTAAAATAAACATTTAAAAATGTGGTAATGAAATGGCAGAAAAATTGATATGAATTTTGATGTTGCAGCGTAGATTTAGCTGCAAAAGTGTAAGCGTTTAATGTGTTTCTGATAGGAAAACTGTAAATCAGACGTTTTTTCTAGTTAAAAACACATTTTTTTCCGTTATTTTCAAATTTTTGAACGAAAATGAATTTGATATGACAAAAATGTCAATTTTACCTTGCGTTTTTTTTCAGTGCACGCACAATTTCATTTCTTAAAAGTACGAGAGCTAAGCAACGTCAAAGCACAAGTCATTTCAGATTGGCTGGTTCTTTGATACGCGTGATGGCTATCCCTAGATGGTGGGAAATGTGGTGCTATCCGCCATTTTGAAAAACGTGTTGAAAAAAGTTAATGCAATTTTCTCGGCTCCTATAGAACTAAGAGTAAATTCTTTTATTTAATTTTGTAGATTAAAATATCTTTTAAATTTGTTTTGCAAGTATTTTCGACATCATGAACAATGGTTGTCGAAAAACTGTAAAAATGGGTTTCAGAGTTTTGTGAACTTAAAAATATCTAAAATACAGTGTAATAAAGTTGCCAGTATCCAGCAAATAATTCTTTAGGGAAGACTACGATTTGTACGGCGTGGTGCGACGATTGAAGACACAGTTCAAGTGTTTTAATATTTAAGAAAGGGGAGGAGGGGAAGTTTTGTAAAAATACACTTACGTACAATGCAGAAAATAATTGTTACCTATCTTTTATTTAATTTTTCAATCAAGTTATAGTTGTCAATAGTTTTCGAAAAATTATTTTAAATAGTGAAACAATGATAGAAAAACTGCTAATGGTAGACAGAGAAATGCAATTTGATGTTCCATTGCCGAATCTCAATTCATATATTATGTATTTTCATTAAGCTTCGCAATTCTCAATTTTTTCAGTCATATACATACAGTGGTGGCCATAGAATTAGAAACAACAATTCTAAATGCACTTTATCAACCATAATATTTTTTGTAAGCACCAGCGTGCGTGGCTTGTGTCGTTGGTCTTTGACAGGTGACATGTTTGTTCTAAATATGAGTTTCCTTGAACGCGAACAGTTTATAAAACACCGTTATTTTAGAAAATTCATTTACAGTCGACATTTTTGCTGGACACGAAATTAGAAACGACAAACGAATTGGTAAATTTAAAAATAAAGAAAATTATTATCAATGTGAGTAAATTTAAAAATAAAGAAAATTATTATCAATGTGAGTTGATTGTTTTCAGTTTTTTTTTGATTATTTTTATAATATTAATATTAATTAATTAAAAATACAGCGACGAAAATGGGTAAAAATAAGTCTTGTAGTCCAGAACTCCGGAAGCTCATACAAAACGAAAACGAGTCAATTGATTCCATAGCAACAAGATTTAGTTGCTCGAAAAAGATGGTATTTGATGCTATTCAAGTCAATAAAAGGACTGGCAGCTTTGAAAACCCAAAATTGATTGATTGATATGCCGAATTAGCTAAGCTGATTCTTTTTTGACTTCTGCAAAAAATAAAAGAGGTTGTTTCGCCCCAATTGGGTCAAGAGCTATCAGCTAGAACCATAAGGCGCCGACTTCTAGAACATGGGCCACGTGGATGCATTGCCAGGAAAAAACCACATGTTTCCAAAAAGAATTTGAAGAGGCGTTTGATGTTTGCTAAGCTTCACGCAAATAAAGCCATGGGATTCTGGAAAAACATACTTTGGAGTGATGAATCCAAATTTAACTTGTTCGGGTCAGATGGTAAAGTGTATGTTAGACGCCCTCAGAAGAAGGAATTGGATCCTAAATATACTTTAAAGACCGTTAAGCATGGAGGAGGAAACATAACGGTTTGGGGTGCGTTTTCGTGGCATGGAGTTTGCCCAATAGTAAGAATAAATGGTCGAATGGACCAACATATTTATAAAGGCATCTTGGAAAATGTCATGGAGCCTTATTCATTTGCACACATGCCCATTAGTTATGTTTTCCAGCACGATAACGATTCAAAGCATACAGCACGGATTGTTAAGCAATGGTTTTTTGTGAAATACCAATTTTTTCTTTGCGTTTCTAATTGTATGGCCAGGTGCGATTTGGGTTAAATAAATAATATTAATTTTCTACTGTTAGTGTCACGCTTTTATTTTTTATAAAATATTCAGAAGTGTACTATATGTCACTGTCTATTAAAAGAACCGCTAACCAACCTCAACAAATTTCCTAAAAAAAAGTTATGCAATTTAACATTGTTACAAAATTCTTGTTTCTAATTCTATGGCCACCACTGTACATAGATTTGGCGCCCCTGTAAGCTGCCGCCCGGGGCACAGGCCCCGGTTTGCCCCCCCATAGATCCGGGGCTGACGATCATGCAGGAAGTAATGCTACCGTATGCTGAAGATGAAATGACACTGAAATGGGTCTTTCAGTGAGAAAATGACCCAAAGCCTACTAGTGAACTTGCGAAGCAATGATTCCAAGCAAAGAGAGTTGATGTGATGGACTGGCCCGCACAGTCTCCGGATTTAAATCCCATTGAGAACCTGTTAGACGGAAGGGGCAATTTAATAAAACAATTGCATAAAGTAGAAAAAATTAATTGAAAACAATATCAACACTTGCAGTACTTGCAGTGATGTTTTATAGCTTTTTGGAAAGTCAGAAGTCCATTCTTATGGTTTGTTTTCAAATTCAGTTTTTTTGATGAACAGTTATGGCAAAAAATTGTTTGCAAATATGTTGAGTTTTAAACAATTTTTGTCTTCAAAATTTTAGGTTTTAAAACAGTTTTTGCTGACATTGTTTATTCAAAGAACTTTATTTGAAAATAAACTATAAAAATGGACTTTTAGCTTCCCAAAAAGGTACAAACCATTACTGTAAGTGTGACCGTTGTTTTTTATTTATTTTTTTTTATATTTTATGTAATTTTCTTATTAAATTGCCCCTTCTGTCCAAGCAGGGGGAGATATTACCCCCTCCCGTCCTGGATTCCTGGAAGATGATGGAAGGTATTGAAAGATTAAAAAAGAATTTTGAAAGAAAATGTTCATACTTCAGAATTGCCCATATTCGAAAGAAATTAATTCGAGAAATATTAAATATAACCCCAAATTTGCCTAAGAAATGCATTTTTTTTTATTTTATATTCGAATATCTCTCGAAAACGTAACGTGTGCTTGAACAATTCAAATTCAGCGCATCAAATACCATCAGAAAAGTATATATTTTGGTTAATGTTTAAGACAAAAATACAAATTTTGTTACACAGTGTAATAATTAGTGTTTTCGAGTGGACTTTCGGAAACAGATTCAACTTTATAGCGCCTGAAACCAGATAGGTTGACGGTAAAAAAAATTTTAACGGAGATTCATTGAAAATTGTGTTTACCTACTTTCAATTGTATTTTGATGTAATTTACGAATAATTGATAGTTTTCGAGCCAAAAAAAAATAATTTTTGCATCCTCAAGAAATATTAGTCGATTCGAATTCAGCACTCCGAAAACATACAGCAAGACAAAAAATCAAAACAACCTCAGAATTTGCATGATAAAACGCAATATATATGTATGACTGAACTATAAATTCTTAATAAAAAATTAAAAACTGAAATGTTTCAAAGTCTTGTATAGTTTTCGAAAAAAATCAATAATAAATGAAAATAAAAAAAAACCAGTTGTCTAGGAGTACTTACTCTCGATACCAGAAATTAATTATTATTGCTTTTATTGTTAGGTAAAAAACACTTTCTTAAATTCTAAATATTTTCCACTATTGGGTTTTCATTATTTCATTGATGTTATCAAACATTATTATTACTTAGTGCAAGAAATGATTAAATTTTAAAATAAAATTATTTAAGTATTTAAAAAAATGCATCTTTAAAATGCCATATACATTTTATTGTATATGTCATTTTAAAGAACAAAACAAAAACAATTTTTGTGTCTTAAATAAATTAATACTAGAAGTATGTACATATATATTTTTTCTTTACCCCCACTACGTATATTACATCATTGAACAATAAAAACGTATCAATTTGAACAAGCGTGCATTTGCATTTTATTTTTCTTGATTCAAAGTAAAAATTAGTTGTATCCACAAAAAATTCACTCATATGTGTTATTTGATTAGGTACCTTACCTTAAACAAAACAGCGTTGATAAATTTATTGAATCATAAATATTAATATTTACCAGCAATTAATGTTATTTTTAATAACAAAATTAATAGTAGAAAAATTCACATTTATTATTTGAAGAATTTATAACTACGCGAGTATTATTAATTTAAGGGAAGCACTTTAATTTGACTTTATGGCTTTCTCAGGAGCTTCACACTCACTAGACAGTCAATAGAAATCGATTGCTTATCAGTTTAGCACCTGAGAGAGCACTGTGACACGATAAACCAATAATTATCACAAGCCTCTATCTCTCACAGAAAAAAAACACTGTTATTGCTATAAATTTGAACAGTAAATTAGCATTGGCAAATAATTCCACCAATTGGACAACCGATTAACGATAAAACCAAACAGATAAAAAACTGAAATAATTAAAGAAGATAATTCTATGGGAGTTATTTAAGAGTACACTATAAAGGGTTTGATATTATTTCAGGACAGAACTTTTGGGTATAAAACATTCGAAACTTTTCTTATTTTTGGTATTTCCACGTGGATACACACCTTCACTACCTTTAACAATCAGGTTTAGGTATAAAAATAGGTCACTTTAATAAAATTCCAGTATCACAGAGAAAATAAAGCACTTAATGAAGGAATTAGTTCCGTACCTTGGGTTTACTCCATTTCTTTGCTAATTTAAAACCCGCAATGGAAACGGAAGTGAAGTATTTTCGACTTAATTTGACGAGAGATAACGATTAACCTTTCAAGCGATAACTTTTTTTTAAACTATTTTAGATACCTATATTCGAACGTTATCCGTTAAAGTCCCGCAGCCAACTGAACAAAGTTCTGTTCAAGAAATAATATTCATTGTCTTCTGATAAATTCACTACTCACCGCGGCTTATCAGTAGAAAGTGAGCGAATGAATGAATAAGAAAGGTGATCGATAAAAAAGTGAAGTGAGAATACATTAGGTACAGTTTGATTGACAGGTGGGAAATCAATTAGGAAAACGTACCCCTGCTTTATTTGTTTCAATAAGTCTGATTAGTTGGAAGTCAGTCAGACAGGACGGTGCTATTCAAATTAAGTGATAAAAGTGTAAAATAATTGGTGCAAGAAGTTTCAACAACGTAACTTATCTTATTCTAGTTCCAAAGCTCTTTAACCATTGAATAATATTGATTGAGGTACCTTTTTATGTTTGTTCTATGTTAGTGTTATAGTTATAGTAGGTATGTCTTAGAACATGAACTTAAATTGCACATCGAGCCATTTTGTTGTGAAATTTGTGTAGAATTTTTCGTTTCAAGTCAGCGTACCACTGTGATTGTAGGTTAATTTATGAAGTTTGTTCACAGGCTATCATCTGTAATATCAAAGAAAATTTCAATCAATATGAATCTGTAGTTTGAATTAATCATTGAAACCTTTAATCAGCCGATTTGTGTTGATTAGCACAGTTTAATCAGGGCCCCAAAATAAAACATTATTCGACTTTTAAATTTATCTAAAGTACATAGATGGAATCCACAACCTACGAAGATCACATATTACAGGTTTAACCCACTCTTAGCAAACTTTTCCTAGGGCCGCTCCGCACAGTGAGGCCAAACCAGTGATTTAGAGAAAAAACCTCTAGGTAAGTGTTATTATGTATTTCGTAAGTATTTGCACCCGTTTATCAGAGTTAAGGGAAAAATTTTAATTTTTCATAATAGTCGGATATTTTCTATCAAGTATAGTCAGGTGGGAACTAAAAAGTTAATAACGATTTCTCTTAGAAGAAAAGGCGGATTGGAGTTTTTTAAAGTTATTTTTGAAGAAGAAAAATAGAATTTTCACATTCCGTTACGAAAAAAATCACGTCTATATTGAACCGGTTATATTCAACTACTATATATGTACTTCTTAAATTGATTTTTTTTCACTGATCACAAAACTGGTAGAATTTGGTGATGAAATTTTAATAGGATCTTGTTTCCCTCCAGAGCTTACCAGAAAAGAGCTAAAACAGGCTCTAGGAAGGTGGAGCTTTTTTTAATGCTGCTCAAGTCTGAAAATACACCCGAAGTCCAAATTTTGGCTTGATTTTTCGGTGTAATCGAAAAAATGGGGTAAATTATTTTCTCATCAGATAGCTTAAGGAATATGTACTTACAAATTTAAAGGAATAATCTATGGGAAATTATGGAAAAAATCAGTTTTAAGGGCTCAAAATTTCAATGGTCCGTTTTGACCTTGTATTTCAGCTGAAAGCCAGTTTTTACCATTAAATTATTATAACAGCTGGATTCCGCATAAAAAATACTGAAAGAAAAATGTATCAAAATACCATATTACACAATCTTATGTCTGAGGTTTTTGTCCTCCTTAGCCCCACTGTGCACCGGGCGCTCACCTGGTAGCTTACCGTCATTGTTGCTCGCATTTTCTCCGTTATGATATCTACTCATACCCACCCACGTCTCTCCCGGCAGCAAAACCAAAATTTGTTGGTTGCAGTTGTTGCCAAATTGAACCAAATTGAATGGTTAAGAAACTCTCTTAGAGAGACGTTAAATTGTGCCATTTGTTTTAAACGTCCTTGCCACAGTTACCAAAGTTGATATTAACTTTCTAATGCTCAAAGTCAAAACTAGTAATAGGAGATAAATATTTACGTTAAATTACATGATTAAAATTGGGAGCAATTTCTGGGAGCGGTACGATATCCCGCAAACCAAAATCTCGAATAACGAAATCTCGTATATCGTCCCCTGATTGCAAGAACTAGGTAACTCAATTTTCTATTTTTATAATTTATCGGCAAAAACGGTATTATTTTGTACAGTTTTAAAGATATTTTTTCCAATCTTATTCTTGCATAGACAAAATATAGGATATTTGTGAAGCTTCAGGTAAATAATAATTAAACTTTCCATTGTTCTCCAGTAGTCAGGCTTATTCTATAAAGTCTGCTATCTCCAACATTTATAAAAATGAGTTACCTAGTTCTTGCAATCAGGCGACGATATTTAAAAAAAATTTCGAATAATGAAATCTCGTAAAATAAAAATCTTGTCTTTCATAATCTGGCAATTAAAAAAATTTCGCTTTTAACAATCTCGCATTTACATCTCGAATTTAAAAATCTTGCAAATTACCACACATGACACCTTACGACAGGATATACCATCTCTATGCTCTCTTTCTCTCTTGTTCTTTTGACAAAAACAATATTGAAAAATCAACACTTAATAAATAACAGTGTGGTCTAATAGTACTTAGGCACTGGATTTACATATTTTGCAGAAGGAAAGACATCTCACAAAATTAAATTGCATTGCAACTATTTCATTTTTTTAATCAAAATCTCACGCGAGATTTTGATTAAAAAAAATGTTTTTGTTGCAAATGCAATTAAATTTTGCAAGATTTTGATTTGCGAGATTCTAGTTTGCGGGATTTCGTTATTGCGAGATTATGAAAAGCGGGATTTTGTAATGCGTGATTATGAATAGCGAGATTTTGTTTGTGAGATTTTGTAGCCAACCCGCAATTTCTTGCCAAAAACAGCTGATTTAGTAAGATAATAATTGTCCACTAGGGCGTATGCGTGCTTGTGCAGACTTATTTAATTTTTACCCCTTTTCATATACTTGATCAATGAACTACATAATTTTATCTACCATCTTTTGTTGTTTAGTTGCCTGTTGAAAAACTGAGAGCAAGTGAAAAGTGAATTGGATGAGAAATTGACAGAAACGCAACTAAATTTTGAAAATTTTGTTTTGAACGTGAAATGTAAAGTAGTTTTAAAGCGTGGTACACATTATCAATCTTTGTTGACCATTTTGCTCACAAATCTTAATAACTCATTCCAACAGCTCATAATTTTGTAAATTAGCATAGATTTGTTTTTATTGAAAGTCTAAATTGAATTGTGTGAAAAAACGACCTCAGAAATTAGTGATTTACTCGTACATATCTAAATACAAGACTATAGGTGCCGTCACACCGTGCAAGTAAAGTACTTGCAGCTATTGTTTCAAAAATTTCGATTTTGAAATATTCTTGCAAGTACTTGCAGAGAGCAGTCACACCAGGCAAGTATATTGCTTGCTGAAACGACTTTTTACTTGTTTGCAAACAAACTTGTTGTAAGTACTTTTCAGGTCGTCACTACCGAGCAAGCAAGTACTTGCTGAAATTAATTGCTGAAATTAGTTTCTGAAAATACTTGCACGTGAAACGGGTGTGATTTTGCCATTTTCAGTTCAGTTTGGTTTATTGTTTCTTCAGAAATAGATCTAAATGGATAATACAAATTTTGAAGAAGAATTTTTTACGATGAAATGGTTTTTGAACATGAAGATTTGTTGAAATCGAGGCAATTGATTCTTGTAGATTATTATTAGTAAAAATAACATGCGATTGATTGCACTAACTGATTTGATTGCAAGTGAGTTAAACTTTTTTTTTACTAAAAGCTGTTATAAGCGGTACCTTCCTTATACGTGTTTTTTTTATTTCAACTTTCTCATTAATTGTTCTAGCCATTTTTACCAAAATCTGGCGAGTTGTTTTTACAATTGATAGAAAGAGCTTCATGGTTCCTTGCATTTTTCTTTAATTACTCAAATATTTTTAAAAGATCTGAAGTTCCAAGCAAGTTGAACTATAAGAGCAATTACGTACGATCCAGTCGTTCATATTATTACTATCAAAAAACATGTATTCAAAAACAATGCGAGACCCTGTTCTATGTTGCAGCATTTGAAACCAAAAAATGCGGCTGATCAATGATAAATCATTTTTTTATGACCCTCTTTTGAAAGTCGTTCTGAAAATCCGTACTTTACAACACTGATGAGAGACTTCTGGGCAGGGGGAGACGATTTTTTCTGTAATTTTGATCGAAAAATATACGTTCGCTTGCAAGCGAGTAAAAAACTTGCTTGCGCAAATCCTGCAAGTGGCAAGTACTTGCGGCAAGTGATTTCAAGTGTTTTACTTGCTTGCAAGCGCTTGCAGGAACTAGTCACACCGTGCAAGCATTGCTTGCGCAAGTACTTGCAAGCAAGTAAATCGTTTGCAGCAATTAATTGCCTGCAAGTACTTTTTTGGGTCGTCACACCAGACAAGTTTTACTTGCCGCAAGTACTTTTCAATTACAATTTTGATAAGTTTTTAAACTATGCCAAATAGTGTGGAAGGGCCAAATCGTTTGTTTCTGGCAAACTCACACAATTTTTGAAGTATGCTTTCGTTCTCATTCACCCTTTTCCAGTTTCTTGTGAGGAATTAGTGTAAATGTGTCATTTTTGTTTGATGGGCTTAGTAAATCTGATGGAAAATAAAGAGGACCGGGTAATGAAATAAGAAGAGAACAAGGACAAAAATCTAATCGGAAAGATCAATCAATGTAGTAAATATTTTTTCAACCGATTTCGGAAAAAAATCTTATTGGAAAGGATGGGAAACGTTAATGTCAATGCCGCATAACCAAGTTTCGCAAACTTGGGTTTTTATCCTATGGGTTTCTGACAGAAAATAATAGGGCTTTTTAGCAAATACCAATGTTCATTTCTAATTGTCTAACTCAGGACCTCGGCACAAATGACATTTAGGTAACACCCATTTTCTTTTTTATTTTGAAGGAAAATACACTCCAATTCAAAAGAATGAGCACATGGATTTTCATATTTGGTTTGTCAATTTTTTTCAAACATTGTGCATTGTCCGAGAATAAATATAAACAATAAAAACTATTTCAAAAAAATTTGTTTTACTTCCATCCATTAGCTTTTATTGCTAGTTTCAATATTTGAGCTTATTCAGTTGACACAAAAAGACTGTATTTTCCCTTGTGGAAAGACTTTGAAGAGAGCCGGAGGAAAAATAGCAGTGCTTTTTTAATTAATCTTTCTGTTTTCTTTTCCCAACATCATAAACAAACAATAAGGATAATCAAATGTTTCATTAATGCACAATGTTAACAAAAAATGGAAAAAAAACCTTTGAAACTTTGTGTCCTTATCCATTTGAAGTGGAGTGTAAATGTTTGGATTTTGTTTTTTAGGTAATAGCGTCTGTCAAACGTGCCGATTTGTTAGCTGTCACTTTGACTTTGACAATTTGGTAGAGATCTCTATTGTGAATTTTTGTGAAAGCTTGCAAGTAACTTCACTTCACAGAACAAACCCTCTGTCAAATCACTGGTTTCTCTAATCGCTTGCTTCGAAAATGGCAAGACAGTTTACGGGTGAATTACACCCTCCTATATATGTATAATGCATGTATGTTCATTTTTTGAAAGCTATGGACTCCAATATTGAATGATAATATTTGTTAGTTTGATAATACAATATGAAGAAATTTTGAAAAGAAAACTCTTCTGTTTAAGTGGGGCGGCTGAATACCATTCAAGTTATAAGTTCAAATGAGCTCAAATGTAGTTAAGCTTATTTGAACATTTAACTTGAATTAAGTTCGTTATAGATAGTTTGTTCATTTAATTTTCAACTTACACAAACCAAAATCTAAAATTTCAGCTGAAATTTTTTTGGATTTCATTGAGATTTCGTTGGAGTGTAGAGTTTCCTTTAAGATTTTGTTGGAAATCAACCGAAAGCTCTGATTTCGTTTTGTCGTAAACAAAGCATTGTTTAAGTATTCCCTACAATTAGATTGAAATTATCCCATTTTAATAAATGAATTATTGCATGGGAGATAAGATGATTTGGAATTTTCCAACAAAACAACCTTATTATTTGCCCGTTGACAATGCAGTTTCAAGCTGATAATTTTTTTGAGCAATTCCCTCCGGGCTGGCAAACATTTAGGTTTAAAGACACATTCAGTCTGTTTGATAACTTGCTTATGCTCAGAAACTGTCAAAAACTCTAGTTGAATTCATTTTTGGAATTCATACGAAGAGACGCAAGTTAAGAAACAGATACATTATGCCTGTTTGTTAACTTAAACACTCACCAGGTTTCATATACTTGGGTTTTTTGTCCTATAGTTTCTGACAGCAAATTGTGAAAATTCACAAGAAATTTCACGTTAACAAACACGCACCTTTCTTTTCTTTTACTTAGATTTTTTTTAATGTTAAAAAAAAAAAAAAATTGACAGATGAAATTAGGACTAAAAATCGCAGAAATTTAAAGTTCCCTATTACACGATGACTCTTATTGCGTGTGACTCTTTTCAAAAATCAATGGGTGTGACGGTGAAATCAAATTTGTTCGTCTTCAAGCTCTTGAAAGTTCAAAAAGATCCAGACGCAAAGAATCATCGTGTAATAGGGGACACAAAATCGCTATTATAACTTCAGTTATTTCCTCGTTTTATATTTCAATTCAATTTCAGCAATTTTAACTTCAGCGAATTAACTGAGCTTCAACGATGGTTCAGGCATTTAATTTGGCTACTATTACATACTTGAACCTTGAACCATGAATGAATAAACCTTTGAACCATAGTTCAACATCAGAAATTTCGCCGAAATCAGCCAGTATAGTAAAAGATTGTTGAAACCACGGATCAAAACTTGAACCACGGATCAAAACTTAAACCACGTTTGTAGAACTGGACCTTAGTGACAGCAAAACTTGCTGAGTCCTATGCGCTGTCAGATATAGAAACAGACCAAATTATTGCTTTCAGGTACGAGATAACTTGGTTGGCAAACTATTATTTATTTTCTTTTTATTTGACATGGCATTTTCAGGAAAATGAAATCTGTCAAATTACTGAGGAAAAAAAAATGTTTGATCCACTTGCTCAATTTTTGACGGAGCAATATTTCCTCTGTTCTCCAAGATCTCCTTTTCCTGAACATCCCTTTTGGATCTACTTGCACACTTTTTGACGGAGCAGACGTCTGAGGGTTCTGAGAGCTAATTTTTCTGAAAATAGTATGTACCTACATATTTACTGTGACAAAAAATAACGGAGCAAGCGATAATCCTGAAAAATGGCAGTCCAAGTTTTTGATAGCAAAAGTGAGCACCTTTTTGTGAGAAATCGTGTGTATATATTTGAGAATACAAAGCTCTCTCTGCGCTAATTATTTTACACGAATAATGCAAAACTATACATTTTGCTGTGCCTTTGGAGAAAATGAAGCAGTTCTTTATGAAAGTACGGTGTAGTGTGAACTTCTATTATTTTTCCACAAATTATACAAAACATCTTCGTGCACTCCTTGTAGTAACCTGACCAAATTTTTCGTTTGGCAATCCAATTAAAATTCTTGTTTTTAAGTTTAGTTTTCATTTTTGAATATTTCCAACTTCAACTGAAAACTGTGCGCTGCCATCTATCTTTCAAAGTTAGTCTTATAACAATCTAGTACATTCTTAAGAAAATTGTAAAATCCACCTGCTACTCACGTTTGACACCTCTAATCTAATCTGACGTTTCTCATATTTGTAAAAAAAAAATGGTGCGACGACGGAGTAAAACATTTTAAAGTAAATTTTCTTTAAAGTTTAAACTTTTAACACCGCTGGCATCAAGATAAGCAAAATAAGTTATTGATAATTATTCTTAACATTTTGGACTGCAAACCAGAATTGGTTGCTTTTCTCAAACGACACCTTAGACCCCTAAATAATGTCGGCGTTTACCGAGTCGGCTCTGTTAAAGAAACTTCAGGAACTAAACTCAAGCCAACAGAGCATCCAAACGTTGTCCTTATGGTTGATCCATCACCGAAAACATCATCAAGCAATAATCAAAACATGGTACAGGGAATTACAAAATGGTAAGTCAATCACCAATCATCCAGTGGATAAATCAATAAACCATCAACTACTTACAGTTCCAGAATCCAAGAAACTCACTTTCATGTATTTGGCCAATGATGTTATCCAAAACAGCAAAAAAAAAGGTCCTGAATATGGTCGTGAATTCGGGGTTGTTCTGCAGAAAGTATTCGCCTACATTGGTGACAATTGCCGCAGTGAAAAACTCTTCGGAAGTTTGGGCAGAATACTGAATATCTGGGAGGAACGTGGGGTCTATGATCCCAAATTAATCACTGACTTTAGAGCCAAGTTAAATAAAACTGCTGAAACAATAGATGCACCACCATCCAAAGAGAAAGAGAAGGAAAAGGACAAGGAAAAGAAACTCAAAAGAACTAGGTCCAACTCGGGTTCGGATAAAAAAGAAAAAGTATCTAAACCCGAGGATGGAAATGGAGTAACGGAAATCGATTTGAGTCCGCATGTACCACTCGGTGATCCTCCAGAGCCCGAGGAACTTATAAAGGCTTTGATGGAGATGGAGAATTCGGCTTCAAGTGACGCAGTGGTGCGGGAGAGAATTGCCAATCTTCCACCTGAAATTTCAGAAATTACTTGTCTGGCTAAGTTGGAAGATAAAGATGCAGCTAAAGCTTTGGCTACACAGGTGAGTAAAACTGCTAAAGCAACAAAGTTGGAGATTATTTAAATTTGTAAATCGAATCGATTACAGGTCAATGAAGCAGTTCAATTGCTAAATGAATATAATACAAGACTTGCCTCCGAAATGGAAGAACGAACAAAATTGGCAACAATGTTGAGAGATTTTCAAGCCGAACAAAAGGAACTACTGGTGCAAGCTGAGGAAAGACTAGAGGTGAGTGCGAAAATGTAGCCTTGTAACTTTTTATATTAGTTGAGTATGTCGTATTCATGGCCCTAAAATCCTTTTAAAATGTCTTAAAAATATTTATTTTATTTATGTGTTCAATTTGATCCTGATTCCTAAAATTAATAGGGTGGCAAATAAGCTTTGTAAATTCCTTGATAAAGTTACTTGTTGGTGAGAGAGATGTGCTTTTTTTACAATTTTTGTTTAAAGACAACCACTTCAATTCATTTAAAAAAATATTGAATAAAACTCTGCCATATTCCTTACGCTTGAAGACTTTAATCACAAACAAATTATACCTATGCAGATTTCTCACGCTCATAGAAAAAAACTGACGTAATATGAAACTGAAAATCTGCTTTTTCAATTTGCTTTCAACAAAGCTCTTTTCAAGGAATTGTGTATTCCGATTGTAGGTAGGTATGTATATCTTGTGTATCTCTTCATAAATCCATAAAGGAAGCCAAAACAGATTTGTTCGTAAAGTATGTAAGTATTGTTTACATTTTTAAAGATTTTCTTGAGGTAAGTTAAGGAAAATTTTCAAAACTATTTTTCCACCTATTCTGTGCACCATATTGAATAATATTCAAAGCGAAAAACGTTTGCCATGGCCAAAGCCACCCATTAAGTCATTAATTTACTTTTAATAAATAAACTATAGACCCCGTAGGACTGTCATGCCAAAGGTGTGGCTTCGATTCCCAGCCTTGCCACCTAAAAACATAAATGTTTTATCCGAGGTACTGCCTCTTGCGAGGAACTGACAAATCCTCCAAGAGTATACTTGTCATGAATAAGTGCTGCTCATTTAGATGTTCGGACTCAAAACCTAAAAACTGTAGGTCCCCTCCATTCCTGCCAACAACACGCACACAGGAATGGCTGAGAGTTGTAAGTCACTAGGCCCTGGTTATCCACGTTCTGTTGCGCCACCCAATTTATTTATTTTAGACCCAAAAATGGAAAATAATTATTTTTCGATGCAAAACCATTTGTGTGCAAATAATGCCTTGAGGTGAATATATTATTATTTTGGAAGTGTAAACCGACCATAAAAAAAAAAGAAATATTTTATTCCCCTCAGTTTTTACTTGCGATATAGGTACTATAGGGCAAGTTTTGAATTCGTGCAAAAAAAATTTCGAGATAGCAATCAAACATGACATTACGATGATAGAGAACACAAAAAAGTGGGTGGCACAATTCTGTCTGTCCGTACCTCAACCAACAGCCCAAACCACTGAAGTGATTTACTTCAATAAAAAAAAACTGCTCCAACGATTTTGATTTAAAAAAATCAGTGTATTATTTTAGGCATGGTGTACTTTCTGGTAAGAAAAAAAATCACCAACGGTGATAACGGTACCTGCCATATAACGGTTTTTTTGATTTTCGGTTTTCTCATTAACTGCTGATCCGATTTCAATAAAAATGTTTGCACAAAAGCTTTGTTAGAATATAAATAATACTGCATACCAAAATTTTGGAAAATATACATTTTGTATTTAAAAAAAAAATTCAATTTTTTTTTTTTTGAAAATTCAATATTTCAAAAACGAGTTGATGAATTATTTTGAAATTTCAGTTTTAAATGTATATTAATATATACTCAAAATTGGCATTTTTTTAGAAAAATATTACAAAAATTCTATAAAAAAAACTAATTTTAAAGAAAATGTTATACTTTTTTTGAGCTCTAAGTTATTTATCAGACTGTTTATACAATTAAAAGAACGATTTAAATGCTTTTTATACTTTTTCTATAACTATTTCAATATTTTTTAAAGTTCTTAAGTCCCACACAACTTGAACATAAGAGCAAGTACGTGCGATCCAGTCGTGCATTTTATTTTCGCATGCAAACAATTGCCGGTCCTTTTTTTTGCATGACATTCCATGACAGCAATGGTTTTTTTTGCATGAAACTGTAACCCAATCATACAAACGATACATTTTGCATTTCACCTCAAATATTTTTGACATGCGTTTTTTTTGCGTACATGAAATGGCTTTAGGAAAAAAAATCAAATGATTATTTTTGGCGAAAGTACCAACCCAAAAAAAAACATTTTCAATATTTTTGAATTTCGGTACAGGTTTTTCGCGATTTTGTGTTTTCGGTATATTGGGATCTCGGTACCTTAGATTTTCGGGATTTTGGGTTTTTGGTTCTTTGGGTTTTCGGTACTTTGGGTTTTCGGTATCATAGGATTTTGGTACTTTGGGTTTGGTTTTCGGGGTTTTGTGTTTTCAGAATTTCGGGTTTTCAGTACTTAAAAGTTTTCGGTACTTAGTTTTTGAAATTTTGGGATTTCGATACTTTTGGTTTTCAAAATTTCGGAATTCCGGTACTTTAGGTTTCCGGTACTTTGAGTCTTTAAGATTTTGGGTTTTCGCCAGATTGGATTAACTCTAAGTTCCGAAAACCCAAAATAAACATACGTAAAAACCCAAAAGCCGAAAACCCAAACAAAAAAACCGGATTTTCGGCACTTTCAGTTTTCGGTATTTTGATAATTAGGTTTTTCGGTAGTTTTGGTATTCTTTATTTTGGGATTACAGTACCTTAGGGTTTCGGGACTTAAGGTTTTTGGTACTTGGGGTTTTCGGTATCCTGTTATCTTGGTATTATGGATTTTTGGTCCTTTGGGTTTTAGGTTTTCGTTTCTTCAAGCTTTCAAGATTTTGGTACTTTGGGTTTTCGGTACTTTAAGTTTCCGGTATTTTGGGTTGTCGGGGTTTGAGGTTGTAGGGATTATAGCTTTTCGGGATTTTGGGTTTTCGGTGTTTTGAGATTACGGTACTTTGGGTTAACGTGATTTACGTTTTATGGGATTTTTGGTTTTTAGTATTTTGGAATTTCAGTTCTATGGGTTTTCGTATTTTGGGATTTTGGGTTTATGCTTTTTGGGATCTCGAAATTTCGGTGTTTCGGTATTTTGAGATTTCGGTACTTTGGGTTTTCGGTATTTTGGATTTTCTTGGTGTCGGCTCTTCGGAATTTTTGGGTTTTCTAGATTTTGGGGATTTTGGAATTATGAGTTTAATGCATTCTGGAGGAGCACGTGAAAGAGATTTTTCCATATTGGTCTCTTTTTCTAATTAAAAAAAAGCTTTTTCTTGGTTGGTATCTGTCATCTGGAAATTTCTCGGCGGCAGAAATTTTTGATGACAGAATTTTGTACGGAAATGAGAAGCTTTTTAATTGAACTGTTCCGAATTTCCCTTGGAGACTTTGCTTTTGTTTGAGAAATAACTTCTCAACTTCAACAAAAACAACTTCTTTGTATTCGATTTCAAGACCTATAAGACCACAGTACACATATGTATTTAAGGTAATATCATTAGCGTTTTCACTTTGTTCGTTTTGCGCATGTGACAAAATCGAGGAAATGATGAATCCAGAGACCGCCAATTGTTAAACGTCAACATTTATTTTGCCTTGTGTGTTCACTTGTTACTTATTTATTATAAAATACAAGTGTTTTAAAGATAGTTACAGCCCTATTATTGACACGATTCAAAACTAGTTTTAATGTAAAACTAGTTCTATAGGGGTTTCGAGTGGTAGGTTTTGAACATATTGGTATTATTCAAGCAAAAATTGACATCTATTTTGAAAAATACCAATATGTTCAAAACCTGACATTCAAAACCTCTATAGAACTAGTTTTATATTAGAACTAGTTTTGAATCGTGTCAATAAGAGGCCTGTTAGTGTTTATTAATATTATTTTACTATTCCAACAACATTCCTTCCTGGTTTTTAGTGTTATTTCGTGTTTCTTGTTGTTGTAATACGTTGGACGGAGGCACAAGGACGGCCGTCTTGAATTTCTTCTGACAGTTCTCATTTTTACAATCTGCGCAAAATAATACCTTCGATATGTGTTTTGTGCTGTAACGCCTTGTACTAAATTTTTAACAGGCACATCCACTTCCAAAATGATGTCGGCTCTTGAATGAAAAACCTTCGGAATACTATTAATAAAGTTCCTGTAAAAAATGGAAATTTAAAAACATCCTAAATCTGTTCTAATTTATTATTTGTATTAACATTTATTTTCTGTTATAATTTCAGGAGTACAATCAGAAACTGGCAAAATTGAAAGCTGTCCAAAAGGAACTACAGGATCATCTCTCAAATCTACCCGACTTGACACAGCTTCCAGATGTAACTGGTGGCCTAGCTCCACTTCCATCAGCTGGAGATCTCTTCAACATTCACTGAAGATTTTCATCGAAAACCTTTCGTAAATTTAAATAAAAAAAGAAAACAAATAATAATAATACACACATAGGGTATACAAACTCGGTAAGTTTCTGTGCTAACAGTTAGGGTAACTTCTTTCAATTTAATTTGACACGTTTTGTTAAGATTTTCATAGTTGTTTTTTGCTTCTACAAACAAATATATTGTAGTTTTTTTTCGCCAACAAAATTTTCAAATATAAACACAACAAATTAAGATTTTATCACCAATGGTTTGAAAATTTATAATAAAAAAACTTCTACTGAAATCGCATGTCGAAAACGAGTGGATTTTGTTAATAAATACAAGAAAAATATAAAAATTTACGTGTGATGTTTTTATTTAATAATTTTAATTCAATGCATTGTAAAATTTGCAGGACCACACCATTTTTCGATGAAATCCAAAACGTCTGGAATGCCACCACTGGGTGCCATTTTGAGGGCGACACTAAATTTACTCCAAGTATCTCGGTTTGATTGACGATTTGAAGATTTAAATGTTACGGGTTGACGACCACGGACTGGATAAGCACTCAGGACACACGGAACATCTGTGACACTTAAACTAGATTCATAAATTCCGCGATCATCGACTGGCAAAACCTAATTGGAAATTAGGTAATTAGAATGGCTTTTCTTACGACCGGTTTTTTCTCACCTGATCAACTTGTTGATCCATACTAACTGCCAGAACCCATTCACGAACTTCTTCATGCAAATGAGGGTCAGTTTTCAAATGAATTTCCTCGGGTAGAGGCACGGAGCTGGGAAAATCCGTTACCGATAGATCCGAGTGATCTACCAAATTTCCAGAGCCCTCTTCAATTGCATCACATACATCCAAATAATGATTTAGAATTACAAATGCTTCGGATTCACGTCCAGCAGCTCGTAGATCCATCCCAGCTTCAAGGAATCCCTTATCGACTGGAACAACATCAGTATATCGGAGCATGGCAACTGAAATTCGTACAGCAATTGGCTGGAGCGATGGTATTTGTCGGCAGGCAGCTCTGGTTGCATAATAATGAGCTATTAATAGTAGCTGCTCTACAGTGTCCAACATTTTTGATGTGGAAAACTCTGACGCTCGGAGTGTCTGGAAAATATATATTTGTGAATCTGGATTTTCAAAAAAGCCAAAGATTTATGTACCTGCCAAAGTTTAAATAGAAAGTTTCTTAAATCTTTCCAAAGTTCGACAGCCATTTCTTCCCTGAGGGCAAAGCAATCCAAAGCGATTCGATTGTAGATGTTGAAGTTTGCCTCCAAAGGTGGCGTTCCATGCGTAAGATACAATGCAAGTGCTGCTGAGGCATCTCCTTCGCGAATCAATTGTGCAGCATATAGAGCTAAGTATTTGTGAAGAACCGGACTGCTTATGTTCTTGGCCTTGTCTAAGCATCTTACCCATTGGCCCTGGTCAGCCAACATGTCCAAAGCACTCATTATATCTTAAAACAAAGATGCTATTTCATACTAACAAATCCAAAAAATATATTTCTTACCGATATCAGCCAACTGCTCGACGTTTCCTTCATTCTGCAGCCGTGATTTCTGCTGTTGTTCTACATAGGCAACCAGTTCTGGGTCAATCTCCTTAGCCAAACGTCTTGCTTTGGCCCATTGTTCGGATTTGATGAATACATCAACGGCTTCCTTGGGTAGATCCGATGCCAAATACAACTGTGCAGCTGGTCCTATCTGGCGTATTTCTAGAAGTCGTGGACCCAGCTGATGAGCAATATGAGTTGCATCTTTCCCCTCTAAAAATTGATTACATATCTCTGCAGCTCGGACGAGAGCTCTCTCAACAGTTGGCTCATCGGCGTTGGAGCTATTTATTTGCATCAAACACTCGGCGGCTTTTCGAAAGTCTTCTCGTTTTGCAAACTCAGCAGCCTTTTGAAGGTACGCTCTTGAATCATCCCCAGATTGGGCACTTCTTCGTTGGTCTTGGGCCTGCAGACGTTTGAGGTCATTCAAAGCCGATGGGTGATGTTCCTCGGCAATGCGCAGAGCTTCATCGAACATTCCGTTGTCTTTATAGTAGTCGATGATTATATCAGGGCGTTGGGCTCTCAAAAGCAGAGCCTCGTACTCCGCAAAGTTTCGAGTTTCCAAAGCTGAAGCAGCTTGATTCACTAAAACTTCATTTACAGCCTCAGGGAGGTGAGTCTCAGCAACACTTACCGCTGCTTTCCAATCCCCTGCATGAGTATACATCAGAATAGCTTCTCTTGGCTTGTTTGCCTTAATAAACTCAACTTCGGCTTCTTCGAACTTTCCCTCATCCTCAAGCGACATGGCGATTTTTAAATGAACCTCGTCCGTGGGTTTGCCTGATATACGACAAAGGTCCATTGCGAAGTCAAACTGTCCAGAATCACAAGCAAATCCTAAAGCAGTATCCAGCAAGCTTAGCTTGGTTAGTAGTCGGACAGCTCCTTCTACTGGTAGGGACTTGGCCCACATGTAAGCTACCTGATTACTGGCTCCGTCTGTACCCTTGTGCTTGGCCACACGGTATCCGTCTTCCCAGCGATTGGCAGTGCAATACATGTGGACAGCTGACTTCCAGTCACCAGCAGCGATGAAGTGTATTTCAGCGTTCTTGAATTTTCCCTTAGTCTCCAATTGACGGGCCAAGTGAAGATGTGTACTATCGACTAGCTCCTTATGAAATTTTTCCACAAGACGAATCATCGAATCGTAAAGCTCACGGCGTTTGTACATAGCTATAGCTAAGTCGGGCTCATTGACGGCAAGTAGCACTTTTTCTGCATCCCGGTATTTTCCTAAAAAAAGCGTTATTTTTTAAATTCCTAATGGGACCAAATTAACATGCTAACCTTGTTCTTCCAAGTTTCCTGCTAGACTTACAAAAAGATCTCGCATTTCTTCCGAATTAAGATACTTCTCACCAATAGAGTAAGCTTTTTCCCATTTACCATGCTTATTCAGTAGTTCAATAGCTTCTTTGAAAAGATTCGCCCGAACCAGAAGATCCTCAGCACCATCCAGATCTCCGGCAAAGGCCAAATGTTTCGAAAGATCGAGTGCATACTTTTGAATTTCTTCTGGTTCGTCTAGAACCTTTGCTATTTGGACGGCTTTTCTCCATTGTTTTGCACCCACAGCTGCGTCAAGAGCTTTTCTTGTAGCTCCTGCTTCGATATAGTGATTGATAGAAGCATCTAGTTGCTTTTTGGACACCAACCAGTCTCCCCATTCTTCCTCAAGACTAGTAACTTCACCGGGGGCCACTTGTCTGGCCAATTCCAAAGCCCTTGCATAGGCACTTCCCTTACGGAATAAAGTTAAAGCAGCTTCGGGATTTGAAAGCTTGTAAGCTATGTCACCAGCCATTTCATACAGTTCTAAGAACAATGGACAAAGTATATTGGATTTTTTGTAGATTAGTTTAGTTTAAATTAATTTACCGCAATTGACCAATCCTTCGGTGACTTTTCTCATCAAGACTTCGTTTTCTAACAGATAAGAGGTTTTTAAAGCAAGTCTGGCTGCTCTTGCAGGTTTGTTTGCCTTCAGATAAAGGGTCATAGCTTTCTCGACTTCACCTTGCTCCTCAAGCACTTGCCCTGCCTTCTCTTCCTGGCCAGAAGAAAGAAGGAAATTCATTTGATCTTCTTTGAGTTGCGGCAATAGAGGGTAACCCCTTCGTTCAGCCAAGTTAATAGCTTCATCCCACATTCGAAGCATTTTATACATTTGCAGAGCTGATTCTATTTCACCTTGTTCTAAGTAGATGCGCTCTGCTGTTCTTAAATCAGAATTCAGAAGAGCTAATTTCGCCCTTACCTCGGGACACATTATTCCCGGGCCCATGGACTCCTCGTACTTATCCGAAGCGGCAATCATTTCTTGTAAATAAAATGCTTTCGACACATTACCTAAAGCAGCGTAGCAACGTTGAGCGACTCGCAAGTTCCCGTCTTCTAAAGAAATAATAGCTAAATTGTGCCACATAGCCTTTGCAGCCGGTTTATCTCCTAGCGTCTCCAGAAACTGCACGGCTCGTCCAAAATCACTGTCATTAACAGCTGTGCCAAATTCAACCAATCCTTCGTCCAAGAGGTATGTGTGCTCAGTTGGACCTTCTTGAGAGCGAACTATTGTACGACCCTAAGGTGGATTTATTTCTTCAAATAGAAGCGAAATTTAACAGCTTTCATACTCACCCCCTCTCTGATGACTTCCAGAACATCTCCTCGAATTGACATCATGGTCACGTGCTCAGGCAGATCTATGTTATACCAAATAGCTAAGTTGTTGTTGCTCTGAGCTATAACGACATCACTCTGTGGTACCCACTGAACGAAGGATATGTTTCCAAGCAAAGTCTGTTTCTTTCCAGTATAAATATCAGCTAACATGAGCCTGTGGATATTCAATATAACGAAGGAAAAAAATCTTGCAGAACAAACTATACCTCAATTTCTTATCCCGAAAAAGAAGCTTGTGTGCCGTCTCACTTAATTCAATCCAATCAATTTTCGAATCATGACTAACTTGGCTTATTACTGTTTGGGATATAAGATCCACCACACAAATAGTTTTAGCATCAAGAAGAAAGGCTAATTTTTTGTTATCTCTGGAAAAGAACATTAAATATAAAGTTCAATGAATAGAAGTTTTCAAAGCCCTACCTAGAGTTGCCTCTTTCGTTTAATCGCACTGAAATAACATGAGGATTTACAAATTCAGTCCTAACTGAACCCAATATATGATTTTCTCCATATTCCACCAAAGATAGCTCGCCAACATTGAAAATCAGGCAGACAGTTGGATTTTCAAAGTAAAATCGCTCATGCCGGCCTGAAATCGACCATGATACCTCACTCACAAGATTTCGAGTGAGATCACTCAAAATCAGAGAATCTTCAGTTCTTGCTACCAAAAAGTTATCCTTTCCCATGATTCTAACATCGTCTATCTCCAGCCCAAGGGTTGATTCGATGGTCATTTGTTCACTAGGTTCCTGGATGGACTTCACAAGAAGCTGACTGGGAGCAACGAAGATAAGCTCGAATTTATCCTGCCATACAGTTCGTTTTAGGACTGATTCAAAAACAATGACGGCTCCTGTAACTGAACTTATAGCTAACCTGCATGTAAAATGTGAAGAAAAAAAACGAAAACAAAATTCATTAATTTTTATTTGGGGTTCAACGAAACTTTTCGGGAGTTCTCAAACCTGGCTCCATCTTTGCGCCATAAAATCGATGTGACAGTATAAAAGAAATCAATCTCTTTATTTGCGGTTTCGCTCCAAGCTTGCAAACGTGGACTCCATGTGAAAATTCGTATCCTATCGAAACTTCCAAAAGCAACAGCTTGCCCATTGGGACTACAAGCAGCAACCGTGAACTCCCGTTCACCTTCAGTTCTGGAGTAGTCAAAGGTACGTACTTGTCGACCCTTTTAAACAAAACCATAATAAAACAATTCTCGATTTTTTTTTTTTAATATTCATAGATGACATGAATAAAACGGTTATTACTTGTGAGTCATAGAAAACTATTCGTTGATCGCAACCTCCGGCGCAGAAACCACCTTGAGGCCAAGCCAGTGCAAAAGGTGGAACCGAATGCTGAACCAATCTTCCCGAAGATTCGACATTGCCTTCGGTTAGGAAAAATCGAATGATTGTACCGTCATTATGTCCTGAAAGAAACCCCGTTCCTTTTGTGTTTGGTGCAAATGCAATAGTCATACTTTCAGCACTGTATAGGCTTTGTGATTTGTTTGTTTTGCAATGTAGCGCACGTACTTTTCCATCTTCGAGACCTGCAAATAGAAGTTAGTTGTAATTATTTTATTTTATTGATTTTTTTCTTCCCAAAAATAAAAGAGGGTACCGAAGGGAAAAATAAAGAATCGATAAGGACGAATGCACCAATTGTTTTTTGATGGTTGGCTGTAAGTGACCTCTGAATTTAAATTCGAAGGTGTTATATACACTTGGTATCATAGATACTTTGAAAATATCACAAAAAAAAAAAAAAAAAATCTTCCAAAGCGACTTCTCTAAGGCTGAACATACACAACCGAGGCACCCTGGTCCACTCGGCTCCTTTGGATTTCAGATTGGCTGATAATTCAAATGGATTGGGGGTCGATGTATCCACTCATAACAGATTTTGAATGAGTGCGGGGCCATTGGGCTCGTAGGGTTTGTTGTGTATGGCTAGCTTAAGCCTTGCATACAAGTTTTAGCATAAAATATAAATAAATTAATGCTGAGCGAGGGAATAAAAATAATTTTTAAACACACCTGCAATTATTGCTCCTGTTGATAACCAAATCAGTGCCGTTACTGCACATGATTGAGGAAACTTATTACAAATCACCTTCTTATCATTCCACGATTCTCCGAGCTTATAGACAAAAACAATATTATCACTCTGCCCAACTGCTAATTTTGTTGAATCTGGACTAAACGTCAATCCTCTTATTACGTACGATGCCTTTCCATTTGTCGGATTACTGGGCTTAGTTGAGAATTTATCTCTTCTTTCGCCCGATTCATCGAATATAAGGACATGCCTATCGGCTGTAGCAACTGCAAATTTTTGATGATTAGGTGACCAGCTAAGACCGGCAACACGATTCAAGTATTCCTGCAAACAAATTTGATAAATTAATGAAGTTTGAAATTAGGAAATCACAGATTATTATTTCTTTTCAAATTATTACCTGGCCTTCGATGAGAGTTTTCAAAAATTTTAACTGCATTATAAAAATCTTTCCCTATTCCGACATTTTTCGAATAAAATAAAAGTCATATCCTTTTTGTTGTGTTTGGGTTTTATTTTATGTCAAGGGTTGCCATAGTAAGCTCCTCTACAGTTGGGGAAGTTAAACTTCGAGTTCACTCAAAGCAAAGAAAAATACCGGATGTGGATATACATATATACATAAACCGTTTGAAACGGAACATTCTGTGAACAACACGTCTCACTCATGCTCTCAGTGCGTACATACAGTTATACTCTTATTTGACTGTGCTCAGAGAAATTATTCACCACTCTCGCCCGGGTGTTGTGTGTTGTGTGGGGGATTGCTTTTGCGTGTAGGTATAAATCTATTGAAGCTGAGAGGGTTGATGAAGGGGTTGATTGTTACTCCTTTTGATATGAGCACCCAGCTACAGGTATGGGGTGCATGCTCGTCTACGGTATTCTGTGATTTCACCCGACGACAGGATGTTGTGGGTATCTACATCCGATGGAGATGTGAAGGGTGACACATAGTGTCTGCTTTCATTTATATCCGTCGGTTAAAGGACATTTATTTGCCTTGGCACATGAGTGTAGGTATGTATGTATTTATATGTTTTTTTTTTGGTATTCTTTTGTCCAGGACTCTATACATACATTACATAGATATAGCAAATAGGTACATCTATTAGTGGTACCTACACATTTTATTCACTGATGGTTGGCTTTGTTTATTTTACCATGAGATCTGAGATGGCATCTTTATCATTAGGTAAAAAAGTCCTTTACCATTAGGATGCATCTCATTAGAAGTCATTTGAAGCGAACATTTTTGCTGTGGTTGGTAGAGGTTGATGTGGATTCTTGTTTTGTCAATAGAAAAATAGTTAAACTCGACGAATTTATGAGTTTGAATTTAAGATTTGTTGCCGACGCCCGGACGCTCTTATAGAACCAAACTCTTAAAAGTGACAGTTCGCCTTTGACAGTTCGCATTTGACAGTTGAGGTGAATGCGAGTCAAGAATTTTTGTTTTCACCAAATTGCAGATTCACCACTTTGGTCGATCGTGCCGAGTGTAGCCCAGGCCTAAAATATATTGAGATATGGGATATGCTCAGTAGCTCAGTGACAAAACGATGACGTCACTCACAGCTGTCATCAAAAATAATTGCATAATATTTGATTGCTTTAAATAGTTTCTCTATTTTATCTGCAATTCTTGAAACTTAAACAGTAATTTAAGTTCTTAATCTAAAATCTTTGGCTTCAAAAAAATACTAAAATAAATGAATAACCGATCATGACGTCACAGAAAGACCAAGATGGCCATTTCACTTTTCTCAAAGAGCAAGCATTACAAAAACAGGTTACTCTACCGGATACTTGATGTAACTCATTTGAGCTACTTATTGGATTTGTTTTTAAGCTGTCAAAGAATCGGAAGGGGAATAGCCATAACCAATACTAAGAAATATATCAAAAGAGAAAATAGAATTAACGGGTACGTTGGATGTTGGATCGGATGATGCTTTTAGAGGAGATTTTATTAGAAAACAACAACAAACCAAAAGTGGCATGTTCAGGTGTCGATACTTGTGATTGTGCCATAGAAAAATACAGCATCTAGAAACGTCATTTGTAATCGATTGTTTGCCGTGACCAGTTAGGCTATGAACCGAGTTCCTTTTTTAATCCGAAAGATTAGTTTTGTATGGTGGATGACTTCTTTTTGTGGTGCGATTTTTTTTTTTGTATATTACCATATGTATTTTGGTACAATTAAAATTTTTTTGTCATACTTAGAGATTATCCTCAATTTTGAATCGGTTCGGCACAATCGGCTAAAGGAAATAAAATTAAATTAGAAAATATAAAAGAAAAACAAAAACACAAGTAGGTGAGTTTCCTTAGAAGGATTTATTTTTTTTTTTCAAAGTGATTCACATAATTAAATTGATATAGCCCAATTCAACTTTTGATGAAGTGCTTAGGGTGACCATTTAACCGAAGAAAATTAATCTGAATATTTTGGTGAGTTCGAACAAAAATTGATCTTTTATTGAAAAGTGCTAAGACAGTGAAATTTATTCAGATAATTCAAGTACCAAATTGGGACTTCTGGCGGTCTCAGCTGACCAGCGGAGCGCTGGGCCGCCACAGCTTTTATTTACCGGTCTTACTGGATATTTTGCATTTTTTTTGGATTTATTCTTCGATGTGGATGTGTTTCAATTGCTGGATACAAGTCTCGAATAGTACTTTTTCATCGCTCGCTTGGTCGGAAGGCAGTTCTTCTTCGCAATTGAAAGGCTGCACATGTCCAAAGAAGCCCCGATTCAAGTGAAGATAACTGGACCATCATTGCTGATTCGTATTGGCTGTATCACCAGAATATAAGACCTTCGACGATAACCCCCGCTCCAAGGTATCGCTAAGTTAGAAATCCATCAACATCAAAGTGAGTCCTAGAATTACAAAAATAGAAAGAAAAGCAGAAAAGTAAATAACCAGATCCTGGTGAAATTGTGCGATCAAATCAAAGATTTTTTTGTTCATAAACAAAATTTAAAGGTTAATTGGTCATACTACTTTCAATAGTTTTTTTTATTGTTTAATCAACATAATTCGTCGATTAAGACTTTAATCATCATATACATCTACATGTTTTGAAAACGGCGTTGAAGTTTTTTTTAGTATATACAATACATACATATTTACATAATTATTATTATTTAATTTACATTTTATTTATTTCTTATTTTTGATAATTTCTTAATCTTATTTGTAAGTGAACTGTTGGGTTTTCCTGGGGTTTAGCCGCGTTTCGTCTAAGCAAATTACCTTTTTAAGACCACCTCCATAGAGCTCTCTGCAGGTAGGGAAATTTCAGTCGCGAATTCGAAAGATTGCTGAGGTGCCAAAAAGGGTGCCAGGTTAATTTCTGTGGGGTATTGTTGGGGAAACTGACCTGCTTCACATTGCTTTTGTTGTTAGCGTTTTTTTTTTGGGTTTTGTGTAATCTTGAAAAAAAAAAATATTGTTTATTATTATAGTTGTTTAATGGATTTTTTTTTCAATTGTTAAATGTAATTAATAAAACTTCAAAACGCCTCGTTTCACGAAAAATAGTTCTTTTCTGGATCGCGTAAGCGAATGATCATGTTTTGAAGACCTAAATTTCAGGGGTGCCGATGGTAGCTGAAGGACTTTGGTGAAGATGGTATGATTTGAAACCGATCATCCACCATCTTTGGGGGAATCAAAAAATGGCCACAGATTCCTAGGTTGGGTGGGTAATGGCCAACACTGCAACTACATCAGCAGTGCCCTTGTGTGTGGTGAGTGTCCGTCCGATTTCTTCCTTTTGAGACCAGGCCTGATATGTGTTTTTATTGCTGGTGAGGTTTAGTTTCGGGGGCAAGATCCCCCCCCATCCGGCGAGCTCAGCTGTGCATCGCAAGCAGGCCGCGTCCCCGGATCTAGACATTCCTTCCTTTTTCGCTCTGTTCCCTTATCCTATTCCGGTGCATTCCTACCTTATCCTCATAATATTCCACTGCCTTGGCAACCCTTCCTCTCATCCATATTTCCTATCTACTCCTCTCCATTTGCCAGCAACAAAATGGCGCCCAACGTCGTTAAGGCGTTTTTCCAACCTAGTTGGAACGTTTTTTTCGGCAATTTAGTTTATGTTGTCTTAGTTGCAGTTCGTTTGTGTTGTATATAGTCCTCAACCAAACTTACTGTGAATTTTCAAACCTCGTAAGTCTTTATCCAGGAAGGTTTTTGACGTACCTGGATAAATCGCGACGAGTGTTTGAAAATTCACAGTGACTGCGGTTAGTAAGTGTGATGCGTCTATCGGGATTACTGGAGTTTTCGCAAAGGTCGTATGTCTGCAGCAGGAAGGCCACAGGCGAACCTAGTTGTATCGCGACGTTCTTTTGCGGAAGCTTGAGTAATGTCAGATAGCGTATTTAAGTATCGTTTTCACCTATTCCTATCCTTACTTTTTTTTGCTTTTCTATTTTCTTTTCAAATTCTTATCCTTTTGTCCTGTCATGTTAGGGTTTTTGGTTTTGGTGGCCATGTTTGACGAGTCGTCGAACATCGATGCACCGAGCCAACCTTTTTCTTTTGAGTTTTTCAACTCATGTTTTTGTTAAGTTTCCCTCGCCGTTTCAAGTCTTCTTGCAAAGTCCTAGAGACAGTCTAGAATTGCGGGAACGGTGAGGAAAACTAAGTAACGCATTTGATTAGTGTAACTTCTTTTGCTCCTGTTAACCTCACCACACCAAGGGATCTATAGTTCGTCCGTCCGCAGTCTTGATAAATAGAGATATCGTTAGTAGAATCATACCATACGACGAAGAAACCGCCAAAGAAGCTACCTGAAGCACCCCGTATGCTTATGAAAAAAAAACAGTTCCAAATTTATAAAGTTAAATATTTTTTTTCAAGTGAAGAAAAATCGCTCCGTTATTCTGTTAAGTGAAAACTTCATATGGTTCTAAGCGAACTTTTCTACTTTATTGATAATTTGTTAAAGTTGTTTGGTTACTTGAAATTAGCTTTGTTTTTTTTAGGAAAACTACTTCTTTTTCGTTGAAAACAAAGTTAAATTTATTTATTTATTCTTACTTTAATAACTATATCTACTTAAATTCTACGTTTTGGGTATTTACTATTCAGTTTTTTTTGTGTTTATTATTTTTGTGGAAAGAAACTTAACGTTTACTTAATACTAAATTGCTCTATTTCAATAGTTTTTTTTGTTTAAATTTACTCATTTTGTTATATTTTTTGTTCTAAGTTTTCTTCTTAAAATTAGGTTATTTTCTTAACAAGAAAAAAATACTTCAATTTTTAAGAAAACAAACTTAAAGATAAGTGCTTATACAAAGTTTTTCTAAAACAATCATTTTAGAAAAGTTTTTGTTCTAAATTTATCTTTTTCTTGTTTTTACGTTACAAGTTTTCGTAAGAAGCATCCATTGTTTTCGTTATTGTTTCTTCGAAAAGTTTTTGTTAGTTTTCTATTTGTTTCATATTTTTTTTTTTTTTGGTGTTTTACTAAAGGCAAAGTTTTTTTGAAATTACGTAAAATTTTCAAAAAAATTTTAATTTAAGTTTTTCTACGAATTTTTCTTATGATAAATTACCATTTACTTCGAAATTTCAAAGTTTTTGAGCACTAGCTATAATTCTCTTTGTTAAGAATAAAAAGCGATCTTTGAAACTCACCTTTTTGTTATAATTTTTAATAGATTCGTTTTTGTTGAGAACAGCATTTCATATTTCAAAATTTAAAGATGTCGTTTTCAAACAAAGAAGAAGAAGATCGCATCAACATGATGATCAGAAACGCTGAAATAGATGAAGAAGCTAGATTAACTAGGTCGGTTAGTCAAAATTTAGATCCTACCACTAGACAGCGAGTAATGCATTCTCCTCTCGCATTAGATAGGAGGCGTATCCGATCCGCATCCAACCTCCCTGGTAGTTCCGGTGTTCGACTCGAAGATGTTGATGCTGGAGCTCACAGTTCTTCAGTTTCAACTCCGTCCTTTAGTAACCTCAGTGGGACGGGAGCAGGCGTAATACCTCCTAGGGACAGTTTTGATTCGTTAAATGAAACAGTCAGGCAAACGATCGGTAGGGTACCTGATACAAGAGCAGCTTCAGCTAACCCAATTAATTATGGTAGTTCTAGAAACATCCTCGAAAGCTTGGTACAAAGGCCTATAAGTAAAACAAAAGAGAAAAGGGTTATTTCTGAAGATTTAAAGGCCTATATCAACTTGGCCATGGTTGAAGGTTTCTCGGCTACCAAGCAAGCCATTCAAAAAGAGGTCACTAATACCTTGAAGGAAGAGATCCAGAAACAACTGGGAGGATTCCTTAAGGATTTGAATTTAGGGCCGACAAATCCTCCTTCCGCTCCTAGACCGGCGGGAAGTTCGTATAACCCTGCGCCGGCAGTACAGCCACCAATGCAGCAAAATCCTCCAGCTGATCCAAGTAGAAGTGCGTTTGTGCCTGTAGGACAGCAGCGTAGGAGGCCGATAGAACCAATGCGAAGAAGTCAAGAGAGAGTGTACCAACCTGACAGGTTCCAAGAAGTACATCAAAATATGAATGCTCCTACCAATACTCCAATTCCACACAACTACCAGCCTACATATTTCAGCCCATATCTACCTCCGGGATACAAAGCTCCGATCAAGGTAGACAAGTGGGGCCTGAAGTTTGATGGCCAAACAACAACGATGACGGTCGAAGACTTCATCTTCCGACTTGAGACCCTGCAGAGTCAATACGCCTGCCCATGGACGGAAATCTTAAGGGACTTCCATCTACTGCTCTCAGGATCTGCCCACGATTTTTTCTGGCAATTTCAGAGGAATAATTATCGTCCAGACTGGCCAACATTAAAGGACGCTCTGATGCGTCAGTTTAAAAACACTCGTTCTGACTTTGAGATAATTCGAGATATCATGGATCGTAGGCAGAATTCCTGGGAGAGTAGTGAAGATTTCTTCTCCGCGATTAACAAAATGAAATTCCAGTTGAGGATCCCGATTCCGGAGGTAGAGATGGTGCGAATCCTAAAAAGGAATCTAAATGAGAGAATTGGCAAATTAGTATACCCGCAACCTATTTTCTCCTTGGATCAGCTGAGGACCGCCTGCAAGGACGCGGAAGCAGCCTTTCCGAGGAGAGAAAGAGACGCACCGAAAACCTTTGTAAAGCCCCAAGTCAAATATACGGCCAACGAACTGGATTATGATGAAATGTATCAGCCGGCTGATGAACAGCTTGCTGCGTATCAGTTCGGCGGGGCCCGTCCAAAAATTCCTCCTCGGAAGTATGCAGACGCTACGAGCCTAGTGTGCTGGAACTGCAAGGTGCAGGGCCATACGTACTTCGACTGCGAGTCTGAGGTGCGGAATATTTTCTGCTACAAATGTGGCCAGGAGGGGGTTATAACACCACGTTGTAGTCGGTGCAATCCGGGAAACCAGTCGCGGGACGCGAAAGCTCCGGGGGAATCGCGTGCCCACCCGAATTAGAACCCCGCATAATTTTAAAATATAATTTAGAAGCTGAAAGGGAGATGGTTAAAAATCCTTTTGCGGAAAAGGACAATCAAAAAATTAAAATTTTAAAACGTGAAATAAATATAGAAGTAGATAAAGATATAAAAACAAAGCCAAGTCAATTTAGAATTAAGCCGTTACATGTCCGTATTCAAGAATACAACGAAGCGCGAAATAGAATTTTCAATAGTGAAACTCGTTTACCTTCAAAGAATGTACTTAAAGCTAGAACACGGTACAAAGCGAGAAAAGATACTCGAAAGCGAATTTCCTCCACGGTGATTAACTTAAAATCTGATCCCAGACCTTACGCAAAAATCCGATTAGGTGAAAAAGAAGTTTTTGGTTTGCTCGACAGTGGAGCGAGCGTAAGCATTCTCGGAAAAAATTGTATGCCGTTAGTTAAGGAACTCCAATGCCAAATAATTCCTTACCTATCTGGAGTAAAGACTGCTGATGGGAAAAGCCAATCTATTGTGGGTAAGGTAAAAATAAAAGTGCAATACAACGACAAAACTGAGGGACTAACTTTCTATCTCGTTCCAAATTTGGATCAGGAGATCTACCTTGGGGTAGACTTCTGGAGAGCTTTCCAGTTAGCCCCAAGTATTATTAGTAGCATCTCGGTTGACGAAGAATTAGATTCTTCGAACGCTCATCAGTTGAACTCTGATCAGCAGGCCAGGCTGAACGCAGTCAGGCAGAGATTTTTATGTTTTGACCGGGATGGTCTTGGAAAGACGGCGCTGATGGAGCACGTTATTGATACAGGAGACGCACTCCCTGTGAAACAGCGTCACTATCCTGTCTCTCCAGCGATACAAGCCATTTTGTATGAAGAGTTAGATCGGATGTTGGGCCTCGGCGTTATCGAGGAGAGCGAGAGTCCGTGGTGTTCGCCAGTGGTTCTCTTGCGAAAACCAGGCAAAAATCGACTTTGCCTGGATTCTCGTAAGGTGAACTCACTGACGAAGAAAAACGCGAATCCTCTCCCCCATATCGAGGGGCTCATCAGCCGACTACCGGATACGTACTACATTAGTAGTATTGATCTAAAGGAAGCATTCTGGCAAATACCGCTGGAGAAACAGAGTAGGGAAAAGACTGCCTTTGCGGTACCGGGAAGACCCTTGTACCAATTCACTGTTATGCCCTTTGGGTTGTGTAATGCAGCTCAAAGGTTATGCCAGTTAATGGACAAGGTAATTCCTGCACGACTTAGGGATCGTGTCTTTGTGTATCTCGACGATCTGCTTATCATGGCGCCGGATTTCGAGACGCATATTACCCTGTTAAGTGAAGTAGCTGACTGCTTACGCAGGGCTAACCTAACCATCAACATGAAGAAATCCAAGTTTTGCTTCAAAGAGCTGAAGTATTTGGGCTTCATAGTTGGTGGCGGTCAGCTTAAAACCGATCCTGCTAAGGTGGAGGCAATAGTGGATTTCCCTATTCCCAAAACCCCACGGCAGGTGCGGCGGTTACTTGGCTTAGCAGGGTGGTATCGGAAATTCATAAAGGATTTCTCTAGTCTGACTGCTCCTCTAACTGACCTGCTGAAAAAGAGGAGCGAAAAGTTCAAAATGACTGACGCAGCGCTGAGAGCGTTCGATGATCTAAAGAAAGCGTTAACCACGGCACCGGTTCTTTCGCATCCAGACTTCACAAAAAGATTTTATATCCAATGTGATGCGTCGGATGCGGGAATCGGTGCTGTACTGTTCCAAAGGAACGAGGAAGACCAAGAAGTTCCAATTGCGTACTTCTCGCAGAAATTCAACCAGAGCCAGAGAAATTTCAGTGTGACCGAGAAAGAGTGCATGGCAGCGGTGATGGCTGTGCAAAAATTCAGGCCGTATGTCGAAGGCATGGATTTTACGGTTATTACTGATCACTCCAGCCTACAATGGCTGATGAGTATGAAAGACCTGAGCGGTAAACTCGCCAGGTGGAGTCTGTTGCTACAATCGTATGCCTTCGACATACAGCACCGAAAGGGTACGCTAAATGTAGTTCCAGACACTCTTTCTCGGGTTCATGTTGATTCTCTGTCTCTTGATGAAGTGGCACCCCTAATAGATTTGAGCTCCGATGAATTCAAATCTGAAGAATACACTAGCTTAATCGACACAATAAAAGCCAATGCAAAACAGCTCCCAGATTTGAAGGTAGATGAAGGGTTCGTGTACAAACGCGCATTTAGGTGTGTAGGCGATGAGGTCAATGCCGAACATACGTGGCTTCTGTGGATACCATCGGGTCTCACAGAAGAAATTATTAGCAGGGCGCATGATCCTCCACTAGCCGCTCACGGTGGTATCGAAAAAACTTTAAATAGAATACGCCAACACTTTCACTGGCCTAATATGACCGTTCAAATTCGGCAATACGTGTCTAATTGTAGTGTATGTAAACAAAGTAAGGCGTCTAACCAAGTGTCTCGTCCACCTATCGTTACATCTTACTGTAGTAATCGACCTTTTGAAAAACTTTATGTGGACTTTTTAGGGCCTTATCCGAGGTCGAAATCGGGTAATGCTTATGTTTTTGTTGTTCTGGACCATTTGTCCAAATTTGTGTTTTTAAAAGCCTTAAGACATGCTAATGCTTCAAGCATCATTAAATTTTTACGTCAAGATGTGTTCAATGTGTTTGGTGTCCCAAATGTCATCCATTCCGACAATGGGAAACAGTTCTTGGCGAAAGAGTTCCAAAACCTTTTGTCCAAATACGGAATAAGGCACTTTAAAACCGCCAATTATGCACCGCAATCGAATGCGTCGGAGAGAGTTAACCGCACGTTGTTAGCAGCTATCCGTTCCTACCTAAAAAACGATCATCGCGAGTGGGATGTTCACCTCAGTGATATAGCGTGTGCGTTGAGGAGTTCCGTTCATAGCTCTACTGGGGTGTCACCATATTATGCCTTGTTTGGGACTAATATGATGACGCACGGTAGTAGCTATGAACTGGCACGTAAATTGAACGCGGTAGACGACAACGAGTTGTTAACTATTCCCCGTCATAGTCGATTGCAGTGCATAAGGAATGAGGTTCGTGAAAACATTTTAAGAGCGACTGATAAGTCTGCAAGAATGTATAATACACGCACTAAAAAGATTCGGTATCTGCCCGGACAGGAAGTCTATCGGAAGAATTTTATTTTGAGTGACTCCACGAAATGCTTATCCTCAAAACTATCGCCAAAATATGTTAAATGTCGAGTTGTTAAACAAGTAGGAAATAACATGTATGAGCTCGAGAATCTCAGTGGAAAAAAGATCGGCATATTTCATGCGAAAGACCTGAAGCAATAATTATTTCACTCCGAGAAAGGTTCAACGAAAAACGTAAATACAGATAAGCAAGTTAACTTAAAACCGAGCCACCGTTGAGGAGAAATAGAAATAAGGCATATATTCCCTACTAAGTGTTCCGTAACCACTTGAATGTTGTGTCATTGTTTTCACGTAGTACCTGACGGAATTATATACCACGACATATATAGCTGTTGTCGAAAAACACTTTTCACCTAGTACCTGAGCTAGATCACTTTTATGTGTATTAATATTAAACACTTTATTCATCCTTTTGGCAACACATTTCACTTAGTACCTGATAGATTAGAATATAATCCATTGATCTAGTTAGAGAAAAATCCATCTACCTGTGTAACTATTTATTTTTAGTATTTATTTTTTTTGCATGCCACTGTACCAAGTGAACGTACTGAATGTTATTTATTTATATATTTATTGTCTTTAATCTTATTTATTAATAAATTATTTGTTAACTCTATTTGTTAAAACTAAAATCATAACACCTGTGATATTTTCATCTAAAACTATTTAGTATCCGCAATGATTAAAAACTAGCATCTGTGATTTTTACCAGCGTAGTTAATATTTAGAAACTGTGATAACTAATATGATTAGTACCCAACTGTGATATTTTGATTTAGTTATAAGTAGTACGTGTTAATTTATTTTGTTTTGTCCTTTTATTTATTTCGTAAAACATAAAAATCCAACCTGACATCGCGAACTGTATAGATGCTATTTACTTTTCGTAAATTCAAAATTCCTGATACTGCTACTAGGAATACTTCCGTGGATGTGGAGCAGCATGTGTGGGAGCAAACAGGATAGCGGTGGGTACGGGTGCGAGTGACTGCTTCGGCTGTTGCTTAAATTTGTCTGAAAAACAAAAGAAAACATGTCTACACTTAAAATGCAAACAAAATTTTTTGTTGGACTCACCTGGTGCTCCTTAACACTTGTACATGTATACTCGCGAATGAACGGTATATAATCCTGTTGCTTGTGAATGTGCCCGGCTTTAGGGCTTGGGTTGCTCCCCACTGCTTGCGTTTGGGGCTTCTTCTGGCAAATGTCGAAGTTCACTCTAAAAATATCTGAAATTAATGAACACAAAAATGAACGCGATTCCAATATTAATATTATAAAAGATACTCACGTTTTAATTTTAGCTTCCTGTTAGAACCCTGTTGAAATTTATTTCGCTTTAATTTCGTCATTTTGGATCCGCCATGTCGCCGTCTGAAAGTATAATGATTTGTGTTTCCATTACCAATACAAGATGACGAGACCACAGATCAAAGAAACATTTACAAAAGAGATAGTCAAGTACGACTCAAAAATAGGGCAAATCGGCCAAATGTCAGTTGAGTTTAAGGTTTGATTTTAATAGTTGTGGAGATTTGAGCACATTTGAGCACATATTAAATGGGAATATTTTCTTAAGTGGAATAATACTTATCTAAAGATGAATTTTGATCAAGGTGACACCATTAATTAGGAGGGGTTGAATTTTTTTTATTCACCACGAATGTGTTGAGTTTCAGCTATTGATTAGATTTGGAAATGTTAAATAGCATCCGGGCTACCTCTTTTTCGTTCTTTTTGTTGGAGTATATCCAAAGAAAGCACGAATTTTGTTGCCGACGCCCGGACGCTCTTATAGAACCAAACTCTTAAAAGTGACAGTTCGCCTTTGACAGTTCGCATTTGACAGTTGAGGTGAATGCGAGTCAAGAATTTTTGTTTTCACCAAATTGCAGATTCACCACTTTGGTCGATCGTGCCGAGTGTAGCCCAGGCCTAAAATATATTGAGATATGGGATATGCTCAGTAGCTCAGTGACAAAACGATGACGTCACTCACAGCTGTCATCAAAAATAATTGCATAATATTTGATTGCTTTAAATAGTTTCTCTATTTTATCTGCAATTCTTGAAACTTAAACAGTAATTTAAGTTCTTAATCTAAAATCTTTGGCTTCAAAAAAATACTAAAATAAATGAATAACCGATCATGACGTCACAGAAAGACCAAGATGGCCATTTCACTTTTCTCAAAGAGCAAGCATTACAAAAACAGGTTACTCTACCGGATACTTGATGTAACTCATTTGAGCTACTTATTGGATTTGTTTTTAAGCTGTCAAAGAATCGGAAGGGGAATAGCCATAACCAATACTAAGAAATATATCAAAAGAGAAAATAGAATTAACGGGTACGTTGGATGTTGGATCGGATGATGCTTTTAGAGGAGATTTTATTAGAAAACAACAACAAACCAAAAGTGGCATGTTCAGGTGTCGATACTTGTGATTGTGCCATAGAAAAATACAGCATCTAGAAACGTCATTTGTAATCGATTGTTTGCCGTGACCAGTTAGGCTATGAACCGAGTTCCTTTTTTAATCCGAAAGATTAGTTTTGTATGGTGGATGACTTCTTTTTGTGGTGCGATTTTTTTTTTTGTATATTACCATATGTATTTTGGTACAATTAAAATTTTTTTGTCATACTTAGAGATTATCCTCAATTTTGAATCGGTTCGGCACAATCGGCTAAAGGAAATAAAATTAAATTAGAAAATATAAAAGAAAAACAAAAACACAAGTAGGTGAGTTTCCTTAGAAGGATTTATTTTTTTTTTTCAAAGTGATTCACATAATTAAATTGATATAGCCCAATTCAACTTTTGATGAAGTGCTTAGGGTGACCATTTAACCGAAGAAAATTAATCTGAATATTTTGGTGAGTTCGAACAAAAATTGATCTTTTATTGAAAAGTGCTAAGACAGTGAAATTTATTCAGATAATTCAAGTACCAAATTGGGACTTCTGGCGGTCTCAGCTGACCAGCGGAGCGCTGGGCCGCCACAGCTTTTATTTACCGGTCTTACTGGATATTTTGCATTTTTTTTGGATTTATTCTTCGATGTGGATGTGTTTCAATTGCTGGATACAAGTCTCGAATAGTACTTTTTCATCGCTCGCTTGGTCGGAAGGCAGTTCTTCTTCGCAATTGAAAGGCTGCACATGTCCAAAGAAGCCCCGATTCAAGTGAAGATAACTGGACCATCATTGCTGATTCGTATTGGCTGTATCACCAGAATATAAGACCTTCGACGATAACCCCCGCTCCAAGGTATCGCTAAGTTAGAAATCCATCAACATCAAAGTGAGTCCTAGAATTACAAAAATAGAAAGAAAAGCAGAAAAGTAAATAACCAGATCCTGGTGAAATTGTGCGATCAAATCAAAGATTTTTTTGTTCATAAACAAAATTTAAAGGTTAATTGGTCATACTACTTTCAATAGTTTTTTTTATTGTTTAATCAACATAATTCGTCGATTAAGACTTTAATCATCATATACATCTACATGTTTTGAAAACGGCGTTGAAGTTTTTTTTAGTATATACAATACATACATATTTACATAATTATTATTATTTAATTTACATTTTATTTATTTCTTATTTTTGATAATTTCTTAATCTTATTTGTAAGTGAACTGTTGGGTTTTCCTGGGGTTTAGCCGCGTTTCGTCTAAGCAAATTACCTTTTTAAGACCACCTCCATAGAGCTCTCTGCAGGTAGGGAAATTTCAGTCGCGAATTCGAAAGATTGCTGAGGTGCCAAAAAGGGTGCCAGGTTAATTTCTGTGGGGTATTGTTGGGGAAACTGACCTGCTTCACATTGCTTTTGTTGTTAGCGTTTTTTTTTTGGGTTTTGTGTAATCTTGAAAAAAAAAAATATTGTTTATTATTATAGTTGTTTAATGGATTTTTTTTTCAATTGTTAAATGTAATTAATAAAACTTCAAAACGCCTCGTTTCACGAAAAATAGTTCTTTTCTGGATCGCGTAAGCGAATGATCATGTTTTGAAGACCTAAATTTCAGGGGTGCCGATGGTAGCTGAAGGACTTTGGTGAAGATGGTATGATTTGAAACCGATCATCCACCATCTTTGGGGGAATCAAAAAATGGCCACAGATTCCTAGGTTGGGTGGGTAATGGCCAACACTGCAACTACATCAGCAGTGCCCTTGTGTGTGGTGAGTGTCCGTCCGATTTCTTCCTTTTGAGACCAGGCCTGATATGTGTTTTTATTGCTGGTGAGGTTTAGTTTCGGGGGCAAGATCCCCCCCCATCCGGCGAGCTCAGCTGTGCATCGCAAGCAGGCCGCGTCCCCGGATCTAGACATTCCTTCCTTTTTCGCTCTGTTCCCTTATCCTATTCCGGTGCATTCCTACCTTATCCTCATAATATTCCACTGCCTTGGCAACCCTTCCTCTCATCCATATTTCCTATCTACTCCTCTCCATTTGCCAGCAACAGATTTTTATTTGCACAGAATATGTACATATAGCTATCTTATCTTGATATAAAAGAGGTTAAAAAATGCCTAGAGGGCAATAATTCTTCTTTTTTTGCATGGGTACCTATATACATACATACATGAGGTCAAGGTGTTTTTATTTGTCACAACTTAGGTAACAACTGATGATAATTTGGGCGGATTCATGTACAGTATATGTACATAGATAGAGAAATGTTTTCAAAAAGGTAAATAGCACCTACTGAGTAGAAATATAATACAACTTTTACCCCCTACTACCTATTGATAGATACTTACCCCGATGATGGTGAAAAACTAAAGAATTAATGAGAAGTGGAATAAGACCTGTTGGATTAACAAAAGAGTGAAAATATTATCTGTAAATTATTGTGAGTGGCGATAGTGTGTGGTGACTTAACGGTACAGTAACAGTATTAGTAGTAATTATACATATATATTTTTACCAACCAAAATATATTACTCTTAATTCTTATATTTAATTCAAAAGAGAAAAATGTCGTATGTTGGTAATATTTTAGTGTTACAAACATTAATGCTGGTAACATTTAATGTTAAAAACATTCATGTTGGTAGCATATACATTACATGTATGTATATGTACATTGAAGGATGTTAAATAAATCTATGTTAGCAAAATAACTTTATGCTTAATTTAACATATTCGGTATAATCGCGGTTCTTTCTTTGACAGTGTGGTAAATATTAAACTTTAGCTTTTGAGAATCGGGAGTAACGAAAGTTATTTTTATAATTTTAGTACTTTGGAACGGTAGTTTATAAGTACACCATTTATGCAAAAGATGGTGCTGAGAAAATCGTTGTTGAAAATTATTACACTGCGAATGTTGAATTTAAAAACAAAAATTTCGTTTAAAACGGTTTCACCACACGTCCACACCTACATATTTGTAATGATTACAAAAGGAAGTAGTATCAAAGACAACCAGGCTATGTTGTATGACTATAGTATCACACTTCAAAGCGACATCTTCTCGTTTTTTTTTTAATCAAGAAAAAACCAAGTGAATTTCCCCAATAAGTATGCACGTACTTACTGGGATATTTTTCATCCATGTCCCAGTTTTAGGTGGAAGAACGTGAAAGGGATGTTTTTATTAAAGTTGGAAATAAATATGTATGTATTAGCTTTGACTGGTGAATCAAGGCAAATACAATAGGTTTCCCGCAGCTTATTTTGAAACAGTTTTTTTTTATTTAGTTATTTTTTTTTTTTACTTTAATATCATTTTATTCAAATAAACTTTCCAGTATAATTTTGTATTTCAAATTATAAAAATGCAATTTTTTTCTTGCAGTACCGTTATTGCGTTAGTGCCAGAAATGGCACGAGACAAAATTTAATATTTTAAAATTTTTATGATACAAAACATAAAGCCACTCATCACAAAGATACAGCTCTTCTCTTAGAAAATAAATTGGACTTACACAATAAAAAAAAATTATAAAGGGTATTCCAACAACAGCATAAAGCTGTCGTCAACGTTGTTAACTTTTAAACTTCGTAAGCCTGTCACAATTTGTATGGAAAATTGGAAAGATTTATGCAGTTTAGAACTTTATGTACTACGTAAATGATGACTTTACGCTGTTGCATGAATACCCTTATACTCAATAGCTTTTTTTTTTTAATAAAATGATATCAAAGTAAAAAAAAAAATAAACTCGTGTTTATTAGTAAACTGTGAGAGAACCGTTATCAGCATTAAAAAAGGTGAAGGCATGCTTTCATAGTTAAACAAAAATGTAAGAATCCGTCATTGTTTGCAAAGATAGATGAGAGGTAGTAAAAAGAAGCGGGATCCAAATTCATAAAAACTGTTATAACTCTATTTTTCTTGTATTAATATAGAAATGTATTATAATATCCCACCTTATACAAAAAAAAAATCCACCACCTTAGTTTCTACTCATAAAATATTCCACATACGCCACCCTACACCTAGGGTTATAAGTAGAACTATTTATATTTTGTGATGTTGATTTTATGGACGTAAGAAATCCACAAAATGAAATTTTTTTAGATAATGATTTTTTTGTCTTGGGTTTTTATTTTTGGTGCATTTCGTAATATAATTTAAAATAATTATTCAATAAAAAAATAAATAAACAAAATAAAATGCAGGACTATTTGCGTAGACCTGCGTATATTTGCGTAGATCTGCATGTATTTGCGTAGATCTGCATATACCTACGTATATTTGCGTAGATCTGCGTATATTTGTGTAGATCTGCGTATTTGGATAGATCTGCATAGACCTGCGTATATTTGCGTATATCTGCGTATATTTGCATAGATCTCCGTATAATTGCGTAGAACTGCGCATATTTGCGTAGATCTGAGTATTCCTGCAAATATTTGCGTAGATCTGTGTATATTTGCGTAGATCTGCGAATATTTACGTATACTTGCGTATATCTGCTTATATTTACGTAGATCTGCGTATATTTACGTAGATATGTGTAAACCTCTGCATATTTGCGTAGATCTGCGTATATTTGCGTAGATCTGCGTATATTTTTGTAAATCTGCATATATTTGCGTAGATGCTTAGACCTGGGTATATTTGCGTAGATCTGCGTATATTAACGCAGATTTGCGTATATTTTCATATATTTGCGAAGATCTGCGTAGAACGGCGTATCCTTGCGTAGATATGCGTATATTAATGTAGATCTGCGTAGAGCAGCGTATCTTTGAGTAGATCTGCGTATATTTGCGTAGATCTGCGTAGACCTGCGTATTTTTGCGTAGATTTGCGTAAATCTGCATATATTTGCAGATCTGCGCATATTTCTACGTATATTTACGTAGATCTGCGTATATTTACGTAGGTCTGCGTAGACTTGCGAATATTTGCGTATATTTGCGTATATTAGCGTAGATCTGCGTAGAACAGCGTATCTTTGCGTTGATCTGCGTATGTTTTCGTAGATCTGCGTAGACCTGCGTATATTTGCGTAGCTCTGCGTATAGTTGCGTAGATCTGCGTAGACCTGCGTATATTTGCGTATATTTGCGTAGATCTGCGTATATTTGCGTAGATCTGCATAGACCTGCATATATTTTTGTAGGTCTACGTATGCGTAACTTTGCATATATATTATAGCTGCTTTCAGGTTGCAGGAAATTGCTCTTATCTTCAAGAGGCTAAGGGCTTAAGAAAATTGTATATAAAGACATGGAAATTATGAGAGAAAAATGTTTAAAAGCATAAAATACGATATTTAAATAAGCTAAAACGACTCTTTTGATAGTGTGAGGTGGAAAAAAAGAACGTCATTTTAATTCTTGATTAAATATGATTTGATGAAAAAACAAAAATTTTAAACCGTTGGATCTATTTTTTATTAAATCTATGCACATATAAAAATTAGATAAAAAAAAAAAATTCTACGCGTTTTTGAGATATCGAATTTTCAAAAATATTATTTGAAACATTTTTTTAGAATTCAAAAATTTCGTTTTTGAAAATTTTAATATGCAATAATTTTCAAACTTATTTGAGTATAAACAAATTAATCAAAATCCGTTTTGCTGATAATGAGAAATAAAAAAAAAAAATATTCTATGAGAGGTACTACTAATAGTTTCTTAGTAAAAAAAATTTAGTAGTGGATCTTACTATTTTTAGGAAATGCAAAAAGTTTAATCGTAGGAGCCATTTTTCAGAAAAAATATTGTTATTAACAGTTTTTCAACTTTTGTATGGAGGGTATCGTAATTTTTGCATTAAAGTAAAACTTTTTCTTAAAATATTTTAGAAAGTTTCAAAAAACTCTTAATTATCCAGTTTCAAAACAATCGATTATGTCGTTTTCGAAATACAGTAGACGCTCGATATAGTGAAGTAATAAAAACCAGGCCTGTTTACTGTTTTGAGATTTTTCACTTTTTCGAGCGGGAGTTTTCTAAGGCTTTATAAAGGCGAATTTGATCCAAAATGCACATTTCGTTCGATGTAAATGTTTTTAATTTTAACTAAGCATTAAACAAGGCTTCCTCTCAGGTTTGAACAAAAAAAAAGGAATAATTCCTCAGAGCTTTCAAACTATGTAAAATGCTTGCGCGAAATTTTTATACAAAATACGTTTTTTATAAAATTTTGTGTGTTCACTATAGTGGATAGTTCACTATTTCGAGATCCACTAAATCGAGCGTCTACTGTATTTGATTTAAAAAAAATTAAATATTTTTTAAAAACTCAAAAATATTTTTTCAAAAATTTTGGTACACAATATAATTTGTATTTTTTGAAAGCTTCTGATGTGTAAAATATTATTGAAATCAGTCAGGTACCGTTTTGAAGAAAATCAAAAATCTAAAAAATTAATAACCATTTTCTTACAAATATTTTCCCACTCAAACGCAGGTACCCTTTCCTAAAAGTAGTTTATTGATTTTTTTAAAGAAAAGGTGTGGAGCCGTTTTTGAGAAAAAAATTATTATGTAAAATTAAAAAAAATTGTATGGCAGGTACCGTTATTTTTGGTTCTAAAAAAATGAAAAAATCGTGTTGGCAGAATCACCAAAGACCACTATGTACCAAGCTTTAAGAAAATCAATCCAGTGGTTAGGCTGTAGACGAACCGAAAGACAGAATGGTGAGACGTACGATTAATGGTAACACAAAAGCTCACGATTACTAGTTTGCAAGTAAACGCAGGAACGAAACGTACCGAACGTTGATCGTATCGTACTGTATGAAATGTAGATTTTTTTAACGAGTCGATTTTGATCCGATGATGGCTAATGGCCGAAACGCGTCATAAACAAATAAATTTATTAAAACAAGACTATAAGGTGTTTAATTGACTTTTTATCTGTTAAATAAAACCGATGTATTTTAACCATTTTACAATCTCGATAAAAAGGGCTAATTTTTAAATTTACTTGCTGAGGGTGGAACGGTACATTTTTTTTAAATACGAAGTGCCAAAGTAAGCTTAAATTTTTTTTTTGAAAGACGACTCAATCAGACTTTTTTTTCTTACGAAACTTACAATTTTTACTTTTGGATTTATACCTGCGATCAATGGCTATTATGGATTACGTGAAAATAAAAAACTTTGAAACTTGGAAAACTGTGACCACAGTACCTACCAAAAAATTTGGCCCAGGGTATCGATTTTCATTACTTTTCTAAAAATTGCTATTATTACTAAACGAAGTGAGATGGATTTTTTTTTTCTTATTTTTCCCAGTACAAGTATAACCTATCCTATCACTCTGTTCCCGCTTAACGTTGAGTTTCGGGACACTCTGTATATCGTGAGTATAAAGACAATGACTCTTGCATCTTTTTTAATTCAAAATAGAAGGTTCACCTCGAAAAAAATCATGTTTCCTTATACTCTTGGCCAGAATTATAGTCCACTTAATTCATTGAACCGTTAAGCTTCCACCTAATATTGAAAATATTTATATTTTTCAAGAATACTCTACCGAAGTTAGTATAACCATGACACTTGTATACATGTATTTGAAAAGTGTGTATCAGTGGTCAAGCACTATTTTTAAAATATTTTTTGTATCCTCTTTTCTATAATGCCTGAATAATTTTATCGAAATCTGTTTAGTCGTTCTCATTTAACCAAACTTGGTTAAGAAAACCCACAAAAAGGGGGCGTGACAAGAAAACATTGTGTGAGTGAATTATTAAAGAGGAACAACTCTAAAAAAATGAATGTACATAGCCCAAGTTTTTGTCAATTTTGGAATTTCTTTATGCTTTTTTTTGATGGATATCTGTTGCAACGAAGTCTTTTGTCAGATTTTACCATATTTGAAAATTTCATCAAAATCAGTTTAGTTTTTGAAATTTTATTGAATTATGACTGTCTTCCCATACAAACGGAACCACTGTGCACAGTAGCAAGATTGTGCGATACAGTCGTGCATTTTATTTTATAAACCGTTATGCAAAGCCTTTGCTTTCTGTTAAACTATGGATGATTACACTGGTCAACACAAATTTTGTTTCTGGGTTCTGCACATGATTTTCTTATTCCTTACATATTACTTATTAAATAAAAAATAGTCATGTTTGAAAAAGTTTGCTTTTGTAGCCAGGAGCACATTATTTGAAAATTCATGAAAATGTGCTATGTTAGAATCAATTTAAATAGATATTTTAAGATATAAGACTAAACACCAAAACGCTAGAGTGTGTAAGCTGGTACGAAACAAAAAAAAAAACATATAATAAGGGGTACCTATGTTCCCCTGTTTAGGCAGGAGGGGTAGTTTTCTTTAAAAAGTTACTTAAACTAAAAAAAAAAATGTTAAAAAACAACGGCAACGCCAAAAAGATTATTGTAAATTTTTTTTTAAGTTAGGACTCCATTCTTTAATTAAATTTTTAAAATAAGTCATTTCCATAAATAGTTTTTTACTTGCGATTATAGGTACTATAAGGCAAGTTTTGGATTCGTGCAAAAAAAAAATTTGAGATAATAATCAAACATGATATTACGATGATAGAGAACACCAAAAAAGTGGGTGGCACAATTCTGTCTGTCTGTCTGTTCGTCTACAGCCTAAACGGCTCGATCGATTTTCTTCAAACTTGGTACATAGTGGTTTTTGGTGATTCTGCCGACACGTTTTTTTCATTTTTTTTTTAGAACCAAAAATAACGGTACCTGCCATACATTTTTGTTTGGCAAATTTACATAATCGTATTTTTCTCAAAAACGGCTCGACAACTTTTCTTAAAAAAAAAACTATACATTTATTTTAGTAAAGGCTTTTTTTGGGTGGAAAACCATTTTTCAAAAATGGTTATTAATGGTACCTCCCAAGGAACCATTTTTTTAATTTTTGATTTTCTTCAAAATGGTATGACCGATTTCAATTATTTTTTTATACAGAAGCTTCCAAAAAATATTAATAGTTTTGTGTACCAACATTTTTGAAAAAATATTTTTTGGATTTTTAAAAAATATTTCAAATTTTTTTTTTGAAAATCAAATATTTTGGAAACGGCATCATAGATTTTTTTGAAACTCGATATTAAAGACTTTTTTAGTACTCTCTAAAATATTTTTAGAAAAAATTTTACATTTTTGAAAAAATAACGGTACCTTCCTTACAAAAGTGAAAAAACCGCAAAGGAAAATATTTTTTTGCTTGAAAACGACTCCTACGATTTTGATCTACCATCAAAAATTATAAAATTTTACACATAGCAACTATTAGTAGTACCTGTCATAGAAATTATTTTTTTATTTTGAGTTTTCTCATTATCAGCGTAACGGATTTAAATTAATTTTTTTATTAACAAATTTCAGATAAGATTTAATAATATTGCATATCAAAATTTTCAAAAAAAAAGTTTTTGGATTTTTAAAAAAAGTTTCAATTTTTTTTTTGAAAATTCGATATCTCAAAAACGGGTTGACAATTTTTTTTCAAATTTTGTTTTTATATACACATAAATATATAATTTAAATATAAAAAATTAATTTAAAAAAAAAACCGCTCCAACGATTTTAAAATTTTTTTTCCCATACAATCATATTCCATCATGAATTAAAATGGCATACTTTTTTTTCACCTCAAACTGTCAAAAGAGTTGTTTTAGCTAATTTAAATGTCGTATTTCATGCTTCTCTACATTTTTCTCTCATAATTTCCATGTTTGTATATACAATTTTCTTAAACTCGCAGTGTCTTGAACATAAGAGCAAGTACGTGCGACCCAGTCGTGCATTTTATTTTTAATCAGAATTTTGAAAAAAAAAAATTTTTTTTTTGTTAATTTAAATTTTCTTAGTTTTACGTGAAAAAGTTAGTTTTTGTTTTCAATATTCAATGCTTTCACCAATCTTAAGTGAATGTTTAAAAACCAGGTGGTTGTATGTATTTAAATTTTTGATCAAATTGAAAATAACAAAAACTCCTTTTTTCTTAATTTTTTTTTGTTTAATATTTGGTACCAACATTAAAACGGTAATTTTTATCAACAAACACACTAATTCTGGAATGTGCTATTCTAAAATTAAACCTATAGAATAATTTCCCATCATTGTTTCATTTTATTGACCTTTGTAGACGATTACTCTCGAAGTCTATAAAGTCCAAGTTAAAACGTTTTCCTTTTTCTTCTGAGTATGCTCCCAATGAAGTTTTTAATTTTTTACTAAATGACCGTGCAGAATATTCAATCTTAGAGACACCCTGCATGTCTCTTAAGTTTCTTAAAATATTTTTAAAAATGATAATAATGTGAGTTTTGATAAAATAGCCACATCTATAGCAAAATGCATTAGCATCACCTTAGCACATTATTAATATCATTTTAACGTCCTTAAATGTCAAAATAAAAATGTGTGTAGTTTGTGACACAAATATACTCTAGAGATACCAAATTGGCGCAGGAATTCCCTTCCCCTCTCCTCTTTAAAAAAAAATACTAAGCAAACATTTATTATTTCTATGAAAACTATGGTAACTGTATTTTGACTACCAACTCTACAAAAGCAAACTTTAGGGGGGGTGTAGGTATTTTTCCATCATTTTGGAGCATGACGAATAAAAAAATCATGAAATAAACCTAGAAACAAAAATAATTTTTTATTTTGTTGAGTTGTGTTATCAAAGTAAGTGGCATATAGGTTTTTAGAGTACTACCAACGCGTTTCATTGAATTTTAAATAAAAATTCATGCGGCATATCGATGCAATGTACATGAACCTCTTGTACATACATACATACATAATGTCTTATCGCTTAACTCTTCTATTTGTGTTAAGAACGACATAATCTTTTACATGGGTTTTACAAAAAAATTATTACCTATAATTTGTCCATACAAATTTTGTTTGATTACACTAGTTTACAGCCAAAATGTACATTTGATGCCACTATTTTATTCTTATAAATTTTGACCTTCTGAGCTCGAAAATCGCATTAAAAAAATTAATATGGATAGGTTTTCGAGATATGAATTTTTGAATATTGTGTTCTATATTTCCGAAGGTACCTTACTATTAAGGCCATATATGCACTAAGGAATGCACAATCTGGCTTCAAATGGATTCAGTTGAACATTATTAAATTGTTGACCAACATCTCTTCTCTTTTTTTTGTGATAAGTGGAGTAGTTGGTATGATATGGGCCAAAATATTCGAAAAAATCTTATTTTTGAACGAAAATAAGAACACCAAATCTATTGTTTCAGCTAAAAAAAATATTGAAATAATTTTTTTTTAATTTTTGCAGTAATAAGATACCTTACCAAGGAAAATGAGATATTTCCGGAAAAATTCTACGGATTAGTTCTAAAGTTATGCCCATTTATATACAAGAACAAAAATTCGATTTTTTCATTATTTTTTGACTTAAACCTTATTCATAGCAAAAAAAATCCACAACTTTTGGTTTGGCAATGTGATAAAATGCTTTTATTGCCTAATTTATTAGGCAACATGGACTTTTAAGTTATAACTCAGTAAAATATGTTTTGAGTGATAACGTGCCTGTCGAAAATTCATCTTTAGTCAGAGTTCCGAAAGGCTTACAAAATTAAATTTCTTAATGTCTAACTTTCTTTTTTTTTTTTGATTTTTGTCATCTACCTTTTTTATAGAAATAATTTTTTTTGTTATAAGGCTTAACATAAAATTCGGCACCTGCCACATAGATATACGGAGAAACAATCAAATCATGTAACTGGCTGTCATTTCTGTCCGAGCAAATAATATAAGCTCCTTTTCTCATGATGCATTTTTGGTGGAATCTTTGACCATACTTGGCATTTTTATCAGCAAGGCTATCTCTTAAAAAAACGGATACCGAAAAATATATAATGGACGATCCAACATCCAAAATCATTTCGAAAACACATATTTTCTTTCGAGATGATGAATCTCTATCAAAAAATAATACAAAAATCAAACTAAAGCAATGTATAAGGTAAAAGTCCCAAAAAATATTGAAGAAGTTGAATTGTTTAACTTCTACAAAAACGGTCATAACCAAAGAATTTATCTATAGATTTTGTCCGTAAATGCCTCATTTTTATTGCAATAGACCAGGCTTTGGGTAGAATGTTCAAAAATCATCATATTTTTGTAGTTTATATTTTTCTTTTGCAAAAGAATTCATTTCTGACCTCAATTTTTATTGAAAAATAATGTTTTTTTTAAGATTTCGGCTAGTTGTACTTATAGGTACTTGACCGATTGGGATAAATAAGAATTATTTTTGTTGGAAATTTAAAATTGTTTGATTTAAGATACTTTCCAAGCTGATTCGTTACGTCACAATTAAGATATGCACCAAATACTAATAATACTTTCGAAAAAAAAATTCTTAAAGTCGTATCCATAGAAATTTTTTTAATGTGATTTTCGAGTTCAGTGGACTCAAATCAATACGAATAAAATACCGGCACTTAATGTACAGAAAATTTTATTTATTTTGTAAACTAGTGTTATTTATAAATTACTATTTGGTAGAAAAGTGAAAAAAGAATTCATTTGATTTCATAACTCGTTTTCCTCAAACTGGTGGTTATACGAACGTTGTTATAATTTTTCAACTCAGCCATCTACCTCTTTTTAAGTTACAGCAGATTGGTATCATCTTGAGTTCTTAATATAAAAGTGGTTATTTTTTCAGAAAAAATTCACAAAAGCATCTCAATCGGCTATATCATTGAATTAATCCCCGTTCATTCAATGACGATATTTTAGAGAAGAGTTACGGCAACCATTTTCTAGTATATATATTTTTTTTATTCTAAAACTGTCCCATCAATCCAGAAAAGCAGCCCTCGGAGAATATTTTTTCGATGAATTGGGCGACATCTCTAACTTGCCACTAAGAAACATCCTGAAATTCATTCAGAATTCAGGGTGGTTCAGGGAGGCATCCCATACCTAAACTCCACCAATCCATCTTATCCTTTTCCCCAAACCTTCCTTACCAAAATCCTATGGGGAGCGCAATGGATCCATGAGATCCGAGTGAGATGCGACGGCCTGCCGTAACATCACCCCTTCAAACCTAACCTAACCTAACCATCAACCTTATAATTTCGAATATCGAAAGTTGAATTTATTATGTCTGCTCAACCACCATAAATTTTTAAAATTGTATTTGAATACCCAAGTACCTAATTTGAATAGGTATATCAAAAAGGTAGCCTTTAGTTTTTTTCATCTAAAAAAACTTAACCTTGAAGATTTTCCCATTAGGACTCATACTCTAAAGAGAAGCCATATCGATTTTTTCGAAGAGCTTGCTTAAAATAACAGACTCCTTCCACTGAAGTTCTTTTGTTGGCAAACGACCAAGCAGACAATTTTTGTTCAATTTTGATTGAATTTTGTTAACTCCTTTTATCCTACGTGGGTGTGACATCATTTCCATCTGCCATAATATGCGGTATGTATGTATGTATGAACTTTTGTCTTGGTCAATTTTTCTGTGTTAGCTCTCCATCCCAGAGCCTACGTAAAGAAGCTAAGGTTCAAAAATTAAATGCCAAATTTATAATTTTTTTCGATATTTTATGTGTGTTATTTTATACTATTAGTTTGGCTTTAAATATTGAATGTGAAGCATATTTCTTTTTAATTAATAATTTTATTAGTAAAAGTATAATTAGGTAATTTAAATTCTGTAATAACGCCCTCAGTTTGCCAGTATGATTTTCAACTGTTGATTTTGAAAAGAATTCTCCAATCTGCAATGACAGTAAGTATAACTTTTCATGATGTCTCGGAACTCCAGCTTAATATATTTCATTTCTGATTTTATTGGTAAATTTCCATACAGACATAATAGTTGTGCCAAGCCGAAAACTGTGATAAATCTAACAAAAATTCATCGAAGTATTCAGCACTGAAGTAGCTAAATATCTTCTACGAGTAGGGGAAATGTAATTTATCAAACAAACATGGTCCTGCTGATATTTATTATTCTTTTCCCCAAATCATAGAAATTTCCCTAAACTTCCCCTACATTCCCCTCACTGCTCTATGAAATTCACCATGAAATTAATTCAACTCTTGGTGATGCTGCTTTCACCACCCCATCATATAAGGTGAAGTTCTGATGCCTATGCTCATTTTCAAAACAGAAAAGCTATTAACCTTCCACCCCAAATGTCTGTGGGTCGATGCGGCATACAAATAAAATTAAATTTATGCAAATTTCATTATCCTATAGGCCAAATTGCAAAAATACACATCTATTCAATGAAAAAGAAATAAAAATGTCCTTCTCTCCAAGGACTTCAGGGAAATCTTTATAAAATAGCTTAACAAAATCCAAAATCCATTTGAATTCTCTTCAAAGTTCTTGACACACGTTTCTTTTCTCACAATGGGCACAATAATATTTATTCGATATAAAAAAAAGGACAATCTAGAGCTCCGAGCAGGGCATAAAGGAAACTTGAACTTGTACATCAAGTTACCTGATTCCATTTAACTTACCTACCTTACCTTCTCGTACTCGTTCACTGGTTCACTTGTGTCCTTATCGTCCTTTTTGCTGATTTTTTAGCTGAGAGTCAAATAAGGGCTTACCCAGAGGGAGAAGTGGGGCGTTAGTAGTTAAATAAAAGTTCTCACCATAAAAATCAACAAAAGATAGCTTGTTGACATAAATAACGACTACATTTACAATTTGAAGTGAAACGAAGTCCCATTGTAGGAATGTAGGTAGGTAGGTATGTATGTATGTAGGTATGCAAAGCAATAATAATTTAATTTAAAGGAAACATGACTTGCTACTTGCTACGTTTTCTTTTTCTTTTTTTTTGTTTTGTTCATGCCCCCATTTTATTCGTATGTACGCTCAACGCTCATCTCCATCATCTCGGTTTTCACTAGAGACTTTCTTTACTGAGGGTGCCATTGTATGCTTCCGGTTTCCTTTGTGTGCTATCTCATACTATGGCCAACAATGACAAAAGGACATGCTTCCTGTAAAAATGTTTGGTTATTAAATTACTGGAGCATATCCTTGAGCTTTTGTTTGAGTAAGTTACAAAAAAAAAAACAGAATCACACAAAAAGCAGGGCGAAAAAAAAGACGAAATGAATAAAATGCGGACCAACGAAATTGACTGAAATAAATTGTTGGTTTTCTCTTCCGATGTCCTAGCTTGGGTCGCTGAATGTAGTCCCGTGTATAGCCAGTCTCCTCCCTCCAACAATTTTACTAGTCGTCGTCCTGTGACAGTTTGCTTGTTCGGTTGGTTTGGTCCAAAAACTTAGGACACAATTTCTCTTAATAAAAACAGCAATTTGCAGCGTAAAGGATGTACACTTACATATGTTTTCCGTTTTTTCTTTTTTTTTTTTATTTTTCTTTTAAATGTTCATTGGTTTTTCGGTGTATGCATAATATAATTTATAACTGCATTCAGATTTGGATTTATATTAACGTAGAGAGTGTGAGCTCAAATGGATGTATAAAAGGAGAAATATGGGCTTAAAAATAAATGTTAAATAAATTCTCCAAAGAGTTTTTCAAAATATTATACACCAACCTACAGTTATAACAATAAGTAATTGGTTTAAAAAGTAGTTTATTCACTCTCCATTAAAAAACTAACATTGGAATTTTAACTAATACCAGTGTTAAGCTCCTGTTTAATTTTTCATTCACCCCTTATGAGTTGTTCTAGTGGAATAAAATAAATAATAAATATTTAATTATTTACGTTTTTATTCTTATTCTAATTCCAGCCAGACCACGGGCCTTACCATCATCTGATAAGCCCAATTGTTGTACCTGGGCGAAACGCATATGGACTAAAGGTCAAAAAAGCTTTAAAAATTGAATTTATATTCAAGAAGTCCACAAAAACAAAAATAACTAATTTTCAATTATTCACGTTTTTATTCTTAGGTATTGTATATAAAATTCTTGAAACATTTTCAAGGACAAATTTAGGTATGCAAATCCGAAGTATGTCATTATGTGTATATACAAAAAAATTAAAAAAAAATTGTAAATCCGTTTTGGAGATATCGAATTTTCAAAAAAAATTGCTTTTTTTTTAAATTCCAAAAACTCCTTTTTTGAAAATTTTAATATGCAGTATTATTTAATCTTATCTGAAATTCGTACATAAAAAAATTAATCAAAATCCGTTTAGCCGACAACGAGAAAATTCAAAATAAAAAAACGTTCTATGACTGGTCCTATTAAAAGTTGCTAAGTGTAAAATTTTATAATTTTTGGTAGTAGATCGTACTAATTTTAGTATATGAAAAAAGTTTAATCAAAATCGTAAGAGTCGTTTTTGAGAAAAAAAAATATTTTCCTTTGCGGTTTTTTTAACTTTTGTATGGAAGGTACCTACCGTTATTTTTTCATAAATGTAAAATTTTGTTCTGAAAATGTTTTAGAGAGTACTTAAAAACTCTTAAGTATCCAGTAGGACAAAAATTGATCATGTCGTATTCAAAATATGTATTTGATTTTCAAAAATGTTTAAAAATCCAAAAAATATTTTTTTAAAAAATTTGGTAGGTACACACTACACGATACTTATATTTTTTGAAAGCTTCTGTGTAAGAAAGAATATTGAAATCAGTCTTATCGTTTTGAAGAAAATCGAAAATTAAAAAAATGGTTCTTTGGGAGGTACCATTAAATTACCAATTTTTTGAAAAATGGTTTCCCAAAGGTAGACTGTAGGTTATACTAAAGGAATTGTATTGAATTCAAAAAAAGGTTGTGGGGCCGTTTTTGAGAAAAAAACGATTATGTAAAATTGATAAAAAAAAATTGTACCGTTATTTTTGGTTAAAAAAAATATGAAAAAATAGTGTGGGCAAAATCACCAAAAACCACTGTGTACCAAGTTTTAAGAAAATCGATAGAGCCGTTTAGGCTGTAGACCAACAGACAGACAGGCTGACAGACAAAATTGTGCCACTCACTATTTTGGTCTTCTCTATTATCGTAATGTCATTTATTTAAATAATCCGTTAAATGCTAACATTACATAATAATATAATATAAACTAAAATAAATACTTAACAAAAAACAAAAAATTTAGATCAATGAGACATTGAGCTATAAAAAAAGCTTTAAGTTTAATACATTTAAAATTGTCATTTAAAGAAAAGATGAGGAAGTAAAATTTATTAAATATGATAATTAATTGATTAAGAGGGCTATACCATGTCATGTCATGTTTGATTGTTATCTCGATTTTTTTTTGCATGAATCCAAAACTTGTCTTACCTATAGTACCTATGTATTTATTTATATATATCGCAAGTAAAAAGAAAAATAAAAACCTTGTTTTAATTTCGTTGGACTGAGATATCGAAATCAAATTTTAAGAAAATACAAAACTAAAGTAAACACGCAATGAACTCAGAGAGGTAAAAATAAGATTGAGTGAACAGAAACACTCTGCTTAACCTCCATATATAGAATAAAACACTCCGGGCAATTAGTTACTTTCCATAAAGCTACGAAACATCAGTGCACGTGTTGCCGTTGCTTTTTAATTATTTCTTTTCTATTTTATGCATTATGGGGGGGTACCCTTCTGTAGGATTTTGTTCTTGTTTGCTTCCCACCTACATGCTCTGAATTTATTGGCAGATTTTAAACGAGCTTCCTAGCATGCGCAAAAAAAAAATAGGGAAATTTTATTTACGCCTACAGCGACTATAGAGGATGAAAATACAATTCTGAAAAAATTAGGGAATTTTTTTTTCTTCATTTAGAGTCGATTTAGGCCCATCCGCCATGACCTTTTGTTAAATGTACATAGGTATACCATATTTCAGACATCGCAACGGGCCAAATCGGGAGAGTGGGTTGGCCACTCCAAATCATCTCTAATTTAGATGTGGTTCAACAGAAAGTATTACCTGAAAACACCAATCGTCGACCTTGCACTGTAGGTCATCGCGCTAAGGCCAAAGTCATTAAATGCGTTGGAAGAAAATCATCCAATATATTCACTGTTACCAGTCTGAATTCACTGTCACTATGACCCTATTTTCTTCACAAAACAAAGGACCAACAATCCCAGCTGAGGCAATTTCACATCAAAAAATTCATGTAAGTTGAGAACTTAATACAAATTTCGTATGACAAAGCCCTCACTATGTCACTGATGAGTTCAAGTGAGTAAGCCGAACGAAACGTCAATTTGTAGGACTAAAGGCCATAAAAAGCTATTTTTAATCAATAATAATTCAACAAATCCAATACTTAATGCTAAGTCTTCTACTTGGCTGATTTATTTCAGTAGTATATAGAATTTGTATTATAAAACCTTCTTATATATAAGGCTTGATTCACACTTTTGTGCCGATACCGATAAAATCTCAAATCGTTCTCGCTCCGATACAAAACCCTAATGTTCACATTGTTGTTTCAATACCGAGACAGCCCCAATATTTTGTTTGTATTTGTATTTTTTTTACAAATTACAAATCTTGGTATTTGACTTTCGGAAAGAAGTCTTTCGGAGATAAGTGCTGTCTCTTGGATAAAGAATTATAAAAGAAGAATTTGGGTTAGTCAAGGCTGTGATACTCTGAAGGCAAATATTATACGTCGCATTGCCTTTTCTGTGACAGGTAAGCTAGCAACACACACGAATTAAGAATAAACGAATCGACGCACTAACAGAACCGCCCGACCGACACCGCCGCAAAACAGACAGACGCGAAAGTATAAAAAAGGAGCAAAAACACACGAAACGTACATAGAAAGCTAATTTAAATTCAAAACATGTCACTTATTACTTAATAATTGAAATAAATATAAAATAATTGACAGATATGACATCGAGAATGTGAAATATATTCACACTTTCGATATCGATACCCTCTCGATACGATATCGCTCCGTTAAAGTATTCTTTCAAATGAATCGGAAGCTGAACGAGAGCGTATCGGTATCGGAGCGGTAACTATTGTGTGAATATACTCATTGTTTCTCGTTTGAGAATACTTTATTGTAGTGAGAGCGTACTGAGACTATATCGATATTAGAACTATAGTGTGAATCAAGCTTAACTGGGTTTATGTTTAAGTCAAAAATTTTGTCAATTGTCACACAAAGTAATTAATTAGTGTTTCCCAATGGATTTTCATAAGCAGTAAAAATACGTTAATTTTCAACAAGCACATGAGTCCAAATGGGCTGTCGCAGAAAAAAAACTTAGACAGAAATTTGTTGGAAATTGTGTATAATGTATACTTTCAATTGTACTGCTATAAAATTTACGAATAGTTTCTGGTCCTATAAACGCATACTCTCGTGTACCCAAGGTAGTCACCTTGGCCTATTACTCTTTCTTTTACAATATATATCAGAAACATTGTTTTATTTATTTATTCGTTAAATAACTAACGATAGATGTTTTGGTAGTAAGATCCTGTAAGGCTCTTATTAAATTATTTAAAATCATCAAAAAATAAGTGAACATTTATTTTCATTCAAAATTACCTAAATACTTTTTCTGATTGGTTTTCACATAATTATTTCTTTTTTGAATGTGTCAAAGTGCCAATTAGGCGCCAGTTATAGCTATCAATGAAACTCAATGTTGAAAAATTTAATGATTGATTTGGAGACGTAGCGAAATCAGTGATTATTTCGAAGACAAAATAAAGCTCCTGTTTTAATTATTATTATTCTAATCAAGAAAAGATTTAATTTTTGTCCCGACTTTCACATAAAATAAGTTTTATTATTTCAAGGATTGAGCTGCCTTACCAATGATCATTGAAATATACAAAGTCTTTTTTTGTGGAGGGTTGGGCCTATTTAAATTTTTTTGTTTGGCATGAAATATTAATTAAGTCTTGCGCGTTATTTCTCCAACAAAATAGTTTTGGTTTACAAATGCCTCAAAATAGAAGAAAAGAATTTTCAATGATGAGTTTCATCTATGTATACTATGGGTGATTTTTTTCAGTCAAAGTTGAACATATAACTTGAGGATTTTTATTTTCAACTTGTGAATTTGTTTTTATTCACTCAAAGTTGACGTTTTCAACTTCCGATTCTCAACTCTAGAGTTGATCAACTTCAGATTTTCTCAACTCCCGAAAAAATCAGAAGTTGGCATAGTAAACTTGAGAGTTCACATAGAAATAACGTTTTTTCTTCATTTATCAAAATACAAATGTTGGGTCGTATCCTCGTGTATATGCATTATGCTGGGCAGAAGATTACCGTTTCGTCTTCACCACTACATATAATAGTAGCCCTAGCCAAATTTAATAATTACTTAGAATTAGTTTTTTGCTCGCGATCGATAGTTCGTCTTCAAGCGCTTTATGTATGTAACAATTTGGGGAAGTCTGCATCTGAATTTTTGGGTGCAAGTGATGTGGCGAACACATACACAAACAAATTTCCTTTCCTTTTAAAAACGTATCTTTATTGGATAAGTAATAATAGCTTTCACAACTATAGATGAAATTTGAAGAAGTGTCCTGCAGATTTCGGCTCCTCGTAGTTATTGGATTTTTGATTAACCACATTGAAATGAAAATCTCCGCTTACAATTTCAACTTTGTACGCCTCCAGTTACGCTTCTTACCGTTGTAGCGAATTCTGTTTCCGGTACGCAGCTAATTTTAATTTTTGTTTAATTCGAAACGATTTGTGGGCCGCCATTTCGTCCGCTCTTGGCAAAGATTGAAAAAGGATTTCACACAAAACTTGGAAAAAAACAGTATTATTGCCCGAATGGCTTCAAACAAGCTAATTTGACACAAAATAACACACAAAACTTGAAAAAATGTGTTTTATTGACCGAATTGTTTCAAATTTAAATATTAAATGACAGTTCTTGAATTATTTTTACAAATATCCCAGGGATTTTTTTTTCAAATCGGAAGTTGGTGAACTTTAGATTTTCAACTCGGGAGTTGAGAAAAAAATGAGTGAATAAAAAGGAATTTCAACTTCCGTTTCAACTCTCGAGTTGAAGTCAACTCTCAAGTTGGTCAACTTGAGAGTTTGCCCCAAGTTCAGCAATAGTGAAAAAAATGGCTCTATGTATACTTGGACCTGGCACCTTTTTTTAGAAGAAAAAATCCAATATATTGTAAATACAGCATATAGGTACATATATCAATCTGTACTTAGTAGAGTAAACACAACATGTGATCTGGGCGTATACTTCTCACAAAATCTTGACTTTTCACTCCACATCAAGAAAATTGTTAATAAGGCCAAAGCAATGCTTGATTTTGTTAAGCTTTGGAGCAAGGAATTTTCGTGTAGTCTCGTAACAATTTCGTTGCACAACTCTTTTGATCTTCCCCACTTAGAATATGCGAGCACTGTTTGGTCACCTTACTTCTCTGTACTCTGTGCACATTGATGATTGATCGTATCGAATCTATCCAGCGAAAATATGTACGTTTCACACTAATCCATTTGAACTGGAATGATCCAAATCATCTCCCTCCATATTACAATCGCCTCTCTTTTTTAAATATGACTACTCTGGAAAAACATCGAATAGCTATCGATGTTATGTTTTTACACTAACTCCTGACTGGTTCTATTGATTCATAGGTTCTTTTAGACTAAACTTATTTAATGCTTAGAAGCCACATGTCCCATAACACTGACATTTTTCATATGGGCGTGTTTAATTATTCGATTATTTATACAAAATGCATTTTTGCATATTTTTCCTTGTTGCGTCACGAAATTTAAGTCGCAAACCTCAGATTCGGATTCAGCACCCCCGAAAACATAAAGCAGGAATAAAATAAAAAAAAAAAAAAAAATATTATGATTATATGATGTTTTTAACATTTGAAAACAAATCCAAATCTTCTCGACATTATCTTCGTTTAAAATTTTCTTCAAATATTTTCAAAGGAATTTTAATTTTTTTTTTTGGGACAGCATTCATATTATAATTTTTAGCATCATTGCCTACAATATGCGTATATGTCACGCAATTACTCGCATACGTCAAAGATGTTAACATAATCGAAAGAAGAGAATGGTATACCCTTTGTGTGTATATTATAACGTAATGCTAACAACGGTGAAGATGGGTTTAACGGTCAATGGGAGAGAAACCAGGAAAAGATATATATTCCACCATGAACAAAAACAAACCCAAATTCATGTACTTGGATGGAATTACTAAATAGACAAGACAAAACTGTTTTTATTATGAGGTTGTTAAGGACATTGTCTCTACTATTACTCCGTTGTTATTTTAGAAATACCAGTTCTAAGATTAACCACTGTTTCTTTGGGCTAAAAAGGAGGCAATTGTGTGGTAATAGCCATCTCTTGAACAACTAAAAGGGCTATATAATGGTTTATTAGCCGGATTCTATTCAGACATTTTTAGTTGGGAAATGACCTTTAATGGTTGATAAGAAACTTAAACCTTTCATCCCAGTCTTGCTTTAAGGCACATAGTACTTTGTTACATTACCTCTTATTAGAACTCTTATTGGTTTTAACTTCAGTTTCTGTGTTGGTGAAATTGAATTGCCTCATTGTGAATGTCTCGTAAAGTTTTCGGTAGCTTATTTTTATAGGTATACATCTTGACACTTACTGATCAAAGTGAAGTTCCGTGTGCAAGCCCGCTGTTTTTTTTTCGTGGTTGCTAACCAGGTTATGTGCTGTAGGAAGCGGGTAGTCATTGAGTGGTGTCAACATGGCGATATCCAGTGATGTAACGAATACTACACGCCAATTAACGGATCGGATATGCTCTAGTCCAGCGGTTCCCAAAGTGTGTTCCGCGGAACCCTGGGGTTCCGCGGGAGAGTTTTCAGGGTTCCACACATTTCTTAAAGTATAAACAGTAAAATACAAACAATAACAAAAAAAAAGTTAAAAATTTGCACAAAAAAAAAAATTCGAACAAATTTTTTTGTTGATGTTTATATTTTTTAATTGAAGTGTGAAATTCAAGGTCATAAACTGTTCTCGGTGAAGTTGTGAAAATAGTAAATTTAGCAAAGAGTTGTCCTCTCCAATCGAGATTGTTTAAATAAGTGTGTAAAGATATGGGCAGTCAGTACGAATCGCTCCTTTTTCATACTGAAATCCGATAGCTTTTCAGAGGGAAAGCTTTATCCAGGTTATTTCACCTTCGTGATGAGTTGAATGTGTTCAAACTGGTAAAAAAAATATGTCTTCACCTGCAAACCTCTTTGATGTATTGCATGATGAGCAATGGAATGAACGAAATTAGCTTATCTTGCAGACATTTTCGAGAAGATCAACGAAGCTGCTACAGTTCTGCAGGAAAAATCAATTACAGTATTTTTTTCGAGAGACAAACTGGCAGCTTTGAAAAGAAAAATTAATTTCTGGTTCTTAGTCCAGTTAGTTTGTGCTCAAAAAAGCTCTTTGCAAGCAAATTGTGAGGTAGTTTTGATTTGTTCCTTCCTTTATGTTTTATGTTTTTGGGGGTGCTGAATCCGAATCTGAGGTTTACCAACAAAATTTCGTGACGCAACATGGAAAAAACGCAAAAAATAATGCAGAAATGCATTTCTTGGGAGTTTTTCACTAATGGGTCGAAAACTAACATAACTATTCGAAAATTACATCAAAGTACCATTGAAAGTATACACAATTTCCAATATATCTCTATTCAAGGTTTTTTCTGCGACAACTCATTTGGACTCAAGCGCTAGTCGAAAATTGACGTACACTGAACCAAATCACGTAGGTCATATTGACGGAAATGTTTCGTTAATCTTTGAATAATCACTTGTTCAAATCAACAATTTTTCATGAAATTTTTAGTCTTAATGATGATTTAATATTGAAAATCACAAACATTTCTTCAATTGCTAACGGATTTAGTATTTTGTTCTACTGAATAATTTTTTTTCACTTTGACAGTCAGAAATCGTTGAATAACTCAGATCTCGTAGGTAGTTTCAACAAAAATATTTTATCAATTTTTGAAGAAATTATTATTCAACTCTACGATTGTTCATAGAATTTTTCTTCTTAATGAAGATCGATTTTTCAAAATCAATAAGATTTCTTCAAATTTTGTACGATTTACTAGTTTCTTCAAACAAATGGAATTTCGTCATATTGATGAAAATAAAATCGTTCACAGATTAATAATAATGTGATGTGGAGGACATTTGTTGTTATATGGACAAATTTCTTCAAATTGTAAGCATCATGTCAACAATATACACACATTCATATAACAGAACTTAGAGAAACCAGAACTAGCCACACACATATTCACGTAGCGATCAGACATTATATAATATATGTAAGAACAGCAGCTGCACAAAACAATACGAACCTTTGAGGCGACGCACAGTGGGGTTGTACTCCTTAAATATTATTAAACAGGGTTGAAGGTGGAAGGGGGGATTGTAGGCATCAGAGAGAAGCTGTTTGTATGTATGCAATATAAGAAGGTTTGCTTTTAATTTTCTAGAAAAAGACGATATTTCCGTAAAAAAAATGATTAGGCGAAAAAACATAACTTGTTATGAAAATTACGTTTTGTACCTATTCTTCTTCAGGCTATGTTTACTTTTAATAATGCTTAAAATAAGCTAACCTTATTGAAAAACGATGATATTAAAAAAATAATAATTTTAAATAATTTATGCTTTAGAACTAAGCTAAAGAATTATGACTTTTTTATCTACTTGAGAGGCATGAAATTTTTACTAAAATATGCAGTTGTTAAAATGAGAAAAGTGATTTTACATTTGCCAACTGCTTTGGTGAGAAATAATGATTTTTTAATGATTAGTATTAGTAATGTTCTTGTATATCATATGATTTTCCCTGCTTCTTTTATAAAATTTCAAACCCCAAGGCCACTGTAACACATTAGGGCAAGTTCGTGCGACCCAGTCGTGCACTTTATTCTATTAGCTATGATATCTGAGCTCAATTCAGCATTGTTTGATTTCTCAAACTTGGCAAAAAAAAAATTGGGTTTATGCCATGTTTTGGGATTGAATACCCCACTGTGCGACGCCAACGTTACGATGAGAAAAAAGGATTCATTCGAAGAACAACTGTGTCTGCGTAAAATTGTGTATGAAATTATTTACTATGATTTCTTCATATTGACGAAATTCATCTATTCGAAAAATATCCTTCAATATGTTAGAGTTAATTACACCTTTATTCTTTTACAAATCAAAGATTTACTGAAAACTAACGGATCTTATATCAAATTTTCTTCACATTGAAAAAAATTTATTCAAACTTGGAATGTGTTTTATTAAAATTAAAGAAATTTTCTTCAAACTGAAGAATTTTTTCATTTTCTTCAAATTGTTTTCTTCAGATTGATGAAATTAATCAATTTGAAGAACTTTCTCCAATTATTAACTTTTAACCAGTTTTTAAAGTGATACATAATTTTATTCTTGGAAGTGAAGTCTTGTTGTATAGTGTGATCGCGCCACGTCGTCGTCGTAGAAAAAGCTAAATAAAGCAAATAAAAAAGGAAACAAAAATACAAAAGTTTGGAAGGATCCATACCTTTAATATAAATGTAATGTCGAATTCCTTACAACCAAATAATCGATTTTTTTCTAAACAGAATCGATTTTTTTCTAAACAAAATCGATTTTATTCTGTCAAAACAAATCTTGCATTTTCAGCAAGATTTCAAATCGATTTCACACACACTAACAAGATTTGACATTTCTCTGGAGTTGAAAGTATTTTGCGGCGGGTTTAACAAATGTTCTAAAGTGTTCGTCGGTCATTTAAATAGATTAAAAGCAAATAAATCATTAAAACTAATTTTAATTCATCAAAAAATAGTGAATGGTCAGTTAGAAGTTATAAAAATATCAACTAATTTCGATTCAAAGTGCCCAAAGTCAATTAAAGATATAAATCGCGCGCTCGCCGATGTGTTTCTCAAATGACGTGTTTCTTGGATGAATTTGGGTTGTTTTTTTTACTTTTATGGCCACAAAACTATTTTCTGTTTATTTATGCAACTTTTCTTTGAAATGTAATGTTTTTAATCTAACAAAATGACGCGAAAAACTGAATGCACTTTGGAATATTTGTAACAAATTTGTAAATTTGTATGCGCGCATACTTTGTTTACTTTTTTGCCTCAAAGCTACTGTCAAATGACACACACACAATCCCACACGAAAAATTTGATTTTTTGTGTGTTCCTTACAACCAACAAAAAAAATCGATTTGAAATTGTTGTAAGGAATTCGACATAAGTAATTAAATACATTTATTTTAAATAATAATAAGAATTCAACAACAGAGAAACCAACTAAAGCATGTGTTATATTTTTATTCATACACAAAATAATAGACTTTGTTCATCGATTTTGTGTATCATTTCTAACTGCAAAACTAATAGCAGAAAATATTGTAAACCTTTTCAAGACTGAATATTTGGTAAGATAAACATTAATATTCACTTTCGCTTTAAATGTTTAAATATTCCAATACATTTTTTAGGGATATTATTACACTCAACAGAGCGGTAAAAAGCCACAGGGGAAGATTGACGATAAATATTATAACTCCACACGACTTCTCAAGAAGAGTGGCATTTTACAGAAAAGGGCTTATACCGCCTTATCTCCAGTTCCTTTAGGCAAAAGAATATTTAACCTTGGTAAGAACGATTACATTTTAAACAATATTTTTTCCTAATCCGTTCAATTCAGATCCACCAGAGTCGGATGTCGCCGATCATGTTGAAGAAATTATAAGAGATAATTGTACCTGGATGGAGATGGAGATGGAGAACCATTGACTAGTTGAGGTCACAAAAGCTCAGTCGACAGAGGATATTCTGGCCAAGTGGAAGCAATACTAGAATCCAAAGGGCTTCAAATTGGTAAGTTTTTTTAAAATGAGGCATTGTAACTTCACGCTGTGTTTATGAATACGGCTGATAATGTATGTAATTTCACTCAGATCGATATGGACTTCAAGCATTTGTATGCAAAAGCAGAGCAGCAAAAATCATACTTCTTTTTGAAGACGAAGTAAAGGATCCAACTAGTCGCCAGATCTTAAGCGAAATAATAAAAAAGGAACAAAACTTAACCGAAAGTAAGTTTACATTTACTTTTTATTACATGTAAATTAAGATGGCATTTTTTTATCGATGTTCGAATTTCATCAGTTTTTAAATTTTTTCGTCACTGAAACTGATGTTAAAGAAATGCGAACATTGGAAAAATAATTGCAACCTGTATATATAAAGAGATATGTATGTATGTATGTATATACCTAAAGGAAACATTTTTTGAAGTTAAAATTTATGTTTTATTTTTTTCAGATGGCAGCAGAAAAAACCACTACCCGGTTTTCCATAAGGGACTCCCAGGTTACCTTTCTCTTAGTTGGGTCAACAGTAGCGGCATGCGAGAGATTCTCAGGCGACAGAAAGAAAAAAAAAACATTCAGCAACTAGTGATTATAACGGGAACAATTTTGGACCCTAAGGACATTGTTTTATTTTTCGAAGGTATTAAGTTCAAACAAAATTCAATTATTTCCGCAATAGATCTGTGTTTCAAAATTTTTAATTTATTTAATTTGGAATACCCTGTGGCTTCTTATTTGGTGTGGTCCTTTATCCAAACCTTTTTTTATAAAATAGAAACAGACTACGATAAGAACCATCCTAAAGTTAACTCTCTTATAAATAAGCTAAAACTTTAAAGATACAAATATTTTTTGTTTATTAACTCGGTCATAAATATGTTTAAAAAACTTTAAAAATTAAAAAAATTAAATGTTTTTGTATTTCAAAATAATATTATCTGTTTAATTTGGTTTATCTACATTTTGAGGCTTCTAACGTATATACATACATACATATGTACATTTTGTAGGATAATTTTCTTAATTTAACGCATCCAATTATCTAAATTGAAAATTTCTTTTTGATTTCACACATTTAGTTCTTGAGGTTTATATACATGATAAGAAAGCTTTCTATTGTTTCAAACGTAAATATTTTGAAAAATAATAAAGTTTCAAATCAAAATCTAGCTGTTCTTTCCAAAATAGAACTGATAATATTGATTTAAAAGTTCATTATATTTCAATTATATTTCAAGCAATTAGAAGGTTCTTACTAAGATTATAGATGAGATATTGACCAATTTCGAGTTTAATTTAAAGAGTGGATATTCCTTCGGCTTTTTTGGTGACAGTGGATTCGGTATATAATAATTGTTTCATTGCCGAATCCACTGTGACCAAAAAAGCCGAAGGAATATCCACTCTTTAAATTAGGTTCTTACTAAGTTAAATTGAAGAGTTCTATGCCCAAAATTCGAGGAATATTTCTCAATTCGAATATATTTATGCGTCAAATTCAAGAAAAGTATGTATCTACTTGAAAAATATTTTATTAATTTCAGAAAATAAATTCGTTTAAAGGAAACAAATATTTTCTATTTGAAAGAAAATTAGCGTTAAACTGAAGAACAAAGTCATTAATATGAAGAGTATTATGCATCATATTGAAGATTTTTTGTTTTTAATTCGAAGAAGCAAGCTTGTTAAAATGAAGATTGCTCTTCAATTCAATGAAATCAAAACGTTGAAATGAAGAAATATTTATTAATTTAAAGAGCTTGATCTGTCAAATGGAAGAATGTTTCTTTGTAATAAAGAAATGGGTAAGTTAAATTTATTGTTTTGTTTTCAATTTGAAGAATTTAAGTGTAAAATGAATAACATTCTGAGTTAAATCGAAGAAATATTATTCACTTTATTTCATGAAACAATGATGATTGTTATTCAATTTGACAAAATTTTGTAGATTTAACAGCACAACGAAAAAATTTCTACATATTTTCAAAATGACAATAGATTTGAATATCTTAAAAACGTGACGTGATAGAGCCATTCCAAGGCCAGATTCGAACTCAGTGCATCAAAGACCATCAGAAAGTATATCTTGGTCCATTTTACAGACAAAAATTCAAATTTTGTCACACAAAGTAATTTCTTAGAGTAGATTTTCGAAAACAGTAAAAATACGTCAATCTTCGACTAGCGCTTGAGTCCAAATGGGTTGTCGCAGAAAAAAACATTGAATATGGATTTATTGGAAATTGTGTATGCTTTCAATGGTCGCTTGATGTATTTTTCGAATAGTTTGTAGTTTTCGACCCATTAGTGAAAAACTCCCAGAAAATGTATTTTTGCATCGTTTTTTCCATGTTGCGTCACGAAATTTTGTTGGCAAACCTCAGATTCAGATTCAGCACCTCCGAAAACATAAAGGAGTGAACAAATCAAAACTACCCCACAATTTGCTTGGTAAAAATACAATATGACTGTACTATCTCATGCGTACAAAAGAACAATTTTGAGTGTTTTCTATTTTTACATGAATTCTTGCAAGAAATCATGCTTGAACTCAGAGCAGATATTAGCAATGTTATTGCTCTCCATTTGGTTAGTCTCGAAAGATCCATGCTGGATTACTTTCCAGATACAAATACAGACATCGAGTGGATACAAAATCCATTTATAATGAAAACCATCAAGCCTATGACCCTGAGTATACAGGAATACGAATCCCTGATAGATCTGCAGAGCTCCTCTTCGTCAAAATTTGTATTTGATTCTGTATCATTAAACGAATTTGGGATTGGTATTAAGAATTAATTCCCTAAGCTTGCAAAGAAAGCTATATTAAATTTGCTACCTTTTGTTACAACGTACCGCTATGAAGTATGCTTTTCAGCGTATACTTACACAAAAACTAAACACAGATCGAGGCTAGACGCTGCCCCAGATATGCTAATTCAACTTTCGGATATAGAAGTTAGTTTAAAAACAATTATAAATCAAACAATGAAAGAGATTCATTCTTCACACTAAATAAAAAATTGATTTTGAAATGTGTTGTTTTTCATTTTTTGCTATTGTCAGGATGGGGTTCCAAAATATATTTGGGCATTGTTTAGGGTTCCACAGCTTAAAAAGTTTGGGAACCGCTGCTCTAGTCCATCGGGACTTGAGTTGCTTAAATAATAAGCGCGAGTTGAAAATGATTGGTTGTAAAAATTGGACGAGTCCAACAGAAGTATCATGTGTGGCGAATGAATACTTAATATAGAATCAACGGTGTCACTAACAGTCTGGAAGACAGATACCTTACATCAGCTACTCTGCCATACCAAAGATGAGGTCAGTTAGGATTATCAGTACTTGGCAGGGTGCCGAAAAAGAGATGGTGACGGATGAACCCTTCACGGGCCAACAGCAGCGCTCAGGTTCCAGTACTGGGCTACTAGCATATGATAATCAGACCTGCTGTCCTTAGGTAAAAGAAGGACCCGGCCCCCGGGACTGGGGATTGTGGGGTGGTTCAGCAACCCCCCGCACGTAAAGAAAACAACGGCTTCGTATCGGCAACTATAGCCTTCGACAAGAACTGTTTTAATGACGACGACTTTTGGCTATCGAACAAGGGATTGGATTCTGGAATATTAAAACTCTTTTGGACAACCGCGAAGCTTTCAGATTCTTTCAGCTTGAGAGAGAATTCCTATGCTATAACCTAGATATGTTTCTTGGGACTGATTTAAGTGAGATGGTTGAGCGCAGGTCAGGTGGATTCACCATCGAAAAGCACTTTCTTAGTTTACTCCGGAAAACCAACTGAGAGCTCCAGCTATTCCGGTGAAGGACTTTTGATGACTCCAAAGGCGGATGGAAATCTCTAAGAACGGAACGATATTGAAGGGCGTTTGTTGACTTTTATAAAAAAAAAACGGACGGGCTATTCATTGGAGGTACACTGTTCAAGTAAAAAATCTCATGGATCAGTATAGCAATGCGAACCTTATTGATCACTTCACGGCTAGCAAGCGCTTTAAAAATTGTCATCTTGACGTCCAAAATAGATGTGGTGCTGGATAGTGGGTTAGTTCGTGATCATCTTATGATCGCCTACCTTCGACTTCGAACTGCATTTGTATATGGAAATTGCAAAAACGTCTTCGTTACACCCAGGTACAATACAGTATACAGACTACGGGATCCTATGGTGCGCCAAAGATACAAGGATCGACTCGCCTCAGAAGCAGAAGCAATCAACTGTGGAACGTCAGAAAACGCAGAAAACACTGGATCACTATGAAAAATGCCTTGGCAACTACGGCGCCTAAGTGGATACTCGAAGAAATATCGAAGAAAAAAATTCTATCAGATCCCAACTTGCGGTAGCCTTAGAAGGTGAGGGAATTGACATCGAATCTCAGTATCATAGGAAAAGAAAAGAAGTGCAGGGAAATATCAGGCATGACAAAAGACATCGTATAAATGCCCTCGCAGAACAGAGGAAGCAGCTCCTTGGTGCGACACTAGCACCATCTATAAGATAACAAGTTGGAAATAAATCCTGAAAACAAGATCTCGTCAAGGATTTAGACGGTACCCTGCTGGTTACGGATGAGGATCAGCTCAGAAGATGGAAGTAAAACTTTGACACAGTACGTAAACCATAAAACGGTAGCGATAGTGTACCGGTTTCAAGCCCTAGTGAGCAATTCGCAACAACAAGTCCCTGCCCACCCAGTTTAACCGAGACAACATCAGCAATCATCCCTAAAAACCAACAAGGTGTTAGGTGAGCTTTTCAATCAGCTCCACAAATATCCGCGAAAATTCGATTTCCCTTTATAGCGAAAGCATGGAAAGACGAAAATTTTCCCGTTAAATGAAAAAAAAAGGGATGACCATCCAATTATGAAAAAGATAAATCTTACGGATTGCGGAAACCAGAGGTGAATCTGTGTCCTTCCTGCGGTGGCAAGGATAGTGGCGAAAAAGTCTTGGAACGAATCAAAGAGCATTTCGTTTCAACTCTCAACAAAGAGCAAGCAGGACTCCTAACAGGCTCATCCTGCATATATCAAATCAACTGCTTTAGGATAATAATAGAGCAAAACGCCATCTCCAATGAAGAAATCCGTCGGAGAACTGGTCAAAAACCTGCCTGTGGCAGTGGATTTGACGCACCCTATGATGCTTGAAGACTCTATTTGTGAGAAACTCAATAGAGTGGGATCCTTTGACTTTGATGGCATAAGACCTGGCGGCCAGAGAAAAACTTGGCGCAGAACAGTCTAAAAGGAATCTTACCGGCACAGAACAAGATGGCGTGTAGCAGTAGTAGCAGCCCACGGAGTGGTCAAGGAGCTAAGTAAGTGCGTAAGTACATATTATATTCATTATTATTTGTCTGCTCAAAGTACACCTGTGGTAAAAAGTACTTTCCAAACTTCGTAAGGCTAAAAAAAATGCCGTCTGTTTGCCGATCTAAGTTTTGTCTAATCTACACTTTTTCTATATTTAGTTTTTAATCCATTAAGCTATTAAGTTCTTAACCTACACCAAGCGAAATGCGAAGTGCCCTCAAAGAGACAAACTGTTTCAATTAAAAAAGTTATTGACAAAAAACAACGCTGCGCTTTTATCCTTGCTCATAAAAACAAGAAGACAAAAAAAAACACTTAAAAAGTTCAATATCTGCCAACCGTCTTCGTTGTGCTACCATATATCCCTTCTATTCCTTGAAGTCAATTTAACTTCTTGGCATGCAAAATTATTTCTTTGGAAATTAATTTTTTTCTTATTTTTTAAGTTCAGGAGTAAAAACCTTTAAAGTATTATGTACATAGGAGAGGAGGAGGATATAAAATATCATCCAATTGCTAGGCAAATTGATATACCTTGAAGTTGACTCCTTTTGTAATTGAAAAGAGAGAGAGAGCAAGCTGTCTTCTTGGAATCTTCCTGCATGTTGATGTTGGGGCTCTTTCTCTGTCCGTACACCCTTTTATCTGCATCCTTTTTTGCATTGAGTAATTGAAATAACAACGGATAGGGACTTGGCCTCATTAAATCTCAATTATATTTCAAAGTGATAATGTAATAAAGAGGCAGAGAGATATGGAATATTGTTTGCTTTGGAAATCACTTGAAACGCTTAAAACTTTATTAAATAAAGTGCGCCAGTAAATCGCATGTATTTGCTTTTTATTATTTAAAAAAAAAATATATTAATGCAGAGTTCTGAGAGATAACAGAGCAAACAAGTAGGAAGCGTGATACTCATTTTCCATCACTGAACAACTGGACCTAATTTTCGACACTAAAATGGACAATTTTGAATTTGTGTTTCAATGTCCTCTATGTTTTTTGAGGTGCTTTGCTTACTTGACATAGCTCCAAAAGCGGTTAAAACTTTTTATACTAAATGTCTTATGGCTTGATAATTTGCCGTTAGTAAGTCTTTAATTAGTTGTGAAAAATTGAATTCAATCGTGCAATGTTTCTATGTTTTTTCGGGTCTTTTAAAAGCTTGATATAAAGTAAGCGAAAACTGCTAATACCGAATGGTTTATGGCTTAATAATTTACCGTTAACTAGTCTTAAATTAATTGTGACAGTTTTTAATTTATCGTGCAATGTTTTCTACGTTTTTTTGGGTTCCTTGCTAATTTGACTGGTGATCATAGCACCACCTCGAAAAGAGGTAAAAACTGCTTAGACCGAATGGTTTATGGCTAAATATTCAATGGTTAACTAGTCATTAATAAGTTTTGGCTATTTCGAATTTTTCGTTTTATGTTTTCTATGTTTTTTCCAAAAGTTAATAAAAACTTCTACAATTTTACATTTCTACTGCTTAATAATTTGCCATTAATAAGTTGTTTTGAATCTTTTGTGCTATGTTTTCTATATTTCTGGTTTAATTTCCCTAAATTCATATGAAATCGGCAAAGTGCTCCGGAAAAGTTCTTAGAACCTATTATATTAAAATTTTAGTTGTTAAATAATTTGTCTTCAATAAGCCATTGATTGTACCTATGTGATAATTTTTCTATGTTTTTTGTTTTAATTCCTTAATTCATAATGAAGTAACATTCAAAAAGAGTTTGCATTGATTATATTGAATTATTTATTACGTTTTCAGTGGGTCAAATGAGGTAATTTCGTAGGAAAATACATAGAAAAAATCGCCCGAAAAAATTTTATTTGTCATAAGTAATTAACGACTAGTTAATGGCAAATTATTAATCAATAAAATGTAAAGTTTTAGAAGTTTTAACCATTTTGGGAAAAAACATAGAAAACATAGAACGAAAAACTCGAAATAGCTAAAACTTATTATTGACTAGTTAACCATTGAATATTTAGCCATATACCATTCGGTCTAAGCATTTTTAACCTCTTTTCGAGGTGGTGCTATGCTAACTCGATGTCAAGTTAGCAAGGAACCCAAAAAACTTAGAAAACATTGCACGACAAATTCGAAACTGTCACAACTAATTTAAGACTAATAAACGACAAATTATTAAGCCATAAACCATTCCATAATAGCAGTTTTTAACATTTTTGAGGGGGTACTTCGGACAAAAAAACATAGAAAACATTCAAGGATTGAATTTATTTTTTCACAACTAATTAAAGATTTACGAACAGCAAATTATGAAGCCATAAGACATTTAGTATAAAAAGTTTTTACCGCTTTTGGAATTATGTGAAGTTAGCAAAGCACCAACAAAAATAAAGAAAGCATTGCACGATCAAATTGAATTTGTCACAACTAATTAACGACAAATTTACGGCAAATTATTAAGCCATAAGCTTGAAATAAAGTTAGCAAAGCACCCAAAAAAACATAGAAAACATTGAACGACACAACTAATTAACGGTAAATTATCCAACAAACCATTTTTCGATTCGTCAAAGTTGCTCTGCGAACTTCACACTCATATGAGTTTTGCACTATTCTTTCAAAAACGATATTGAAGGAGTCGCATAAGACACGTCGCCTTGCCTAAAACCTTTTTTTTGATAAAATATATCGTGGAGGTCCTTGGCAACCTTGACCATCGTCATTCTGCAGAAACAGACGAGCTTGGGAGTAATGCGAAAACTAGACATTGCGCTATATATCTCATCTCTATTAATACTGTCATATACTCGGCCTTGAAAACGATGAAAAGTTGGTGGGTATGGATCTGAAACTCCTGGGTTTTTTTTTCAAGATCTGCCGTAGTGCGGGTATTTGGTGGTTGGTGGACTTTCCACACTGATATGAACTTATCAGATTGTTGACTAATGGCTTCAGGCCTCTATAGTTGCTGCAGCCCAGAGGATTGCTGAGGATCGCGTAAACAATGCTGAGGTTCCATTCATCTGGCATGCTTTCCTTCGATAAAATTTTGCAGAAAAGCTGGTGCATTCTCCTAACCAATTTATCACCGGCCACAAGGCCATCAGCTTCAGCAGCTTTATTAAGCTTTAGTTTGGAAATAGCTATCTTCACTTCGTCGAGATCGTGTGAACAAAATGTTGGCCTGCTTTATCTAGGTTGAATGGTGCAATCTGCATGGCAACGGAATCCGGTTCATCATTGCCGTTATACAATTTATCGAAATGATTTTCCATATCCTCAGCACCTACTGCTATTCTACCACGATGTTCCTCCGATCTACCCTAGTTTGAGCCTTGTGCACTTGGGAGGTTCTTTTAACCTTTTGGTAAAACTTATGAATTTCGTTCCTGTAATAGCATCCCTCTATTTCCTCGATCACGGGCCTCTCGTATGCTCTTTCTTTTTCCCTCTGAGAAGCCGGTGTTTCACTCTCCTCTTCTGCTCGTAGAGCTTCCGAGCAGCTCTAGTCCTTTTATGCAGCGCCGTTTTGCATGCCTGTTATTTGGCTGCATATATACTTGCCGGCATTCTTCGTCGAACCAGGGATTTCGCGGTGGTGGTTGTGTGATGCTCAGCACAAAAGGGGTGGTATATCTGAAAGCGTCCTTGCAATTCCTCTACTGGTACATCAAGCTTGAAGTTGGCGCCATAGGACCATTTAAAGGGTGCAAGAGACTCGATCGGAAAAGGACCTGAACTTCCTCACAGTACTTCCCTGTTTTGGATTTGGTCTGGATATACGTTGCATTCCCTTCACTACAACGAGGGAGTGATCCGAGTCAATGTTAGCTCTTTGGAACGTCCGGCAATCTTGATACTGGAGGAGTGTTCTGCGTCAATTGCAATGTGATCAATCCGGTTGGAGATTGATTGACCAGGATACTGCCATGTCCCCTTATGTATATCGAGATGTGGGAACTGTTACTAGCTTTCAAAATGTTTCGCTCCACAGCAAAGTCGATTAACCTGAGTTCGTTATCGGAGGTGGTGTCGTGCAGGCTATATCTTCTGATAGTGCCACCAAAAACGCCCTTGTACCTACGTACCCGTACCATTTGGTAAAATCTTTACTTGAATATATACAAAGGGCGGGTGTGCCTATAAAATCTGAGCTTATGTATGTTATTAATCTTTTCTCGAAAAACACCAGAAGGAAGGATATATGCAAATACATGAACTATGACAACAACTGGAAATGAGTCCCCAAGATGTAATCTTTTAATATGGAGAATCCTTTTGCAGCTTCGGATGCAGTAAGCTGCACATCAGATTTGGGGGGTTCGGCATCTTTCATGTACGAGTGTCAATCAAGACTCCATAGTCATAAATGAATCGTCAACAAATAGAAGAAGTTTTCCAAGATGCTCAAACGTTGACGCCCTATGACCCAACCGGGGTTAAACAAACTATACGAGCTTATAACACAAGATCAGATAAATAAATATTTATTTAGGTACGCGTTTTCATTGATCCGATTCTTTGATAACATTTTTATCAAAGAATTTTTAAGATATGTAGGTAAGTTCTTACAACTCACCTCAACCCCATTATATTCTCTTAAATCAATCTCGCATATATTTTGTGGTATTTTATTGCAAGCTTAAGACACTGAGGTGAATTTAATGATACTCCGAGCAGCCATAAATACATACTCTTGTATGCCATTCAGTTTGCCTATGGCCCAGCCTTTTGCAGAATGATTCTATTTGAATCAGCTTCAAAACCGCACCGTAAAAAACACCTCACACAATAAATACATACTGCTTTCGTTTATTAATACAATTTCAACCTTAACCACCAAAAATTCTCTTGCTAACTTCGTCAAAGTTATGTTATAGGTCCTGGGAGGTCCTAGAAGAAAGGTTATTTATGCCACCCTCTATCTCTTTATATTGGACGGTGCGGTCAGTGGTGCCAGATCGAGGGATTTATCCCTTTTTGTGGGATTTTCTCACATAAAATAGGCTAAAAGGGTTAAAGGGATTTTTCAAACTTCATAGTGCAAAAAAATGGGATTTTACTATTTGGTCACTTTTTGCTCTAAATTTGTTAGTTTCATTAAGAATACAAAAATTTGTCAACCTACGATCAAATAAAATTTTTTCATGTTTAGAAAAAAATCATTCTAACTTATCTGAATGTGTTCATTTTCTTTTTTTACTACCCTAAACTGCTTCACAAACTGACATATCTGTAGTGAAAATCTCAACTCACCATACTGATGAGATGAAATTTCAAATTCTATAATAACAATTTGACACTACTCGATTTCGTGAATTTATGTGTGTGGTTTGTATTAATTAAGGTAATTTGTTTTGATTGTTTTTAGAATTAAAAATTGAATTTATAAAATATTTGTTCCAGATTAATATCAGAACAAGGGCATAAGAAAGAAAAAAGAATTTTTTCGATTATAACCGATGTTAAATCGAAAAAATTTCTTTTCGGTTGGGAAAAGAAATGATAAATTCAATTTGTTTGTTGAGGTCCTGTTTTCAATCAAAAACATTTCTCCCTAAACAATTCGAAAAATGTATATAATTAATTAGATGAATTCACGAGTATTTATTTACCTATTATTTTATTACAAATCAATGTGGAATATTTTAAAAATAAAAAAATTATTTATTTTGAAAACATTGGAAGGCATGCAAAAAGCTTTACTTCAGTCTTAAATCTCTTTGCTGTGTCATTTTTGTATGAAATATCGAGAATAATGAGACTTGAGACCGAAATAAAGTTTTTTGCAGTCATTTTCAAATAAATCGTATGTTGAATATTATGTTCCTTTTTTTAACGTTTTAAAAATGTATAAGATGTACATGCTAATATTTCTTCTTGTGTATTATATACAAACCTATCGTAATATTAATTTCTATTTATTTGTATACCTAGTTGAATAATCAATTTAATTTGTATTTGTTCGTAATAAAAAAGACTGAATTTAATGAAATACATGGCTTTTTGATTTTTATTTAGTGGGATAAATGTGGGTTTTTTTTAATTTTGGCGAGGGATAAAAGGGATTTGTTGGGTATTACCGTGGGATAACCTGCCTCCAAAGTCTGGCATCACTGGGTGCGGTGTGTGGTACAGCGGTAGGTAACAAAACAAGGAAAATGGAAAATAATTTTTCTCATTTTTTTCTCCTATTCGAGTCCTCGTCGGTAACATCGGTACATTTATACATTTTTTTCTTTGATTTCATAGCAACGGATGCTTTTTGAATATTAAGTGCGAAAAGCAAAAACAAAAATAAAAAAAGAAAGAAAACAAGGAAAGACAAAACAAATAGCAAAACCAAACAAAAAATGTGGGGAAAGGTGTGTAAGGTTGCGATTGGGGTTGCTGTTGGCTGTGAATTCCTGGACTTTAGCAATTGAAGGTTTCCAATTGGAATATCTGAATGCCAAACAACTTTTTTTTTTGATAGGAAGCCCAAGGCCCATACAAACTAGAGCATCAATACACAACGCAAATAAATTACTGTAGGTGTGTTTGGGTAGGTACACGAATTTTTGTTTGCAATGTACATTTTTGTTTGTAAGGCTAATGTGATAGAGTCGGTTGTGGGGCAATAGTAATATCAGGGTTCATAAACTTCGAATGCTCATTTCGACTATTGCGCCATGAAAATATATTTTTTATTGATATGTCAATGATAGCAAATATATACACCAGACAAAATGAAATACTCATGAATCACCAAATAAAAAATAGGGCTATGTTTATTTGTACAAAGATTGAATAACATGAGTAACAAAATTATAGACACTCTCATAAACTATACAAACCTTAACCTTCAGAAATCGTCTTACTCATTTATGTACAATTTTTTAGGCACAATTTACGATAAAATTACTTTTCTTAAATGTTTTATTTTTCTTTATATTGAACTATAGATCGTTTGAGAAGGCAGCAGTAAAGGCCTTCCCCTGTTGGGTGAAGAAAAGTTTTTCACTTTAATGTTTATGCCTTTCGATAGTTTTAATGATGAACCCTTTCTTTAGTTTTTGTGAAGGATGATATTTGGTGTATTTTTTGTGTTTGCGTAGATATACAATAAATCTATGTAAGAATATAAATAATTGTACTTAACATGCACATGTTAAATATAACTAGTGATTCCAGACAGTAGCGGATCCAGGATTTGGCTGTGGGGGGGGCTTGAGGCTCCTATCTTGGACATATCATTTAAAAAAAAAGGCACAATCTCTCTCCATACTAATTTTCTTTTCTCAGAATGTAGGCCAGTTGGCATAGTATAGTTGCAGGATAGTTACACTGTACAAAAAGTTATTAGGATAATTCAAATGGCTTTCTTTTTATACTGAATGATTTTTGTAAAGTTTATACATTAAGGCAGTACGTAGATCGTGCTGAGTTTTATCTCCCACATTTCTCTCCAAACTCTATTTTAACATATCATTTTTATGAAAAATATCACATAAAACAGCTGTTCTCTGAATACAAATTTTACTCAACGATTTCAAAGTATTTTTTTTCGATATTTCAAGTAAAAGTGATCAAATAAAATGAGTTTTTTTCCGAATATTATTCGTTTTCGATTTTCATTTTAAAGCCTGGTTTATACATCCATGTGAAGTGTAGTTTTCATAGAAAAAAATACTTTTTTCCTAGGCGTGAAAAACTGTCAAAAACTAAATGCAGTTATTTTGGCGACAAGGAGGAACAAATTTGTCGCGAAACAAATGCAACTCGATGGGCTTTTTGTAACCAAATATTATGACGAAAACTATTTTTTTGAAAACCTTTTGGTTCATTAATTATTGATGTTTCAAAATTGAAAATTTGATTTCACTTCGCTTTGAAGTATAAACTAGACTTAACAAAGTAAAGTCCACCTAAATCTCATGAACTAAATAAACTGTAACAATTAAGCTCGAGAATAAAGTGGCGAACAATTATTTCATGCACTAAATTTTGACAGGTATCTTGGTGATATACAGTTAGAAACTATTTTTAATTGGAGATGCGTACCGCTCAGCTAAAATACTAGGCAGAATTTAGGGGAAAATTTTGTATGGGAGCAAAATTTTATCACGTTTCAAAGATATTGGTTAAAACATCTTATTGATATTGGTTAAACGCTAAAGCAAGCATTTACAGACACGCAATTTTGTTTGATGATTGATTGAATGAATTGATTTATTTCATTTTATTTATTTATTATTTTAAGGAAATCCAAAGAGAAACTTAGATTAAAAGTAGCATCGTTGTAAGGAAACGTATGAAATCATCAAAACATCTTCGAACTGCAATTTTTTAGTTTTCAATTTCGAGGACACTGATTATAGATAATAAACAGTAATTGTTTGATTCGGTTGCTCGAAAAAATTTCATGCTGAGTTTTTTTTTTGCATCGGAAACACAGTTTTTAGAGTTATAAGCTCAAACATTTTTGGGGGGTCATCTAAGTCCGAAAGATATCAATAGAAGAGCTTAGGAAAAAGGTGATATTTGCTCTTGTGGTCAATTTCTATCGATATCATTAGCTTTCTTTAATTTAACTTAAAGAAATAGCGTGCTATACTCAAAATTTTACCTGAAAAGGAATTTTAAAAGCAAAAGGTAACATTTTTCACTCAATACAAACACCTACATATCTAAATTTCGGTTTTAAATTTCCGAAAAACTTTATTTAATGCAAATATCAGGTGTTGTCCTTAATCTCCTCAATTGCATTGAACATGTAAATTTGCTGAACCAACCTCGTTTGTTTCGCCGTTCAACCAATGCTCTTCGGGCTGAACATAAACTCTGAATTTTTTGCGTCTACCTTGTTTTGCGGCTAATTCCCTAGGGGCTTAAAAAAAAACACAGTTTACATGTAAATTATTAAGCCCCAACATTATATTTTCGTTCAGTTTCCTTGAAGCTTGGGAAAACAACAGCTAACATGTAAAATTTGTAAAGCCCCAGTCCTTATCGAATTTCTTTAAGGCTTTTGAAAAAACACAGCCGACATCCAAATTTGCTAGCCCCATTCTTGTTTTTTTTTTCAATTCTCTTAGGGCTTGGAAGAACACATTTTAGGGGTAAATTGATTAGCCCAACCCTGATTTTTCGTCCCTCTTGTAGGACTTGGAATAAATAGAACCTACGTTTTTATATTTAAATTGCTTAGTCTCATCGTTTTTTCATCGAATTGCTTTGGAGGCTTAGAAAAACATACTTTCATGCCAATTTTTCAGCCCCAACCTTGTTTTAATAAATATTATATTGTAATAACTTTCCATATTAAAACTATAACGACTCCGAAATGCAAACAAACGGACACAATAAAGCTTACGGTCGCAGTGCAAACATACCCTTATTAGCTATAATTATAGCAACTCTCAAACGAAGGAAGCGCCATCTGCCGGATTATAGCAGATTTACCAGCTGTCAAATAAAAGCTTTTGGAAGGGAAATTATTGGGAAATTTCCCCTACGGAAAGCTCTAGAAGCAGAGACCAGAACGTTCTCCTTATTTCGAGAGTTTGGAAAACAAGTATAAAAGGCACATGTTTGAACGGCAGCGACACAGTTTGCTTTTAATCGTGAATGAATAAAGTTGGTTGTGATAAAAGTGAAAGTAAAGTTTTTGAATTAATTTCAGTGGTGAATAATAAATCGTTTGTTTGTAATAAGAAAAGTAAAGTGTTTTATATTGTGAAATAAATAAGTGGACGTTTTAAAAAAGTAAATAAGTTTTATTAACGAACCTGAGAAAATATTACAATATCAATGATTTTAGAGATCATTCTTTGTTTCACAGTTTTTTTTTTAAATTCTGTGTTTGAAAACGAACACAAAATTGAAACATCGTAATAATTTTATTTTGCTACTAAATTAATTGTACGAATCGACTGTGGGGGGGGCTTCAGCCCCTATAGCCCCCACTCTGGATCCGCCACTGATTCCAGATCAGATTTCTAGAGTCCCATCGCATTCTAAAAAAATCCCAAAGGGATTTTTGCCATTTTGCTTGGAAAAACCACCAATATGGGAACACTAAATATAACAAACGATATAATTTTTATCTGCTTAGACAGCGCCAGCGGTGGAAAATTCTAACGAACCGAGCTTTTAAAATAGTTGCGTCTTTCAGTGCTGAATAGGAAATTAACACACCTTTCCAAAAATGTAAATATTTTGACAAATTTTTCTTGCAAGAATCTCGAAGAAAACATTGGAAAAATATGCCTTTTTTCAAAGGGAATGAAATAAATCATGACACACGTCAATGCAAAGTTCTATCCAAAACCTATTCGCACAAAAAAAAACAAAATTTTTGTTCATAATCTTGTTCAGGAAATATTTCAATCCAAAGTGATTTTACTGATTTTTTATACCCAAATTCCTACCTTAATGTCTTTGGAAGGTGCAGGGAAAAAATTTCACGGGAAATAACTTCACATGGGAATTAACTTCACCTCTAGTGGGAAATAATTTCACTCTTTTTTGGTGAAGTTATTTCCCACTGAAGGTGAGTAATAATTTCATCTGAAAATTATGTGAAGTTACTTCTCACTTATTATATGATAAAAATTACACAAATGTAAAATTGCGTCCCAAGCAGAGGGGTTGCAGGGGGGCAGCATGGCCCCCGATACATACATCACTGTTTATTCGCCGTAATTCTGGGTGCTAGCACTGTATTTATGTGAGGCAGAGCATTCTGGCGAATAAACAGTGAGATGTATGCAACGGTGCAGGGAACAAAGTCCTTTGGAACCAAGTCCACCGAGAGACTTAGTTCTCATTTAGTTCCCAGGCAAGGTGAGAAAGTAGTCCACTTCTTTATGAGAACTAAGTACAAATTTTTAAATATGAAGAGGAAACTTACTTTCAACGATAAAAATTACAAAAATTCAAAATTGCGCGAAAACTTTGCATACACCCAGCCTCGCACCTACCCCAAATCCTATAGTGAGCCCAAGCAGGGGGTTACATACCTCACTATTTAGTCGCCGTAATGCTGGGTGCTAGCACTGTATTTATGTTAGACAAAGCATTACGGCGAGTAAACACTGAGGTATGTGGGGGGCATGATGCCCCCCCTGCTTGGGCTCACTATAAGACTTGACGTAGGTGCGAGGCTGTGTGTATGCTAGGTTTCTGTTGCATTTAAAGAATCTGGATTCATAGAAACTTTGGATTTATCCTATATATCCAAGAATTGTGAAAAGTATTTCTATTTTATTAATAAGATTGATTTTTTTACTTGGAAGTGGGAATTAAATCCACATTTAAAGGGAAGTAAAACCACTCAGTTATTGAGGAATTTAATTCCCACCTTTGATGAGAACTAAGTCCACTTCGCTGAAGTGGAATTAGTTCTCATCATCGCTGAAGTGGACTTAGTTCCCATTTAATGAAACTAAGTGCCTCGCAGGACTTGGTTCCCGAAGACTTAGTTCCCTGCCAAGTATGCAACCGCTTGGGCAAACTATAGGATTTGGGATGTTTGCGAAGCTGGGTGTGTGCAAAATTTCTTTTGCATTTAAGGAATCTGGATTTAGAGAAACGAATATTAAAGTGAAATTCATTCCCACAATAAAGTGAAATTATCTCTCAGCTTCAGTGGGAAATATCTTCAATTCAAAAAAATGAAATTACTTCCCACTAGTGGTGAATTTTTTTCCCATGTGAAGTTATTTCCCTATACTTATTTGGATGGTGATATTACCGCAACTAAGTCTTGTAAGGAGTTGCGGTAAAAAAAAAGAACTTGCATAGACTACCGTAGACTTGCGGAGACTTGCGTAGACCTACAAAAACTTTCATAAGCTTGCGTAAACTTTTGTTGTACGTTAATGAAATAAATCATGACGCACGTCAATAGAAAGATCTATTCAAAATTAATCCGCGGATCGGAACCAAACAAATCGATAAATACATAGAACTTGCGTTGACCGGCGTAAATTAGTGTAGACCTGCGTAAACTAGCGTAGACCTGCGTAGGCTTGCGTATACTTACGTAGACTTGCGTAAACCAACGTAAACTTGCGTGAACTTTTTTAAAGCTCATTAAATAAATCTTGACGCAGGTCAATAGAAATTTCTACTCAAATGCAGTATGATTTTTTGCCCAGCAGGTCAACCATACAGAAACTCCTTACACTGAAGCAAATTCAGAAAAAAAAAAAAAAATAACGAATTTCAAGTCGAGTCTTGCAATCTTTTTTTTTATTTTCATCGAATTCAAAAAGATATATGATAGCATTCATTGTCAGCTTAGGATCCCGAGTTAATTGATTCAGTTATGTCACATGTCATTATAAAATACACGTGGTGCATGCAGTGTGTATAAATAGGGAATAACTCTTCCGAATTATGGTTCTGGGCCTTTGGCACCTCATTTGTGAGAAATTTACAAAAAATGTATACCATCCGAAAGATCTCTAGATCGTCAACTATTTTTCTTAATTGGTCAGCCGTAGATTTTTTCCTTTTGGCACCTCATTTGAGTCAATAAAAAAAAGGTATGTCATTTGAAAGGCCACTTCCCCTTCATAAAAGGTCAGCTGTTTTCAGTAATTGTTGACCTATTCCAACCAATAATTACTGACCAATAAGATGGCATTTTCTTTTTTTCAAATTTCCCATATAATGAGGTGTCAAAGGCCTAGAGCGATAGTTATAGTTCGGAAGAGTTATTTGCTAGTTATACACACTTAAAGTCAGTATTTCCAAAAAATCTGTCGAACAAATAAAATGTACAGACTATAGTGACATTATCGACTACCCCAAACGTGTCGAAATAGAGTCCTTTACTGTTATTGAAAATCTGGTGATAATTATTGGTTTTGAAGCAAACGAGAATTCTATCAACATATTCTACATCCCAGAATGATGTTTGTCTGTTGAATTTTCTTAAACAAAAACTTAATTATATCAAGCTGGAATAGATATTAAATAAATTTTTTTTTTTGTGTCATTTGTCATCTCCTTAAGTCTTGATTCCAAGAATTTATGCTGGTCTTTTCAGAGATTGGTAATTAAATTATTAATTTATCGAGAAATCTGACAAGTTTCCAACAATAATTCAGTGTACTTGGGTACAACAACTATTAAATATGGGCTTCACACCATTGTTGGTATATGTAGTATTAAGCATCAACATCCAGCGATTCATATAAGTAACGTACATATAGTCTAGTAAAACAAACCTCCACTCATCATAAGTGTCAAGAAACAAATCTTAAAATTTATATTCAATCGATTCCTATTTTCTCAAAACGAGTCAAAACAATTAATAATATTCTAGAAATATTTATTAAAGCCATTAACAAAACCCATCTTCCTTTGCTCCTTATACCTTCCATTCCTATAAAAAAAAGAACAAAAACAAAGAGCCATCGACCGCCATTTATAAGTTCGTAATATGTTATCATAATTCTTTTTGCTTCAAGGAGCTTAAAAAAACATAAACCAATTAAATGTTAGGCTATATATAATATTTTCTTCCTAAGGCCCCCAAGAAAGTTGGTTGACCTTCTTTTGACATTTATTATTATACTTCTGCAATATAAGAAAAGTCAATTTGCCTGTAAATTCAGTTCTAAATGGTTGTAATGTTTGTTTTTTTCAGTCAAATTGACTTGGTCTAAAACAACAAAAGTCCCATAACATTTATTTTGTGAATATCAATAAAATAAAAAAGAAATAAAAAAAATAAACTTTCTTACAGAGAGTTGTAGCCACAGGATTTGCTATTAATCATTTTTAAAATTATACACAGGGTGTTGTGGAGGAAAAATGTCACTGCCGCGACTTGAATCCATAATTTACTAACCTGTCGCATTCTCAATATATTCCAATTATTATTTAATTTTGAAATAGGGCAGGCTTAAATGACAAATTTGAAGATATCGAAGTCGTTAAGACCCTTTACATCATGGCTTGAATTGAAAACCCCTAGCGATTGATTTTCGAAAGATTTATGTAGATACAACTTTTTAAATAAAGCATTGCATTCTCGGCATATGTTCCTACATAGATGTTGCTATGGAGACATTATAAGTAGCAATTTCCAAACCCTTTTCGAGACAGTGACAAAATAAATTTAATTTTGTGCATCACAGTTAGAAATCAGATGAACATGGATTTTTTATTGGAAGAAGTTTTCGCTGAAAGTCCAAGCAGGAAAAATTTCAATACAAACAATATACAAGTGAAGAATTAGCGAACTCACAAAAAGACATCAAAGTGATACTTCACCTTAAAATCATTCCTTTATTATATTGCTCGCGTCATTTTATTTATTTTTTATATATTAAACTACAAAAGTATTGTAGTATTTTCTGAAACACCCTGTACATGTAACAAAACAACTGTGAAAATTGCCTTCGTTAGTCATTAAGTTTATTAACTTACACAAAATAAAGCCCGTATTGTCTGATACCGCCCCAAAATCCACCCGCAGATCCTGTACGAAATATTTCATCAAATAGCCATAGGACATTCTAACAAACTTCAGCAAACGAAATATGCAGAGGAATACAATACAAATTTAACCTAGGACCTTCAGATCAGAGGAGCTGTCTAGCTTTCAATAGATTCAGTCAATATTTTCCGCAATGGAATTAAGCTGAATCCAGGAGACTGGACCGGAACCGGAACCAAATTATAATAGGTCAATTCAGGCAATTCAGCAAATTCAGCATTATGCACATAATAGACAGTCAATGCAATTATTATGGTGCAAACAACGAAGCACCACCACCGCAGTTAATATTAATGTTCCTGTCATGATGAACTGACATGGACGTTAGTGTCATGAAACGTTTTTGGATAAACTAACAACGACGACGCACGGCGGCGATGATACTATGGATTGCCTCTATTCGATTCCGACTCCAGCAACCGCATTTGAATTTCGTTCTGGCTACAAAATTATGTAGTTTGCCCGAGGTGAAAGGAATTTGAATGTGATGGCTATTGGAACAAAAGTAACTCATTTGCCGAAACGCTGCCTCTACCACATTCTACCAGCAACGGACCACATCGACTTCGGTTGAGTTCCTGCGGAAAAGAGTTCCAAACCGCCATGCCATCCAGCTACGAGACTGCATGTTCCTAAAAGCATAGAGATGTATATTGTATATACAGAACTTGGGCCAGCATCCATCCAGTGTTGTAGTGGTGATTTGTTCCATACACATCCATTGCCTTCATGGATTGTTGGATATCGTTAGTTAATTGGCAAAACATTTTCATTGTTCTACACTCCATGTCGTGTGATTGGGGACTTATGTTGCTAACAAGTTTTAAGCGATTAACCTACGACTTGTAATATAAAAAAAACAATGACATAAATCATTCTAAAATATAAACATACATGAAAAAGCATTTCAGTTCAGTCATATTGAGTTATTACCATGCAAATTGTGGGGTGGATTTCTTCAGAATGACCATTCAAATTTATTTAAAAAAATAAAAAACTACCTCGAGAAATATTAATAACCCAGAATTTGCATTAAAGTGTCATTTTCTTCAAAATTTTAGATTTGAATATCTCAAAAACGTGACGTGCATGTAATTTAATATATGATGCCAGATTCGAATTCAGCGCATCAAAAAGCATCAAAAAAGTTCATGCTAGAGACAAAAGTTCAAATTTTGTCACACAAAATAATTAATTAGTGTTTTCGAGTGGATTTTCGGAAACAGTAAAAATACGTGAATTTTCAACTAGCGCTTCAGTCCAAATGAGTTATCACAGAAAAACACCTTGCCGATATGTTGGAAATTGTGTATATACTTTCAAATGCACTTTGAGGATATTTATAAATAATTAATGGTTGCGTCACGAAAGGTTATTGCTCATGTTCGGCCCAGACTGAACACTAATGAATGAGGTGTCAAATCTTTGTATATTTAAACTATAGTACTACCATGGACACACACGAAGAGGGCGACATCTGGATACAACGCGCAGAACCCTGGGTTTGAGACTCGGAAATGCTTGAGAATATGAGACGTTAAATTAATATTAGAACGGGAAAGACGTATTCAGAATTAATGAGAGTGGGGCTGAGTCAGGTAGAAGATATTTCTTGAAAAGAATATATACATACCTACATACATATAATGAAGAAAATAGTCAATTTTGCTTTGGTTTAGTCTTTGTATATTTAAACTATAGTACTACCATGGACACACACGAAGAGGGCGACATCTGGATACAACGCGCAGAACCCTGGGTTTGAGACTCGGAAATGCTTGAGAATATGAGACGTTAAATTAATATTAGAACGGGAAAGACGTATTCAGAATTAATGAGAGTGGGGCTGAGTCAGGTAGAAGATATTTCTTGAAAAGAATATATACATACCTACATACATATAATGAAGAAAATAGTCAATTTTGCTTTGGTTTAGTTTTGTTTACTTACATTTTTTTTATTCCTTATGGTATAGGTATATAGGTAGATTAGTCTTTAATGCAAATAGGTAATATGAAAGGAATTCAAAAGTGTGTCAGAATTTTGGGTATTCTGTTTGTGTGATGGATATGTTTGAATAAAGAGGAAGGGGTTTATATCTGGAGTTGTGCAAAGCATTTAGAAAAAGTTTTTTTTTTGTTTCGTATGTTTTCATGCACACAGCTGATGACAATGCTGTTGAACGGCCGGCCAGCAGCGGCGCGGCGCGCGTGGTGCGCGCGGCTCAAAGTATAAAGAGGATGGTTATTTACCATTTGGTAGGTATCTAATTTTTTTGTTTCTTACGGCTGTTTGGATGCGAGCAAGATATGTAGGTATAGGTACGAGTATAGTACGTAGTATGTAGGATGTAGGTACATTATAAATAAGGTAAGTAGGTATTATATATAGTATTATTGTGTAGTTTAATACCTACATACATACGTATTTTAACTTGAAATCTTCAGTAATTTGTTTGTTCATTCGATAAAAATGTATTAAAAATGTAGGTACCTACCTATTATAAATACCTATAGCACAAATGCAAAATAGGTATGTAGATAAGCAGGTAGGTACCTTTTCGGGAATAGTTGCGTAAAGTATCTCGAAAGACAAGTGGTCTAAAATAACGTTTTGTTACCATATAATTTTGGTACCTCCCTCAATTGTGTTATCAGCACAAAATTTCAACCTCCTAGGTAGGTTAAATGCAAGAGAGTTCTCAAGCATCTTACCTAAGTTTTGCTAGAATATCCTCTGAATAATTGTGCGTTTACATATGTATGTATATAATATGTAAAATGTATTATGTAGGATTATTTGCAAAAGATGAGGCAAAAAGCTGAGGAAAAATTGTATTGGAAGTGGCGTTTTTTCCCTTTGTTTTAAGGCAGGACATTGACTCGAACAATGGTAACAGTTTCAATATTATTTTGAATATTGTTCGAACTTGGTATTTTCAATTACAATTTTTGGAAAAAAATATTTTAAAACTTATTTGTAAAAATTGAAAAATATATAAAATAAATAAATAAATTAATAAAAAAAGGTGTCCCCTGAAGGTAATATGGCCTCCAATCATTTCTTACGTCATAAGCTTCTGTTGGGAGTCTAAATTTTTACAAACAACCCCCCTCTTATAAGTTGTATGGAAAATACTGGCTTTTTAACTGCTTAGATGGCATTACATTTATCACTTGAAGTTCAATGCCTAAACAAAACTTTACTTCATCTTGAACAAAATTGAATGTTATGACTATCCATACAAGATAAACTACACTAGTCAACGAAATTAAAAGAACACATTTTTTTTCTATTTTTGTGATTGTTTTTTGAAGAGCTGTATCTTTGTGATGGGTGGTCGTATTGAGTTGAAACAAAAAGAATTCTACAGCTTTATGTTTTTTGTTTTGAGATTTGTTTGCAAAAAGTTTTTTTTTTGAAGTGCCGTTATTGAGTTATTCCAAATAATGAGACGCGACAAAACTGGATAACTTTTTTGGAGTCAATCAAATGTGATGATCAGACCTTGTTTATTCAGCTTCAATCAATTTTTTTTTTTGCTGTCGTACAATTTTTCTATGCGTGGCTAATCTAACTTTAAATGAAAAAAGATACTTTTAGCCTTGATTACCAATATCTCAGCAAATAACGACGTTATAAAAAATTTAAATACAGTTTTGGAGTTTTGAGAAAGTGTTTTAAAAGATTTTTTTAAGATTTTGTAGAAATTATTTTTTTTGCCGTTCACCGTTAGTTTAAAAAAGTACTGAAAACGACTTTTTGTGCGGTCTTTTCGTAGATCTCTTTTTATTTTAAGTCTTATGGCCTTTTCGATTGGCAATTCGGAAGAACTCTCCGATCCGGAACGCCAATAAAACAAACAGGAATGTATAGTTTGATTCTGAAGTTTTCGTATCCCTGTATTTGTGCAATTTCACATGCGGATCCCGAAATAGTGGACACAAATATGAACGAGTATGATAATTTTTAACAAAGAAAATGTGAAAATAATATTCTAAATGGAAAGTAATTGTTCGTAGAAACAGTAAAATGTATGAAATTCACTTGTTTTTAGCTTAAAATTTACTTTTTGCAATATTTGACAACACTTTGACAAGTATATGTTTGAATGTGTGAGTAGTTCTGGTTTCGATTCTGAAATGAAATCCAGAATCGTTTTCTGTTCTTTTCAGGAGAAGAACTGTCATTCTGAATGCCAATAGAACACTTTCAGAAGGGTTTACTCGCATTCCGAACGCTTCTGGATTGCCAATCGAAAAGGCTATTACAAATTTTTTTCATATACATACATCTACACTGTCATATGTATACCTAGGGTAGGGTGGTCGTTATACTTATGGGTGTTTTTGAGTTTTTATATGGATGGGCCTAAATTAGCTCCAAATGAAGAAAAGAAAAATGTTTAGCTTTAAAAAAAGCTATCGCATGAAATTGAAAGTACCTACATATATTTGCCGTTGTTGTATCCATTTTAAGCCAATTTTCTAGAAAATAACCCTTCTTACATAAGCAAAGGGAAATGCGAAAATCCCTCTTAAAAATGTCCAGCTATCATTTTTATAATTATTGCTGTTGGTAGATACCATGGAATCAACCTCTATTACTTCCTAGTACATACATATGTACCTACCTACATACCTACCGATTAATTTAGTTTTGAAATTTTAAGACATTCTTTTGTTTGAAAATGTATTTTTTAAAAAGAATAGATTTTTGGTTTTAAAAAATGTATTGCTTTTTATTCAGCTAATGTTCCAGATAAACACGGTGAATGATCTTAACTCAACCAAAAAAAAAATCTAAGAAAAAGTGCAGGGTGCAGCAATTATTTCCCAAAGACTTGGTTATTCTCGTAAGTAGGTACATATCGTCGGCTTAGAGTGAAAAGCGGCTAACTCCACTTTTTTTTAACATTATACCTAGACCACTTAAAAAATTGCTAAAAAATTGAAAAATCTATCAAATCTGAAAAATGAATACATAGCAATAATGAATGTTGAAAAATACCTAATGTATTTTTTTTTTATATTTTTTTGTAAGAAATGCAAAACAGGAGTTAGCTGCTTTTCACTTTTAGCCGACGATATGTAAGTACCTATGTAGGTTCTTGTATTACCATGTATTACCATTTTAGGTACCTACCTTCTCACATGCTAATTTATTCAAAACAAATCTGTAAAAAGTTTATTAGATACATATCTACCTATATAAAAAATGTATTAAGTAGGTATGTATGTATATGTATTTACGTACCTATCTCATGTATAGGAACTCCCACTTACAAACAAGGCTTCAAAGATTTTACTAAATTCTTTCTATACCTAGCTTGTACCTACTTTTCTACCTAAAATAAATTTTAATTTCCAGGTCAAATAGGTACTCAAAAAAATAGGTCCCTACCTACATATATCTTTGAAGGTATATATGTACCTACCTATAAATACTTGTACATAGACATACATATATATAAATATTCAAGGAAATACGTAGAGGTACCTATACCTACCACTTAGCAAAACAAAACTTAAATTAAAATATGTACCTATGAAGGTACCTACGTACCTACCTAGCAAAAGAAATACCTAGGTACATACACCTTCGTAAACTCACCCCCGAATTTCGCATTGAAATCTTCAACTAAAATACCTACCTACCAAAATACCTACTACAATTCAAAATTCAAATACCCACCAAAAGCTATGCATACCGTCATGCAAGGAAAATTCTATTATGTACCTACCAAAAGATATATGCCTATCCTCTGAAAATTTTAAATCAAACACAAAAACAAAACCTACCCTCAACTATATGAGAAAATATACCTATAGTTATAGCTATGTTTCTCTTTCACATCGTCTACAACAAGATCTGTGCAAAAAAGTTTTTCTCGTCGTTGCTGCGACATACACCGACGGCGACGCAAGCAGCTCACGCAGGTATCTTTTTCACCCCCTTGTTCTTTTTATCTTTTCATACAAAGTATATTTCCTGAATAAAACAACAAATCTTGTTGAATTCAAATAGGATACGAGAAACATTTTTTCATTTTCTATTGCTTGACAATGACATTGCATTTCACAAACAGCTCATTTGCTTATCTCACTTACTCCCTTTATTTCTTACCGGAATGGAAATGATACAATCCTCTTGCTCTTACTGCTTGTGTTTTTTTTGTCTCCACATATCCAAACCACACAATTTTTGGTTGAATGTGGCGCCCCCACTGGCAGTATGTTCTCCTAAAAAAAAATCTTCATGATAGTACTATGGTTTTTATATACAAAGGTCAAATGAAGGCTTATGTTGAGCTTGTTATATCAGCGAAATATTTTCAAAATCTCTCATGGGAGATCTGAGATATTTGAGCTTGAAGCTGGAAACTGCAAATGAAGTTTTTTCAACTTTTTTCGATATAACTGTTGAAATCTTGCGATCTAGAACATGTAGGAAAATGATATTGGAGTCCAATGAAAGCTACATTTTTAATCCTTTCATTATACCTAAGTTTATCTTGCATACATTTTGAGATATTAAAAAAAACTTTTTTACACTGCCTTTTAGACAACGATATTCTGAAAAATTCAGTGGTGACATACACTTTTTTTGGCACCATTGAAAAGCTTAACTTCAAACCTTTAAATTTAAGCTATAATTTAGTGTCCTTGCCTTGTTTTTTTTTAGAGTTATAGAACTTTGATATGGAATAACACAAAGATGAATAATTTAACATTGAAAGGAAATTTACTTAATTCGAAAGATAATCTTCTGGCATTTTAATTTAAATATGATTTCTGGCATATGACCGCCACGGCTGGCTCGGACGTAGTCTCATTTGGAGGTCCAAATTTTCGATGACTTTTTCCAACATTTGTGGCCGTATATCGGCAATAACGCGGTGAATGTTGTCCTCCACGTGGTCAATCGTTTCAGGCTTATCGGCGTAGACTAGCGACTTCACATATCCCCACAGAAAATAGTCAAGCAATGTCAAATCGCACGATCTTGGAGGCCAATTCACGGGTCTGTAACGTGAAACTATGCGGTTACCAAACGTTTCCTTCAATAAATCAATTTTCGCATGAGCTGTGTGACATGTTGCCCCACCGCCGCCGCGCTGGCTTGTTGAAACCACAGCTTCTGCATATCATGGCTGCTCAATTGATGAACGAAAAATTCAGGCTCTATAGCGGTCATCATTGACTGTAACGTTCTGGCCAGAGAATATCAAATAAAGAAGCCAATCCTCAGCTGCCAATTTGTATTTGCAGCATTTGCAAAGTATTAGTGAAAAGCAGTGCAAAACGCACACATAGAATCAACTAGTCATTCAGCACAGGTGTTTTGTTGTTGCAATTCACATCTATTCTTCGACACGAAATGAAATTACAAATCAACAATGTAAACAAATTGTGTTTGGAGGGTGAAACGTACGAAGGATTGGCTTCTTTATTTGATATTCTCTGGTTCTGGCCTGCATGGTTTTTAAAGAAGTATCTACGGAACAATTATTCCACCAACCCATAAAGCACACCAAACAGTGAGTTTTTGTGGATGTAACGATGTCTAAACATACACTTGAGGATTATCATCACTCCAAATACGGCAGTTTGGAGTGATTTGTTGTGAGGTATCCATTATAAAACAAAAGGAAGCTTCATCGCTAAACAAAACTCACGAGATACGCGTATTTTGAACAGAACCTTGATTTTCAAAATAAATCTGCACAATTTGGAATCGTTGTTCAGGCGTCAGTCTATTCATATTGAAATGCCTAACCAAACTAATAATAAATCACTTGACAGTTGACAAAATGGCCACAAGTTAAAATAGTATTGCAAACTTAAAGATGTAAACCTTTACAAAAAAAAAACACCCGCTACTTGCATATAAACAAAACTTACTTAAAAAGGCACTTAATAAAGCAAAGTGCTTAAAATGTGTGAATATAAACAGATTTGGAGGAAACATTGTTTTATTTAGGCGATAAGTGAAGTTTATTAAAGATAAATGTTTTTTTTTCTTTGTTTTATGATTTTTTACTAGCATTTTTTCTTTTAATTTAAACTTTTTAAAATTATTTTGTAGATCCATTTATATAAAAATAAATGTTGCGAGATGGTGATTTTTTTTTATTTTCTATTTTACAGAAGAAAAATTCCAAAATTCGGGATTGAAAGGGATTGAAAACAGATCAAGAATCGAATGAATATATTAGAGTTAGACAGGGAATTTCGACTTTGAGGGAGTTCAACTTAGAGGATCTGTTTTGTATGAAAAATTGAGGGGAATGCATAAATATGGCGAAAAATTCAAGTTAGAGGAAAATTCGACTTAGAGGGAGTTCGACTAAGAAGGAATTGACTGTATTTTCTTCCATTATAATTCTATTTCAGCTATCACCTGCGGCAATTTCATTGAAATCGCTGAAAAAACATGAAGACAATATATACAGCTATGCTTTATTATAAAATTAATCAATGGGTCAATAGTATCTCCATCAGCTCTGTGTCGTTTAAATTTCAGTTATAGTCAGGCAAGCTTAAGCAGACAGTTGCCCTTATGTCCGATCTTCAGTAGAACAAATTATGGTGTGAATAGTCCATTAAATCAATTGATTTCAGTCTTCAATAAATATTATTGTGTATTTTCTTCTATAAACGACAATGTTAAAAGTTGTAAATTCAAAGAAACCTTTTTCAATTCATTATTGTAGTTGACTATATTTATTTAAATTGTAATGTAATGTAAAATTAGTTTTGTAAGCGTCTATCGTTAGTTATTTAACGAATAAATAAATAAATAAATAAATAAATAAATAAATGAAGTTGGCATGTTTTTGAAAAACCCAGTTGAAAATATTATTTCAATTTTTTTTTTATTTGAACGGATCGTGAATGGATCTTCAATAGTTCCCGCGTGATAAATTCTGGATCGAACGTCATTTAACGGATCGCAGCAAAAAAGATTCGATCGTATGATAGCGAATTTTATTTTAAAAGATCCGAAAAATAAGATTCGCGATCGGATCAAAAATAAAATTCGCTTTTGAGTTTTTTCACGATAGAACGAATCATATGCGCTAGCGAGTGCACATCACTTCCGAAGGCAAAATTGAACGAAAGTTGACGAAACGTTCCACTCTGCAATAATAGTCGCCTCATATCCTTTCCGTGCATTCACTTGGTTTCTTCCGATCACTTCAGTGCCCTCCCGCCCATTATAGTTCTTCCCTTAAACAGACAAAAAGAGGTTTGATGCTGTAAAATGAGTGGATGTTCTCAGACGATATGCTCAGAAGTGAATGCATTAAGGTAAAAATATATTTAATATCGTATATACATCAGAAAAATGCAAAAAAATTCTGAATTAATGTTGAAAAAGTTTTGTTGTAGTTTGGTGATGCTGAAAAATTTAAATAACTGAGAAAACCCAAAAAGACGACAAATTGATAGCTTTTTTTCAAAAAGATACCGGACATTTCTTTTAAGACACAAAGAGGGCATTGACCTCTCAAAAGAAGACGTGTGGTCAACCTATGCGTTATATGATTAAAGGGTGGATTTAATATTGAGGCGTGTAAGTGAAATAGAGAAGTGCAGTCAGTTTTACAGTGAATATTGTAAAATTATCTAGATTTTCATGTTAATTTTATAAGCTTAATAAATTAAGAAAGTTTTAGATCAATATGTTGTCATATGTAGATATTTCAAGTAACCTGCGTGGTTAAATTATCAGGAATCTTGTTAAATACTTAATGTGATCAACCGTGTTGAAAAATAACAATCAGATGGTTAATTTATGATCAATTATACTTAATATTTCTCTAAGTGTAAGGAAGTTGCCGCCTAACTAGGGGTACTAAGTACTTGTATTTGCTCCCTCGACAAGGATGAGAATCGGTTATTATTTTTTCACGGGCGGCCGGCGGCGCGCCTAAGTCATCGTTCATTGCTCGCCCTTTTCATGCTTCCTTAAAGAAAAATACTTATAGGAACCCATACATTTCGAGTTGAAAATATGCTAAAGTACTTATGTGCTCGAATGTATGTACATTTATGTAAATATGTTTAGGTATACAAACCTGCCTAGGTATTCCCAAAAAAAAAACAGTTGTAAAATAAAATGACCCCTATAAATTGATGTTGAGTGTACTTAGTATGTTGATGCAGTTACTATTACTCCAACGACGAATTTTTGAGCCAGAAATTTTTATTCGGTTCGCAAACTTGATGAATTTCCGCTTTTAAACAAAAAAAACGAATGTTGCTTTAATTTAGATTTTCTCAGAACATAGGATTTGTTAACTTTAATTGTTTTGTACATTAAAAAAACAACAACTAACATAACACTATACTATACAACTTTAATTTGAACCAAAAAGAATTCAGTAATTGACCCGATTTTTCTGTTAGAGCAATGAGTTTAATTTATAATGATTAAATTTTCCACGTAGAATTGTTTAATTTTAAAAAGAAATTTGCAAATAATTAGATTTTGAATGAGAATTTAATTGGAGAGTAATTATAAGCGTTTTTGTGTCACAAAATAAAAACAACATTAGCTAGGTATATATTTGGCAAAGACGATAAGGATATATTCGCATTAGTTATGTACTTTGCAGCGGCTGGAATGTTCTAAGAGTATAGATTCTAATAGAAAATTAAGAAAATAGTTTTGGCCTCAATGGCCTCTTTTGTAAATTTATCCGCCGTCACGACGGTTGGTCAGTTAGAAAGTTTCAATTACAATCTACAGATGGTGTCTCTTATTTCAATTCCATGGACTATAGCAGCCCCAGAGAATAAGACGAAAAAATGGCAAAATTCCGAACAGATTCCGAACAAAAAATCTGAATTTGATGGAATTACAGTGAAACCTCCCTTAGGCGGACAGCAACGGTCGCAACAACTTTGTCCGTCTAAGGGAGTTGTCCGTCCAAGAGAAGAGTCAAAAAATATTTTTTTTTATTAAGAAAATATTTATAGCTCCAAAAACTAACAAAAATTAAATTATATTGACTGTCCGTAAAACATTCAACAGAATAAACAATGATAGATAAGAAAGTACAGAAATCAACTTAATTTCAAAAAAAAATTTATTTGGATAAAGAATTTAAAAAATGGTGCCATACAATTCATTAACAAACGAGAAATAAATGAACAAGAAGATACAATAACAGACCACAGCTGCAGAAAAAAATGCGTTATGCCATTGTTGGTTAAAAAGTCATACTAAAATATTTTTTGTCCGCCTAAGAGAGTTAAATTTAACAAATTATGGTTAATATTCTTGTCCGCGTCCGATCAAAGGAGTGTCCGCTTAAAGGAACATCAAATGTGTGGAATTTAAATCCAAGATCCGCGGTCGCGAGAATTTGTCCGTTTAAGAGAGTTGTCCGCTTAAGGGAGCTGCCCGTTAAAGGAGGTTTCACTGTACTTGTTTCGACGGCTTAAGCATTTTCTAAAAAATTTCCTATGTGTTAAAATTCAGTTTTTGTTTATCACTCGAAAACTATCTTTTTTTTTTTTGAAAAAAATGAGAAGAGAAAAATTGTAAGAAGATGAAAAAAAAAATGTAGATACTCGTAAATAATTGAATATTTATTATTTTTGTTTGAGAAAAATTGTAGCTTAAATGAGGCCGTGAGTTCAAAAGTAGTGAACCAATTTTTTGGCATATTTTTGTCTCACATTATTCTTAAATATCTAAGCTTTCCAAATATGTGACTTATCCTCTTAAGATATCAAAATAAATTGTATAAGATTAATTAAAGATGAAAAATATGATAGAAAAAAGTGGGTTACACCACTTTTACACTCACAGCTTCAAATATACATACATATATGAACGAGTATGTGCTTTTTCTAATTAAAGATTAAAATACTTTCTTTTCATAAAATCAAATAAATAAATTCAGAAGAAATCTGCACGAATTCTTCATGTTGTAGCAAATTAATTAAAAAAATTTACTAAAATTTCATGAATGGACAATACTTTGTCTTAGATTTATGTTTAGTCTTTGGCTACATCTTATCATTATAAGGGAAAGGATAAAAAAAGACACAATAAAATTCTTAAAAAGGCAAACAAAATAGGTTTATTATATGTATAAAGAGTAGCATAACTTTACGTTCATTTATAGTAGCGTTAGACTAAAACAGCTACTATAAGTTCTTGGGTCATTTGGCTCTTTACGGTTGTCTCTTAAAAGCGCGTTGAATGAGCTTAAGGTCATATCTTCTTGAGCAGAAATGAGTAAAAACAGTTAAAACCCTAATACATCCATTCACTTCAACGTTTTTGGCAAGTTAGGAATTTACGTCGCTATAGTTGCATTAAAAACCAAAAGCATTTACCAAATTTTTGTTGATATTCTTTAAAACATAGAACACTTGCCCAAGTATATTCCTTCTCCTTGATGAAAATAATTTAGTTTTGATCCAGATTATTAGGCAAAATTTTTTACTCTTCCAAGGTTTCATGCGTGTGTGAAAAGGTACCTTTTGACAATATTTTTTTTTTGTATCAAACATCTGACCTATGTTAAGTTACTGGCATTTGACAGAACAAAGAGATTTCACAGAACAAAGAATTTCTACCCAAATAAATTTCTGGGATAGAATTTATCAGGAAGGAGGAAAATATTCAAAAAAGCATTAGAGGGAAAAAAATTCTCAGTAAAATCAAAGCCAAGTTCGCGGCACCAAACCCTTTTTACAGGAACAAACTCAGGCATTTTCAACTCACCCTCTAACTTCAGTTCCCAAAAAGTCAAAAACTTCAAATTCGTTCACCAAATTTCATTTCCTTAGAATTGGTAGTTCCTGAGATATAGGACTTCACAAATCGCTAAAACCGTAACTGACTCAATGATTCACTCACTCATTGACAGATCATGAATATTATGGAGCACTTCCCGACACCATAGAACCATGAAATTTCACACATCGATAGCTCTTGTGGTGTATACAAAGGATGAAATCGAAATCTGCAATTTTCAATTCAGGGGACGTGGCATGCACCCACTTTCTTAAAAATTCATATAAATTATATGGAACAAATTGGCAGACCAGTATGGTTTAAAGTCCATACAAAGAAAAAATCGATAGTTTAAGAATTTCCATTCAGAGGGCGTGGCATCCACAAACTTTCTCAAAAATTCTTATAAATTATATGGGGCACTTCCGACTGCTGTAGAACGATGAAAATTGGTAGAGTAGTAGGGTTTGAAATACACACAAAGAAAAAAATCGGAAATTTGGAATTTTCTGTTCAAAGGGCGTGGCATCCATTCACTTTCTCAGAATTGCTACTATTTATAATAGATCTCCCTATTACATAAATAGATATCTATGAACACGGGTACACGTTTTCTTAAGAGATTCGGATTTGAATCCTTGTAATTATAAGAATACGGATATCCGTGTTTCCGTGTATTCGTGTATCCATCTATCCGTGTACCGGTACCCGTATATCCGTGTATTCATGTACCCGTGTATCCGTGTATTTTAAATATCCGTGTTTGTTGTTCCTTTTTTAAATTTCAAAGAATGCAAAAGGCAGTTGATTGGAAAAACACAGACATTTTTGATGGAAATATGGTGTAGCTACGATTTTACTTACGATATAGGTACTACAGGGCAAGTTTTGGATTCGTGCAAAAAAAAATCGAAATAAAAATCAAACATCACATTACGTTCTGTCCGTTTGTGTCTGGATCTACCACCAAAACCAATGATGCGATCTTCTCTAATTTTGAACTTAAGGCTTTTTGGAGGTTCCCTAGAGGGGAAATTGAAATTGTTTAAGGTCAAAAATTGCCGTACTTGCCATACAACCGTAGAGGAAAAGCTTATTTTTTCAAAATAGCTCCAATAATTTTGATACAAAAATCAGTGTATTATTGTAGGTAGTATTTTAAAATTTTTGAAAAATAAGGCACTTTGTTTTTCAAGCTATTTTGTTTTTTTAACTTACGTTGTTAAGTGCAAGTTTTGTTCTTAGTGTTCAATATTCTTATAAATTCTTAATTATTTTGTAATTTTTGCGAAAATTGAAATTAACAAAAACTAGTATTCTTGTAATTTAACGACCGCGATTTCAATTTGTTGTTTTCCTCCAAAAACCCAATTTCCACTTAAAAAGTGTTAAAGTAGCTATTATAAGTTTTTATTTTCTCAAAGCTACAAGATATTAGCTTAAGCAAACATGCAATTCTCTAGTATTTCATTATTAAGAGTATCAAATACTAAAAACAAAGATTGTACTTGATAATGTAAAATATTAAGAAAAAAACTTGTTTTGAAAAAAGCACTTATTTTTCGAAATTTGAACTATATTAAAGGAAATAGTTTGCAAAAAAAAACAACCCCTTGTTGTTCAAAAACTTAAGTTTAAAAACTATTTTTCGATAAATAAACAGATTAACAAATATCACTTAACTTTTTGCCACGACAAGTGAAGAAAAAGGTTTCTATGCATAGCTACTTTTGGAAGGTAAGCTCAAATCTGTCATTAATTTTTCGCTGTCAGCATTGGTTTTCGAGACATTGCCATATTTCACAATTCGTTCAAATATTTTCTTGTTTCATTTACTTTTCTTCAACATTTTTAGTTTCCAAAAAAATAAATTTTTCAACAAATATAAAGTGAAAATATAAAAAGTTAAGAATAGATTTTTTTTCCCTTTCTATTATAAGTATAGGTATTTTTTTTTTCAAAACTGGCCTTTTTACTTAAACGAAGGGAAATATACTTTTTTCTTTTTTTTAGTCAACCACAGTATTTTAATGGCTATATTTATGAATTTTCAAAAAATACAATCATACATACAAACATTTTCAAAAATCAAAATGAGCTTAATTTTGTAGGGTGCTTTTACATAATATCATATTGCCCAAAAAAATGTAAGCCAAATTGCAAAATTATTCTCTTATCAGTCGATATTTGTTGCTACTGACATTATTTCTATATATGTATAGCGTTCTATAAAATACTCGCTCTATTTATACCAAACTAAACTACTATTGACTTTCAATAACATCCTTGCTGAATATCAAAACTCATGTATCTAAGCTACGCATTCAATATCTGACTTTTCACAACCACAATTTTTCCAGTCGAATTTCATAAAATGTTCAATAGGAACACACACCGTTGGTACATTCATCATCTAATTGAAGTTGTCCTTCAATTTTATAGAAATACACATCAGATGGTACCTTCCTTTCTACCTCCTTCACTTTCTAGGTCAATGGCAATAAGTATCGCAAAGCGCAATAGCGCTTATACTATTATGAAAAATCAATACATAACATCAAGCTCTAGATACTAGTACATGCGGGATGTGATTTCATTTGCATTCGTCGGGAAATATATTTATGACCCTTGACATAAGGACGATTATCTGTTAGCGATATCTGCATATTTTTCGTGCTCCAATTCGAGGATATTCTTTAACTGGTACGTGTACGTAGTACGTACCATATTACTAGGTATGATTGAAACTCATGCACTTACCTATACTTTTGTTGTTGTTGCTGTGTTGCTAAAACTAGGGGTGGAAAACCTTATTTACCACCCTTGAAAGTTGCTATAAGCAAACTTAATTGATTTTTTTTTTGCAAATTCCAGGTCTAAATGGTTTGTGTATTCGACACACAAATTTCCAAAACTAAAGCGTCATCTTTCGAGCATTTAATGATTTGTTGCAAAATGCACATAGAAAGTGTTGCCCCCTATGATGTTTTAATAGACCTTCTTAGTGGATCTTAAAATCAAAATCTAGATGACTAATTGGTTGCTATATTAGCTTGTTGTATAAACTTTAAGAAACACTCCTATGCCAGATTTAAAAGACTTACACGACTGACAAAATGCCATTATTTCTGGCATTTAGTAACTATTTTGTGACAATTATGGCAATAAATGGCTAAGACATAGAAAAAAATGGCGTTTTGCCAGTCGAATAAATGCAACATTTGACGACTGAAATTTTTTCAAAACTCCTGTCACAAAACTTGAAAAATAATAGACAAAGCCTTTAAGACTTACATCTATATTTACAAACATGTGTACAAATGATGTCACTCTGAAAATAAAGACAATTTGCCAGATTTGTCATACAGTTTGCAAAATTGTGTCAGTACAATAATTAACATAATTCCAGTAATGACAAAATTAAACGTCAAGTTGTTTACATGGAAGTTTTTCTAATGAAGAAAATATTGGCACGTTTTAGACCATTTACACGATGTTAACATAAAAATAGTCTGGAAATGGTAGAAATTGTGGAAAATTGTCAGTCACGTAAGACGTAAATCCGGCATTAAATTTCAAGAAAATAACTGCCATAATTTTAAGGATATACAACTCATAGCCATAGTAAAAACGTTCTTTTAGTTTTTCTCAGTATTCTTTTAAAAGGGAAAATATATTTTATATGCAATGAATTCATAACTTTATTGTGAGAAGTTAAATAGAATTTTATTTCTAGGAATTATTTATTCTTTGTAAAGTCTCGTGAGTAATGAAATAATTATACATAACTTTTTATGTAATTAAAACTTTGAATTTAGGGAAATACTCGTTTACTTACAATTAAAAAATTAACATCAGAATACTATGTAATAAGAACATCAAATTAATGAAATTATTGAGGTTTTGACATTTTGTATGGTTACATACTGACTGTATGTAAGGGCGGTTACAGTAAAGTGTCGGTGGTAATAATACTCGTAAGACCTAATGGCCCAGATAATAACATTTTCAGAAGAAAATAAGATTTACAAAAATGTGTTCAAATGGATTTTGAATAAATCAAACATTGGGTGACACGACAGCTCGTAAGTGTCCAATGTCTAGTGCCCTACAACTTTCAATATTTAATATGTGCGTGTTTTTGGCTGGAATTGATGGGATTTACAATTTTCTTTCGATGCCGATGTCACTTCCACACAAGACGCAGGCATAGCTATAGTGCTCATGAAAAAAGCATTTTTGAATTAAGGAGGAAGAGGCTTGCAATCCAACCTTTGGGATGAGGGTTAAATGAGCTAGTAATTACGTCATCAAACATGGACCTGATGCCTTCAAAAACATTAACAAACAGATTGGGAAAACACCATCGATGCCTGAAACCATTATCACCAACAATGGAGAAATTACAACGACATAGGAAAAAGCTGAGGCATTTACTGAATATTTTGAAGGAAACTTCACCCCCAACCCATCCACTGATGCAGTCTTTCTTGATGAAGTGAAGGATTCCATCCAACTAACCCTGGAATCTAACATGGACAGAGCAATATTCAGCGACATCAATCCTGCGATTGACTCAGTTGACAGACCAAACCTGAGCAACCAAGAAGAAATAGTTGAAATAATCAGCATCTGCAGGCCAAAGAAGTCAACAGGACCAGATGGAGTATCCAACTTCATCATAAAGAGGCTACCAGAGACAGTTTAGATCCTTCTTACCGCATCATCCTGAACAACTGTGTCAACAACAACTACTTCCCCCAAAAATGGAGAACAGCGAAGATCGTAGCGATCCCGAAGAAAGGTGTCAGGAACAAGATATCAAACTATAGGCCGATATCCCTCCTCAGCAACCTAAGCAAGCTCTTAGAAGAGCTGATACTAAGGAAACTGAAGAAGTTTTGCAGCGACAACAACGTTATTCCTGATATGCAGTTTGGCTTTAAGGAGAAGCACTCAACACTACACCCACTCCAGAAGTTCCAGCATGACATCACCATAGCCCTCAACAGTCATTGTGTCACCGTCGGATGCTTTCTGGATGTCGATAAAGCATTCGATAGCGTCTGAATAGATGCTCTAATACACAAACTACATCTGCTACGTTTGCCCCCGCCAATAATAAAAATTCTTTTTTCTTTTCTTTCTTCCAGGAACTTCTTTGTGCAATTGGGAAACTGCTAATCAACTGTGAAGAACATCAAAGCCGGAGTCACACAAGCTTCGAAGCTTGGCCCCTTTCTCTACAGCCTGATGACAAATAAAATAAAATCATACGTCTGTGAAGTTAGCAGGGCAACTTTCACCCACGCAAATGGGACATTGACATTAATTTGCATTTCTATTCCAGATTTTGCAGTTCGCCAAATATGGGTCTAATTTAGTGACCTGCTAACTTCACAGTGAAGTTAACAGGTCACATGGTGAACCTCAGGAACCGAGCATGCTAGGAACTTGCAATAAGATCTAAATTTGCATTTTTTTTGCACTTCAACGATAGGCTATGTTAAAAATTTGAAGTTCTCAATTTAAAAATTTCCCAAATCTAACTTCAATATGGAGTAAGTAGGTCACATCGTGTATCTCACGAACCAAGCAAATTTTTAAATTGAGGATTTCAAATTTTGAACAAACTCCTAGCATGCTTTGTTCCTGAGATATACCATGTATTAAATTTTATTCAAAAATAGGACTTCAAATTTTGAACCTAGCCTATTATTGAAATGCAAAAAACTGCTAATTTGGAGCCTTACTGCATGTTCCTAGCATGCTTGGTTCCTGAGATACACGATGTGACTTGCTAACTTCACTGTGAAGTTAGCAGGTCAGTATGAAATTTTTTTTCAAAAAAAGGGGTTCAAAATTTTGACCTAACCTTTTCTTGGAATGCAAAAAAAACTGCAAATTTGGAGCCTAGCTGCAAGTGCCTAGCATGCTTGGTTCGTGATATACACGATGTGACCGATGTGACTGAACCAAAATTACACAGAATCTTATTCTTCTTCAAATAATCTATTGATTCTATAATATTATGAAGTTCTAAGACCAGAACATCCTTATCCTTATTTCTGAAATAAAATTATTGGTTCTTTGTTGTGAAAATTATAATTTCTTTAACCTATGACTTTTTAAGATTTTAGGGCCATTTCGTCTTGGCTAGGGGCTCGGGGCCAAAATTAGATTTGCACTTCAGAGCAACGCTGTCACCAAATTTAAAGTGTTCTTATTTTTAAAAGGAAACAAGTTCACCAATAAGAAATCTTAAGTTACAGTCCACTTAGCTCTTCTAATGAACAAAGTGTAAGGTACCCTCTTGTGCTTCTTCATCGCTGCACCCTCTGCAAAGGTCGTTAGTGCTGAGCATCATTTTCTTTTTGTATGGTATCCCAGTAGGTTGTGTCCGGTGACTAAGCTGACAAGGGAACGAAGATGTCTCTTGTTCATTTGCATAATTTTGTTGGTTCTCTGCTTATTGAAATTTGGCCATAGTATTCTAGTTGTGCCGCATGTTTCGAGCAGATTCCATTACTCATTGTATTTTTCTAATATTTTGTAACCAATACCCTGTTTGATGATACAGGTTGGTACTTGAATATGTCGTTCGGTTTGACTTGAATCAAGCAATGATCCCGTTCTCGCCAGTTCATCAGCTCTTTCGTTTTCCTGTATACATCACTGCGACCAGGAACCTAACAGAGTCTAATGATATGCTGCATGCCAAAAACCTCAAGCTCTTCACGACATGAAGTTACAAGCTTCGAATGTATCTCGGTGGCAGAAATTGCTTTTATTGCTGCTGTCAATAAAGAGGGTGATATCAGCTCGTGGTATCGTCATCATTGATTTGTGCAGCTGCTTTTGTCACTGCCAAGACGCCCAGGCAGGGCGTAACATCATCATAGCCAGCACTCGATTCCCACACCTCAATATACACAAAGGGACCTGGCGGTCTCCGGATCAACGAACCGTCAACCAAATTGACCATGTTGCGATAGACGCCAGACATGCTTCCAGTATCCTGGATGTCCGAACGTTCCGAGGGGCCAACATTGACTCGGACCATTACTTGGTTGTAGCTCAAGTACGTATGCGGATATCTATGACGCCACAACACCGAGCGGATGCTGTTAGAAGATATGATGTCGCGAAGCTTAAATCGCAAGAGATTGCCAGGACCTTTGCTGATCAAGTCTCTCTGAACCTTTCAGCAACTCCGCCACCAGCACCAACTGCAGAGGACCAGTGGAAGCACTGCCAACAAGCCATCAGAAGTGCCGGCCACTGATGTGCTGGGTTTCACTAGGCGACCACAACGAAACCCCTGGTTCGATGAAGAATGCCGGTTGGCGCATGCAGCCAAGAACGAGGCCTACCAATCAATGCTGCAACTGCAAACTAGAATCAGAGCTGCTGAGAGAACAGCCCGGGAGCTCTACGGGCAAAAACGAAGGGAGGAGCGCCGACTTCTCAGGAGGAAAAAGAGAGAGCATGCGAAGCGGGCGGTCGAGTCTATTGAGGACTGTTGCGGTAGGGGGGATGTTCGAAAGTTCTACCGAAGGGTGAGGCAAACTACCCAGGGCTATAAGGCCAGAACAGAAGCCTGCCGAGACGAGAGTGGGAATATGGTAGTAGACACACAGTCAGTGCTGAGGATCTGGAAACAACACTTTTCAAGACTGCTAAACGGCGAAGATGACCAAAATTCCGCTGTTGGACAGAATAATCCATTCAACCTGGACGATGATGGTCAAAATTTCCGTCCACCCGACCTAAATGAAGTGCGGTTAGCGATAACCAAGCTTAAAGCGTACAAGGCTGCTGGCGCAGATGGCCTTCCAGCCGAGCTATTCAAAGCAGGAGGAGATGATTTGGTAGGGAGTATACACCAACTTATCTCCAAAATTTGGTCGGATGAAAGTATGCCCGATGAATGGAACCTCGGTATAGTATGCCCCATCCACAAGAAAGGAGATGCTCTGACTTGTGCCAACTACAGAGGTATAAGTCTCCTCAACGTCGCATACAAAATCCTGTCATCTGTGCTGTGTGATCGCTTAAAACCGTTTGTCAACGATCTGATCGGCCCTTATCAGTGTGGTTTTAGGCCCGGCAAATCAACCGTCGATCAAATGTTCACACTTCGACAGATTCTGGAAAAAACCCAGGAGTTCCAAATCGATACACACCATCTCTTTATCGATTTCAAAGTCGCGTATGATAGCGTAGACAGAGACGAGCTATACAGAGCCATGTCGCATCTTGGCATCCCTGCCAAACTTGTCCGCTTGTGCAGGATGACGATGGAGAAATCTCGCTGCTCCATCAAAGTCGGCAAGAACACCACCGAACCATTTGATGTCAAGAAAGGTTTGAGGCAAGGCGATGCGTTATCATGCAACCTGTTTAACATCGTACTTGAAGCAATTGTACGCAACTCGTAAGTCAACAACAGAGGTACAATTTATCAAAAGTCAGTTCAACTACTTGCTTATGCAGATGATATTGACATCATAGGGAGAACGAAGCGAGCTGTTACCGGCGCGTTTGCAAGTATTGAATCGGAGGCGGCGAAAATGGGTTTGGCTGTTAATGAGGACAAGACGAAGTATATGCTATCATCGAGAAAGGAATCTCAACACCGTCGACTCGGGCAAAACGTCACGATGGATAGGTACAACTTCGAAGTCGTCAAGGACTTTGTCTACCTGGGCTCCACTATTACATCGCAAAATGACATCAGTGCAGAGATCAAACGAAGAATTACTCTTGCCAACCGCTGTTTCTTCGGGCTAAGAAGGCATTTGAGTAGTAAAGCCCTCTCTGAAAGAACCAAGGAGACCTTATATAAGACCCTCATCATCCATCATCCCGGTTCTGCTATATGGGGCAGAAGCATGGACCCTGTCAAAAACGGATGAGAATCTGCTTGGGTGCTTTGAAAGGAAAATTCTTCGGGTGATCTTCGGTCCAGTATGTATCGATGGAGTATGGAGGAGAAGATTTAACAACGAGCTTTATGGGCTTTTCAGCGACGTCGACCTAGTCAAAAAGCTGAAAATACAGCGGCTGAGATGGCTGGGACACGTGGAGCGTATGGACACCGACGCACCAGCCCGACGAGTCTTCGAATCTACCCCTGATGGTCTACGCAGCAGAGGAAGACCCCACCTTAGGTGGCGCACACAAGTGGAGAACGACCTCAACCAACTTGGAGTGCGTAACTGGAGGCAGCTAGCTAGGGACCGAGCTGGCTGGAGAGGCTTGTTGGTTGAGGCCGTAGTCCACCCTGGACTGTAAGCGCCATCTAAAGTAAAGTAAGTAAGACCCCAGCTTGGAAGACGCTGCAAGAGTCCGGAAGTCTTAGGTAGCTAGTTTCCGAGGAAATTCCTGCACCAACTCCAGTGTCTCCAGAAATGTTGGTTGTTCTCCATCTCATCTTTATTAGGAAAAGAGGTAGTGAAAGGTCTTTTGAAATTAAAATTGGCTGTTGTGTAGTCTGTGCAATCATTAATTCCCAAATATCTCTGAAGAATCTGAGAATGGGCCGTTGTGCTTTGTTTCCAGCAGTTAGTCTGGCTTAGCTGCTTGTAAAAGCACAAGCGTTGGAGAAATTTGCTCCGGGTTCAATGTGCTGCGAATATACATAGTAGATGTCCAACAATCTCTTGAACATTTTAAGAGTAACTGGCTGAACAGAATAGAGTGCTGCAACTGGAATAGCTGTCAAAAAGAGTCGTACGTGATTTTTTTTACGCGCCCATGATGCAGCTGTACAGCTTTCTGACATTTTAGTATCGAAAATAAAAATGAAAACAAAAATAAAAATGAAAAATGATGAAAAAGTAAAGATAATTGTATTGATGAAATGGACAGCAACAAGCTCAACAAAAAATTCATTTCTCTGCCGTCAGCCCATTTAGCTACAGTTTACTCAACTTTAAGTCTTAGCATGAGAAACGATTTTTCTAATCTCGGTTTTTGCTTTAGGTCAGTTGATAGCTCCGAAGTAGTCGAAAGTATTCTGAACCCTAGATTTCTCAAGATAATTCTACCTTTTGTTCTACCGTATATTTCTTATATTTTTAACACGATTTTAACTACAGGAGAATATCTCAAGCAGTGGAAATAAGCAAAAATAATACCGGTTCCCAAAAATTCAAAGAATGATGAGTATAGACCCATTGCTATTTTGCCTTTTTTATCTTAAGTCTTTGAAAGAATCGGTTGAACTTTTCGCCGATTCAACCGATTAAGCCCGAAGATGGATAAAATATCCGAAACGCGTCGCTAATTTTTAATAAAATATTAATGTTGTGATAAAACTAAAGTTTTTTCAATATTTTCATATCGTTAGTTTACTAATACTCTTAGATTTCTCCAAGAACTTTGATTTGGTTGATCATTCCGTTTTATGTGAAAAACTTCTTCGTTTTTTCAATTTTTCGAATTGCGCTGTTAAGCTTTTGTTCTCTTTTTTAACTGACCGAAAACAGTCTGTTCATTCAAATAACGAATCGTCTGATCTTCTTCTAACACCACGTGGTGTGCCGCAAGTTTCTATTCTGGGTCCTCTTTTGTTCTCGCTTAACGTTAATGAATTGCCATCTATAGTTAAACATTGTCATTTAAAGATGTATGCCGATGACGTGCAATTGTATTTTAGCTTCCCAATAGGGCTAATGGAAGATGGTGTGTGTAGAGTTAACGAAGATCTCAAAAGGATTTCGCATTGGTCTCAGCAAAATGGCATTGTGCTGAATCCCAAGAAATCAACTTCCATTGTGATTTCTAAAAAACAGGTCGATGTTTCCTACTTTCCCCCTGTGATCTTGCAAAACACCCTAGTGCCGTATATTGAAACTGCTAGAAATCTTGGAGTGATTTTTAATCGGACTTTAACATGGAGTAATCACATAAACAATGTTGTGGGTAGAACGTATGGTATTCTTCGCACTTTGTGGGCAACGCAGTACTTCACACCTCTAAGAGTTCCGATGCTACTAGGGAAAACACGGGTCGTGCATACTCTGATTTACGGGTGTGAAATTTATTCACGTTGTGACACTGTCAGTAAGCGAAAACTAAAAGTCACTTTCAATACATTTATGGACTACGCAAATACGATAGTATTTCAAATTTTTAGAAGTGTGTTTTAAATATGAGTTTCGAGAACTATTTAAAGTATTGCACCCTAACTATGCTCGCTAACATTTTCTTGAACAATCAACCCCAGTATCTCAGCGAAATGATAAGTATGGCATCTTCGCAAAGAACAAGAATGTTGGTTCATCCACGCTATGCTTCCCTTATACATCCGAGCGTCAATTTTTTATATATTCTACTCGCTTATGGAATTCCCTACCGCACAATTCATTTTTCTCAATTATAAACTATAAAACGACTTATAAACAACTTTACTTGCAATATTTTCTGATCTTCCCCTAACTTACGCTCTTTTTCTTGCTTAAGGTATTTATTTCAAATATTAGCAATCTTATCTTACTAATATTATAAATGTGAAAGTGAGTTTGTTTGTTTGTTTGTTACGCTTTCACGCCTAAACCACTGAATCAATTATCATGAATTTTGATATAGAGATAGATGGGACTCTGTAAGCGTCAATATGATACTTTTTTTTTAACATATGGGACGAAAAAAGAAAAAAATATTTGGTACCAAAACAACTTAATTTTATATGAAACAAAATTAAATCACTAAAGTTTGAAAAAATAATCAATCAATTTTTATATCGTTTCAGTGATAGTTTGTTTTTATTATTTTGAGGTTTTCTTATAGGTACCTACTATATGGTTCACAAACACGGTTTAAATTAAACAGGAGCTCATCGCAATCCCGGGCAGTAATAGTACAAGAGCCGACAGAAAATTTTGGGAGTGGATGTATAACCAAAATATGAGCACATGGTTGTATAGATTTAAGCATCGTGATATGGAAAACAAAAGTCTGGCAGGGTTAATTCTCAGCTTTTGGCAGTGGTGGGTGGTTTAAAAGTGCGATTTTTCCGATTTTTGTGTGAGGGGTATAACCACTTCAATTCATATATAAAATATATAGGAAATGACCTTCTGATCTCAAATAATTAATTCCCACACGTTTCCTTTTCAGCTTTCTCCCCGCCAGATGCGCATCAAAGTGGGCTAAAAACCAGCTTTTGATGTCAGGGTTATAACCAAATGTGCGACACATCAAAAAATCAGGAAAAAACTCCTGATTACAAATATATAGGTGCCAGACATTTTACTATACAGCTTTCCCCCTGCCAGACGCCCCCAAAGTGGTGGAAACCCCCTTTTTTTATTTTAGCGCTATAAACAAAAGTGTGGTATACCAAAAAATCATAAAAAATCTCCTGATTAAAAATATGCCAGTCCCAGACTTCTACCTCTCAGCTTTCACCCTGCCAGACGCCCCCAAAGTGGTGGAAAACTCCCATTTTGATGCCAGGAGTATAACCAAAAGTGTGGTACACCAAAAAAAAAAAATCCCCTGATTAAAAATATGTTAGTCCCAGACTTCTACCTCTCAGCTTTCACCCTGCCAGACGCCCCCAAAGTGGTGCAAAACCGCCATTTTGATGCCAGGAGTATAACCAAAAGGGTTATAACCAAATGTGCGACACATCAAAAAATCAGGAAAAAACTTCTGATTACAAATATATAGGTGCCAGACATTTTACTATACAGCTTTCCCCCTGCCAGACGCCCCCAAAGTGGTGGAAACCCCCTTTTTTATTTTAGCGCTATAAACAAAAGTGTGGTATACCAAAAAATCATAAAAAATCCCCTGATTAAAAATATGCTAGCCCCAGACTTCTACCTCTCAGCTTTTACCCTGCCAGACGCCCCCAAAGTGGTGGAAAACCCCCTTTTTGATGCCAGATGTTAAGTTAACTCACAGATCGGAAATTTACTTTTATCCCAAATACAAAACTGAGCATTTTATAAATAAGCAAAATGATGAGTATTGCCCCAGCTACTTATTATTTGATGCAATGAGTGCTATATTCTGCTAATGCCAAAACGTATTTGACGACATTTTTAGGACGTGTTTTTTTTTGGACTTAAGTACTAATAATAAAGAAGTATTTTTTAAACAAAGAAGAATTTTTCCCAAGCCCACAAATTTTAATTTTGTGACCTGAGTAATAGAACTCAAGATATGATCCTCTGCAAAGCTTATCGGCCTTTTTTTATTTTTTAAATCTCCAAATATTTCACTATATGGTGCATCTAAGATGATTATATCTCAAGTTCTATTGATCAGATTGTCAAAATTAAAGTCTATGGACTTAGCGAAATGAAAGAGAATCAATTCGTGTGTTTTTGAAAATGAATTCCTGAACCCTGCCATAAAATTTGGAAAACAGCTATTTTCAACACACCGTCCGCAACACGGGTGTCAAAAAGGTTCTGCCAGACTTTTGAATTCGATATTAAAATGCATGCACCTGCAAATTCTCAAACTCATATTTTGGTAACACTTTCACCCAAAAAATTTGCTACCAGCTATCGGACTAACAGAGGGATATTCAGTTCGCAGTGCGACGCAAAAGCTATGACTACAATAATTATTTTTCTTTTTGTAATATGAACATTTATGTAATCTGAATTAACCAATAACCTGAAACATTATATGTAAATAATAATAATCGTTAATGTTAACTGTATCGATCGTCAACCAGAATCGATTGACAAAATAAACATTGGCGCGAGCGAAGCCGCGGGTAAAGGCTAGTAGTTTATAAATTCTTCTTTTTTTGCATTATATAATTTTTCCTTTTATTCTCTGCTAAGAAAAATGTAAATTTCTAGCTTTCATACAAATAATTAATGATAGCTTATATCTAAGTTATAAGACACTTTGTCTTAATGTATATAAGCACTTCATAAATAAATAAATTGTAAATTGTAAAGTAGGTAAAATTGCTTTACGTCTTTATGAGTGATTGAAAAGAGTTTAAAAATCACTTTAACCCACATGTAAACACTTCGTTTTGCTCGCAATTTTGAAACATCAAAAAAGCTGCAAGCAAAAGTTAAAAGTTGGCCAACTTGTCCAGCTGCGTCTGCAGCTCCGTCTGCAAATGCGTCGTGTTCTGTTCGCATCATTGAATTTGTGTGTATTCAAAATTTTGACAGCTATTCCAGTTGCAGCTCCAGTTGCAGCTCCGTCTCCATTCTGTTCAGCCAGTAAACGACGCGACGTGAGACTGATTGGTCTATAGTCTTTTGCTGTCTTCTATTTGGGATCTTCTCGGTCTGCAGCAGATATTTTAACTATGAACACGTCTTTTTCTGCTAGGACTGTTAATTTCCATGTTGTTCTTGATCTTCCAACCCGCCGTGTATCTTCCATTCCATTCAAAGGACTGCTTTGAAATTTTAATCTTTTGGTTACTTCTGTGTGTTACCAATTCATTGCCATTTACGCTTTCTAATGTTGACGCCAGTCGCTTTTGACTTTCCCTGCGCCACAATTCTTCGTTTGATACATTTTATGGTCAGCGAATCTTTAGAATATGGCGTTAACAGCAATTTACAAAAGCCTGCAATTTCCTCGAGATGGTAGACTTTCCAGGTTTTACAAGCACATAACAGCATCGATTTGGCATTTGATTCGAAGAATTGACTATGGATTTCCAAATTTTGGACAGAGTACCGAAGGCTGTGTGAGCTTTTTTTAGTTCTACTTTAGACGTCCAGATTAGTAACACCATTTGCTGGAATTACCTATACTTTCAATAAAACCTTTTAACCTATTTGTTTCTTTATATCCGTAATTTGTCGGTATATATTCAATAGCCTATACCTATTTAAAAAAAAAGATTTCTAACGATATGAGTATTTATGTTCCATTTTGAGTTTTTCAGTACCTAGATATATATAAATAAAGTTAAGTACCATTTCACTTATCTAATCTTTATTTAAATTTATCTAAGTAATCTTTATTTAAAAACAAATCCCCTACTTAATTGTAAACAATATTCTTTATTTACCTCTTTTTTCTAACATAAAAATTGAATAATAAACCCGAGCCTTTATAGAACTCACAAAAACGAGAAAACTCAGCACAAACTTGTGGAGCTAAAATCCTCACAATTCTCAAAAATAAACAGAAAACTTACTTTACTTCGAGCACAGTTTATCTTATGTGCAGTCCCACACACTTTACAACCTATACCCAGATTTTTTTTTTTTAATATCACATCATAAAAAGTAAGTCTTTACTAGGATGATGCGACGTTCCCACAACTTGATGTCCTTCATTTCGAACACGTCTTACCATTTTGAAAAGCATTTTATGGAATTCTGATGGCTATAACCATTTTCATTTTTATGGTAAATCCTGATGGCCAGTGCAGGCGAGAAGTGAGAAGCAGTTTTTGTTTGCTTCGGTATATAAGAAAACGGTCTCTAAACTACTTCGACATCCTACTTTGCTTGCGATGCAGTGGCTGTGGCAATAATGATACCCTTCTTACTTAGCTATGAACTCAAATATATTCACCTCAACCTCGACTGCATGTGGCTATTTCCTTCGGTCGCCCTTGTCCGTGAGATTCAGATTAAGAAAAAAAAAGTAAAAAACGTAGAAAGGATGCAATGGATGGAAAGCACTTAAGATTTGCACATGAAATCTTTTGCAAGGGCAACGAGATCATCTTTAAAATCCTTCCACCCACACCATTTGTACGGAAAATATATAAAGAAGAAAAAAAAAAACCTTGCGAAGGAACTAGTTCGATTCCCTCGAACTGCGCCAAGTGCCGGAAACCGTGAAAGAAAATAGCTACGACGAAAATGACTTGGAAAACTAGCAGAGCAGTGGTGGAGGAAAAAGCATAAGTAAAAGTAAGAAGAAAACAACAAAAAAAACGAACTATTTCAATGCTGATTTTATCTTCGTGTGCCGGCATTGTAATTTCTCAAGAGAGCTTCGAAAATGAAGCTCGCATATTGGATACCCACAATTTTCGTGATGAAAAGTTGGAACGCTTCCAAGGATTAGTAATGACTAGGCCAATAGGGAACGCTCTGCTCTAAAGTCGTGTAGTAAATTTGAAATTTGAACTTTTTTATTTATGAAACTATTAAGGTAAGTTATACATCCGCAAAAAAAAGAATCGTGTTATGTACCTTTTTATTATCCACATGAAAAAAACATCGTGATAACAGCGCCGTATAGCAAATTACTCTGTTGATTGGTGGTTTTCAGCAATTCAAACCCAAATGGCTGTACCAACTCTGATGTATCTAATAGTGGAAGTTGGGAGGTTTAATTTTTGCATATTAACTAGAAATTAAATTAGAACAGCAGTATTGATATCCCAATTCATCATCAAGAACTAGTGATTTGGAACTCGAATTCGAAACTGGGTTTGTTAAACAATTTTTATAAAACCTTGATAATTCTAATATTTATATTTGTAACTGATTAATACATTTTTGTTCTGGAAATGGTTTTAATAAATAGTGATAACTGTTGCAAAACAGTTTTTCCCAAGCAAAAGAAACGAGTAAAAATAACGTAAGGAAGTAACAAGTAAAAAACGAGTAAGAGTAAAATTAAGGAGTAGAAGTAACGGCCCTGGACCTTTGGCATCTCATATATGGAAAATTCAGATCAGAAAACCTCGGCTTCACCGGGTTCGATGGAGATTATTTGGCAAACGCCATAATAGCAGAGCGAAACGGGCCCAGTTCTCTGTTAATTACGAAGGTGGAGCTTCAGCTTATCTTCGATTCATTAAAGAAGAAACAGTCAGCAGGAGTCGATGGCATATCCATCATCGTACTTCGAGATTTACCGCAAGAAGCAGTAGACATTTATACCACTCTGTTTAACAATGCTCTGAATAATGCGTAATGCGGCGGAAGGAAGCTGTGCTGCATCCTCTCCCGAAAAAGGGAAACGACAACTCCAATCCGGCGAATCTCCGGTCAATAGGTTTTCTTCCGAGTGTCAGCAAGGTATTCGAAAAAGTTATCAAAAGAGCTCTGTCAAAGTGGGCATTGGACAATTATATCATACCGGATGAGTGTTTGAACCTTATACCAATCGGAGCAAATTTACTCCAATTTTGAGGAAGAAAACAAATCTACTCCACCACTCCACTTTTTTTAGATCTACTCCTTTTTTTCAACACTGAAAATTATTCGGCCAAACCACATGAAATTAAATGACAAGACTGTGTTATCCAATTTTCCAACCAACTCTGGACTCTGAAATCTGAATGTTTGCACCTGAAAGTCTATGCTGAACGGAATAATTTCTTTTTTTACTTCGTTCGTCGTTTCTCGTTAATATCAGGGCTTATGTTTTTTTTTCTTTTATATCTCTTTTTATTTTTGTAAAATACATTTTTGTTAAAAGTAGAGTTTTTGAAAACTTGAGTTTTCCCTTCCTTTTAAAATCTGCTCCGGAAATTTTTGATTTACTCCACTTTTTTAACAAATCTGCTCCGATATTTTGTTGAGGTTCGTAGCCTGTACCGGATAATCAGTTTGGCTTTAAGGCGGGACATGACACCATTCGTCTAAGCGTCTAAGCTCTTTTCTGATATATAAGTGCCTGTCTGGTTGATTTGAAGAAGGCCTTTGACACCGTATGGTAAGAGGGTTTTTATCTAAAGCTGACGAGACTTGTCATTAGTAAACCACTATTATGTATGCTTCATGATATGCTCAATGGTAAAAAACTTGTTGTCAAGAGAGGAAATGTGACTTCTGTTACAACCTTTAATATTAAAAATGGTCTTCAGCACGGAGCCGATTCTATTCAGCATTTACAGCAGCGATCTGATAAGTAGTCTAACTCCGGCAATTGCGTATGCCAACGATCTGATTGCAAAGAGTCGAGGTCGCATCAGAATCCTTTTGCAGCGTGACTTCGACAGGATTCAGCAATATTGGAACGACTCGAAATTGAAAATTGACTTTCAGAAATCAGAAACGGATATGAGAAAGAACTGGCGCTAGCTGGTGATCGTAGGGCCAAATAGCCATCCGCTGGCGAGTAAAAGTGTAGTTTTAACAGACATATACAAAATGCTGCTCTGACAATGGCTAGGGAAGCTCTTACCCCGACGAAACAGTTGTTTTATAGCAGCCGGCTTGACAGCAGGTGGAAGCCGATTTGCTTAATGGTCCTCATCCGGCCAATGACTGCATATGGATGCCCAGTTTGGTTCAACGTTGCCCCATCTCAAATAGAAAAGATATCGACGAGGTTAGGACAGCTATATCTAAACTTAAGTCCAATAAAGCTGCTGGAGCTGATGGCTTTGCGGCTGAGCTATTTAAAGCGGCTGACGATGAATTGGTTAGGAGTATGCACCAGCTCATCTGTAAAATATGTTTGGAGGAAAGCATGCCCGATGAATGGAACTTCAGCATTGTTGGCCGATCCTCAAGGAAGGTGATCCTCTGGACTGCACCAACAACAGGTGCATCAGTCCTCTTAATATCGCCTTCAAGATCTTCTCTGTCGAACTTTGTGAATGCCTGAACCCTGAAGCCTTTCGTCAACAACATGATAGTCCCATATCAGTGTGGCTTTAGGCCAGGTAAGTCCACCATTGACCAATTATTCGCACTACGGCAGATCTTGGAGAAAACCCAGGAGTTTCAAATCGATACCCACCACCTTTTCATCGATTTCAAGGCCGCGTATGACAGCATCTATAAAGATGAGCTATATAGAGCAATGTCTAGTTGATGACGATGGAAAATGCACGCTGCTCCATCAAGGTCGGCAAAGACCTCACCGACACCTTTGATATCAAAAAAGGTTTTAGGTAAGGCGACGCACTGTCATGCGACTTCTTCGACATAGTTCTTAAAAGAATAGTGTAAAACTCTCACGTCAACACTAGAGCTACAATCTTTCAAAAGTCCGTCCAATTACTCGCTTACGCTGACGACATTGACATAATCGAACGAACAAAGCGTTATGTCTGCGGTGCTTTTTTGAGTATTGAGAAGGAAGCCAAGAAGATGGGTTCAACGGTGAATGAAAGCAAAACGAAATATATGCTATCAACTAGAAAGGACACCCAACACCGACGTCTAGGACAGAACGTCACTATAGACAGCTATAATTTTGAGGTGGTCAGAGACTTTGTCTACCTAGGATTCGCTATAAACTCAGCGAACGATACCACTGCTGAGATTAAACGAAGAATTACTCTTGCGAATCGCTGTTTCTTTGGGCTAAAAAGGCATTTGAGAAGCAAAGCCCTCTCTCAAGCAACTAAACTGTCCCTGTATAAGACGCTTATCATCCCTGTCCTGATGTATGGTGCAGAGGCATGGACATGGACACTGCTAACGGTGGATGAGAACGCGTTAGGCTGTTTTGAGAGGAAAATTCTCCGGGTGATTTTCGGTCCCGTCTGCATAAATGGGGAATGGAGAAGAAGATACAACAGCTAACTGTATGGCCTGTACAGCGACACCGACCGACCTAACCACAAAAGTGAATAGCCAACGACAAAGATGGCTGGGTCACCTAGAGCGAATGGACACCAATGCTCCGGCCCGGAAAGTCTTTGAATCCAGCCCCGTGGGACAACAAGTAGAGGTGGACAGCGTAAAAGGTGGCGCACGCAAGTGGAAGAGGACCTCAACCAACTTGGCGTGCGAAACTGGAGACAGCTAGCTAGAAACCAAGCCGGCTGGAAGAAGCTTGTTGGTTGAGGCCCTGGTCCACCCCGGACTGTAGCGCCACCTTAAGTAAGTAAGTAAGTCCTCGACTAATATCTCGATTTTTGGGGCTTTTACCTTCGTAACGAATACTACGAGAGGGTGCGTCTAATGAGCCGTTGTACAAACGTGGTTCATATTTTGAACCAATGAAATGCCTGAACCATCGTTGAACTTTAGTCCATTCTCCAAAGTCGATGAGTTAAAATTGCTGAACCACGAATTAAATAGCTGTACAACTGGCCTTAAGCGGCCTTATTCTGCCCGATGCATTCCTCTATCTAGACAGTCGAGGCTGATAGAGCAGCGGTTCCGATAATCTACCACGTCGGCCGTGAAACTGTAGATCTAAAGCTGACTTTGCGGTTTTGTATGCTATGGCCGACTTACATAGGTTTAGGGAATTAGTTTTAAGCAGGGACACTCAGGGTGGCACAAACAAATATATAAAACCAACAAAAACCCAAAAAAGTCCTAAAACCAACAAAATCACAACAAATAAAATGCACGACTGGGTCGCACGTACTTGCTCTTATGTTCAAGACACTCCGAGTTTAAGAAAATTGTATATACAAACATGGAAATTATGAGATAAAAATGTAGAGAAGCATGAAATACGACATTTAAATTAGCTAAAACAACTCTTTTGACAGTTTGAGGTGAAAAAAGTATACCATCTTAATTCATGATGGAATATGATTGTATGGGAAAAATAATTTTAAAATCGTTGGAGCGGTTTTTTTTTAAATTAATTTTTTATATATAAAATTCTTAAAACATTTATAAGAACAAATTTTGGTATGCAGATTTAAACTATATATTTATGTGTATATAAAAACAAAATTTGAAATAAAATTGTCGACCCGTTTTTGAGATATCGAATTTTCAAAAAAAAAGTTTGAAACTTTTTTTTTAATCCAAAAACTTTTGTTTTGAAAATTTTGATATGCAATATTATTTAGTTTTATCTGAAATTTGTATATAAAAAAAATCATTTAAATCCGTTAAGTTGATAACGAGAAAACTCAAAATAAAAAAATACGTTCTATGACAGGTACTACTAATAGTAGCTATGTGTAAAATTTTATAATTTTTGATGGTAGATCGTACTAATTTTAGTATATGAAAAAAGTTTAATCAAAATCGTAGGAGTCGTTTTCAAGCAAAAAAATATTTTCCTTTGCGGTTTTTTCACTTTTGTATGGAAGGTACCGTTATTTTTTCATAAATGTAAAATTTTTTCTGAAAATATTTTAGAGAGTACTAAAAAAGTCTTAAATATCGAGTTTCAAAAAAATCTATGATGCCGTTTCCGAAATATTTGATTTTCCAAAAAAAAATTTGAAATCATATAAATAAAATCGTAACTCACTATTCACGTTGTCCTCGCATTACGCAAAAACTATTGGGTATATTGAAATGCGGTTTTTTGTAAATTGTTTTTATTAGCTCTGTGGTCATTATAGGGTATATTTAAAAAAAAAATCAAGCACAAGAAGGTATTTAAATGCAATATTATGATGAAATATTCACTCTACAAAAATATAAAAATAAATAGTTTTTGCTACATACATATGTACATTGTGAATTCTGTATATACATATATGAATTTAGGTTTTGAGAATTTGAAATTATAAAATGTCAGAGCGACTAAAAGAGCTGCAAATTATCGATCTGAATCTTAATACCATGGATGATTTCCTTGACTGTGGTGTGGAACTAGAAGTCCAAGCAATTACTCCTGTAAAAGCACTCTCTTTGGAGGTCCAGTGGATCAGAAAACCAGACCAAATTGAAAAGAAAATCAAGGCGCATGAATAGAAGAAGACCAAAAAACAAGAAAAAAATAATGAAGATAGATCCTTGCCTCTTTATCTTCTGGATCATTGTATTGTATCCAATCCAGCGCCAAAAGTACTCCCAAAGATTATCAAACAGAAGAGGAAGGAAAAGATTGGTAAATGGGATCTTTATTACCCAAAATGTCAAGGCCGGTCTGACGTTGAAGTATTCCTGAACTGAAGGCAACATTCCACCTATCCACCGTTGGATTCAAAAACACAACTTGGTGTCATGACCAAGGGTACTGTGATCGAGGTCAAAATTTCCAAGCTGAGTTGGTGACACAAAAAGGTAAGGTTGGTCGGGGTAAATATGCCCAGGTGACGAACAACCCTGATCACTATGGAATTGTAAATGCAGTCCTCTAAGTTTAAGCTTCTATTCTATTATAAAAACAATTTGGTATATCGCTCGCTACTCTGTTTGGGAAAACTTGGCTTAAGGATGAGGTTATAAACTTCTACGTGAACATACCGAAGGTCTACATAATGAACACGTTATGTTGTTAAAGATTAATGCATTCGAGATTTTTTTGGTTTTGATTATTGTAATTCGAGATATGTATGCAGCTGTCAAGAATTTTTGATTTATTTATTTTTTCTTCGAGATTTTTACTTTGTAGGTTTTTGTTTCATAAAGATTATTAATTTCTAGATATCGTGGTAGAACCATGGAGAAATATATTGATCAATTTCATTTTATCAAAAAGTAAACGCGGACAAAGTCGCGGGCATCAGCTAGTATTTTTTAAAAATCCAAAAAATATTTTTTCAAAAATATTGGTAGACAAAACTATTAACATTTTTTGGAAGCTTCTGTATAAAAAAATAATTGAAATCGGTCATACCATTTTGAAGAAAATCAAAAATTAAAAAAAATGGTTCCTTGGGAGGTACCATTAATAACCATTTTTGAAAAATGGTTTTCCACCCAAAGAAAGCCTTTACTAAAATAAATTTATTGAATTTTTTTTAAGAAAAGTTGTCGAGCCGTTTTTGAGAAAAATACGATTATGTAAATTTGCCAAAAAAAAATGTATGGCAGGTACCGTTATTTTTGGTTCTAAGAAAAAAAAGAAAAAACGTGTCGGCAAAATCACCAAAGACCACTATGTACAAAGTTTGAAGAAAATTGATCGAGCCGTTTAGGCTGTAGACGAACAGACAGACAGACAGAATTGTGCCACCCACTTTTTTGGTGTTCTCTATCATCGTAATATCATGTTTGATTGTTATCTCAAATTTTTTTTTTTGCACGAATCCAAAACTTGCCTTATAGTACCTATAATCGCAAGTAAAAATAATAAAACCAGGGGGGTCATTCCGTAATTTTTAAAACGATAATCGTCAAAACGATTATCTTTAACGATATCGTCTATAATTTGCTTCACGTAACTCAATCACTATCGTCTCTTCTATCGTTTATTTTTTGAATGAATGAAATGAATTTGAAAATTAAATTTTGCTGTCAAAACAAAAAATCCTTGTAATTTTATTTGAAATGTCAGGTTATTTAAAAAATTTAATTGCAATATCGTCCGTTAAAGTTTGTGTTCATGGATAAATTGATTCTTTACGTTGCGCAACATTAAAGAAATAAAGCCTGAAAGCAGCTGGTCATCAGAATGTCCCTTTAAAAATACGATTTTGGCCTACAAGCAGGCCAGTGTTGAAAACGAATATGAAAATACAAAAAAGACAATGCCTTTAATCACGGTGCAGGTTTCTAACGGTTGACATAGCCTCTTCTCTCATCCTCTACGATTTCCAATTCTTTGGTTATTTAAAAAGTGCAAAATTGTCAAAAAATGAATTATGTGCATCAAAATTATTTATTATTGAATAAAATACATACATATGTACATCTAGCAAAGATATGCTTTTTTGCTTCTTAACTTTTTTTTTCTCAAAACCAAAAAGTGTAGGCACTCCTTATCTATCGCGTTTAACTAAACGTGAAAAAGACACCGTCAGACGATCATCGTCTTACGCGATGAGAGCCCTGTTGACATAGGCGCCTGTATGGATAAACGATTATTTTGGTATAAATGGTCGAATTTTAATCACTGGGCAGATACTTTTTGTTAATTCGATTATTGGGCAAGTATGATTAGTTGGTAAAATTTTTTGTGAAAACTCGAACCATGAACTGATATATGTATGTATATGCCGTAAATATTCAATAATGGTTTTGTTTTCATATTATTGAAAAAAAACAATGGTTAAAAATCAACGAAAAAGAATTTATCACTCTTAAAACACTCAAATAATTACAAGACGATACCTCTTTAGCTATCGTCTAAGCTCTATCGTTTTGACGATAGCGTTTTGACGATTATTGACTTACGTAGAGCAAATAATTCATCGCCAAAACGAGATCGCCAAGACGATAGTCATTTTCAAAGTTACGGAAAGCAAGACTATCGTCTAAACGATATCGTCTGGCGATAATCGAAATACGGAATGACCCCCCAGAAGATGCTTGCTGTGGCTGTTCTAGTTTGTAAGTAGCCTTAACTAGTTTTAAGTAGTTTTAGAGTAGTTTTAAAGTAGTTTTAAAGTAGTTTTAATGATCTTTAATTTAGTTTTAGGTAGTTTGTAAGTTTTATATAAAACCAAAAAATAAAAGGTATAGATACCGAGCTTTTTTGTAAATTCTTCTCGGTTAAAAATGTAAAAACGATCTGAATTTTAGTATGAAGATAGTTCTTAGGCCGAAAGGTATTAGCATTTAGTTATTATAATTTTACTTAGAGCGTCCGACTGGGGCCAGTAAGTTAGTTATAAGATATTGATAAGTAGGCTAGTTTTTATGAATCTTTGTCTAACTTTAAGATAGTTTTAAGAAGATGAGAAAAAATGCCATTTTATTGGTCAGAAAAGATTAACTAGTCCAAGAAATCGATCAGCCCTAGATAATTCTTACCAAGGTTTAAGGTTTCTCAAGATCACCCCCAAATTTTGGCACCTCATTTGTGGGAAATTGCCAAAAAAATGATAACCATCTAAAAGATCTCTAAATCTTAATAAAAGGTCAACTATTTTCAGCAATAGATTTTTTTCTGAGAATTAGTTAATTTCGTTTCAAGGTCACAAAAAAACTTTTGGGACATCATTCGGGTCATTTAAAAAAAGAGTATGCCATTTGAAAGGTCACTTCAACTTTTGAGATTTAAAAACGGAGTCGATTCAATTCAATTTGTCTAAGTTATTTTTTCAGAATTCAACTAAATTTTCCTGGGCCACCATACACATATAAACAATAAGTGTGTTCATGCGACCACGATGGCCCTTTAATTTGTGTGTGTCTTTGTGATTTAAGTTATAGTTCGATAGATATAAGCAGATTTTTTTTGCTGGTATAAATTCACTTCCCATCTTTTAAATCAAAAAAGATTTATGGTCAGCTGCTGCGCGGAGAATTTTTGAACACCATCAGAGTCTATTTACAGTTTAGGTGAAGAAGGAACTTCTAACGGATAAGATAATCTCTTTTTAGACTTAAGGCTTATAAAGTAAAATGGAAAGGAGAAATGAAGGAAAAAAACCTTGTCATGACATAAACTACAGACACCCAGCACTTTTTGGAAAAAAGGACGAAAAAAGGAGACTCATTTATTCTTATCATTCCATGGCTAATGAGGTAACAGAATATTAACAGTAAAGCTATACAATTTGTGTCTAGGAAAAAAGTTTTTTTTATCGATCATCTGAATATTGTATACCTGATAAATGGAAACGATTAGTCTTTATTCTTTGAAGAAAAAAATGTCTTATTATGCGAAAATACTCTTTTTGTTGTGATTAACTGAAGGTTTTTTTTTTGTTATAAAAGATTTATGTTGCGTGCTATAAAAAAATTTGGTGCCAAGGTTTGTTGGTATGAAATGGAAGGAAATAGTTAAATTTTTAAAATTAGTCGTTAACCACCTTTAATAAATAAACGTCTTATATCACTGGAAGGCAAAAATTGCAAGGAAAAATGTAAAGTTTATAATATTTGGAAAGAAAGTTCAAAGACGAATGGTTGTAGAAAATATTTCTTGTGAAGAATCGTTTCTAGAAAGATTTAAATGGATGGTAATTATACAGGAATTGTATTCTTAACTCGCCCAGTACTGAAGAGGTTAAGAAAGCTATCCACAAGCTAAGGAACAACAAATCCGCCGGCTCGGATGGCCTACCTGTGGAACTCTTCAAGAATGGAGATGTCCTGGTAGGGTGCATGCACCAGCTCATTAACCAAGGGTGGAACGTGGAGGAAAGAAAATATGCCCAAAGACATATGCCTAATCTACCAAAAAGGCAATCATATGTCCTGCAAGAACTACGAAGGCATATCCCTGCTTAATGTTGCCTACAAGATCCTATCCAACGCACTATGTGAGCGTCTAAAACTTTTCAGCAACACTATAGTCAGCACGTACCAGTGTGGCCTGTTAGGACGCAAGAGCGCTGGGTCCCGACGACTGGAGGTAGCGTGCGAGGGACCGCAACCAATGGAAGACCTCAACATCTCAGACAGAGATATCTAGTAGGGATTGGTAGATGTGGATGAAATATTATACCATCATTATAATTACTACAGTGAAAATAAAAAAACTCTATCTTTAAGTTAAAACCTTTTTATTATCATCAAAAAATGTTGTTAGTTTTTTTTTAGTTTTTAAGTTATTTTCTTGATTAATCCAACTGATGGTTAGAAATGTTTTTGTTTGTAAATTTTTAAATGGAAACTGAATTTAAAATGAATTCAAATGTAAGACAACGATTGGTTTTATGGAAGAAGTTAAAGAATTTAAGATAAACAAAGTAAGCAAATATCTCCCAGAACAAATTAGATTGGTTAATAATTCTGTCAAATCCTCTTAGCTAGCAACAAACTATCTTAATTTTGTAACATTTAATTAATATTTTGAGTTATTAATTTTATATCTCCAATCTAGTTTTCGTAGAGTGAAACCCTCCAATTTCCTTAGCATCAGAATATTTTTGTTTAACCTAGATCAAAAGTCAAAACTAATCAAGTACCTTAAAGCTTAGATTGTTGTTTATTAACAACAAGGACGGTTCTTAAGACAGCATAGGGAAGATAGGTTCATTTTTGCCAAAATATATACGCCAGGGTGGGTATTGGGTGGATATAAAAGACGAGGGTTTAGTTTATAATTATAACTTAAAAAAGATATAATTGTTAAGGGATGTGCCGTCAAATGATTACAATTTGGGTAGAATTTTAGACGTGTACTAATAGAGTTGTACAAAGGAACACAAACCGTTTTTTTTTGCTACGCAGCAGAATTTTGTGATCTTCAAATACAATTGTTTTGAACCCATCAGAAAATTCTGTTGCGTAGCAAAAAAAAAAAAAACGGTTTGTGTTCCTGTGTACAACAGGCCCCCACGTTGTTATAGCATTCTTTATAGATGATTAAAGCAAATATCTACTTTTCTAGTGGAGTTAATTTTGCAGGAGTGCGTTTAAGCATTGATCTATGAATGGATGATGTAGTAATGTTTGTGTATTCCCACCAACCTGCTGATCTGGAATTTTTGGACGAAGTTGAGGCATCAATTAAGCAGACTTTATAGCAAAATCAGCCAGGAGTCAGATTCGATGACACCAATCTAGTAAGTGACCAACCGACAACCAACATATATGCAATCCTGAGGAGCTAGCAGAGATCAATTGCAAGTGCAAGAAAGTCAGATGGACCAACAATGTCCTAAAAATGCATCGATAAATTTTATAGCCCCCAGAAGTGGAAAACAGCGAAAAAGTGTCTTTTTTTTCTCTTTTCTTTTCTTTTCTTTTCTTTTCTTTTCTTTTCTTTTCTTTTCTTTTCTTTTCTTTTCTTTTCTTTTCTTTTCTTTTCTTTTCTTTTCTTTTCTTTTCTTTTCTTTTCTTTTCTTTTCTTTTCTTTTCTTTTCTTTTCTTTTCTTTTCTTTTCTTTTCTTTTCTTTTCTTTTCTTTTCTTTTCTTTTCTATTCTTTTTTTTATTTTGTTCTAGACAACTGTATTTCACGCAAATTACTACGGTGACTGTTACCGACAGTAAAAGCAGCGTCATTAGAGGCAAACTAAGGTAAGAAGTCTTGAGTTTTGTTTATGTGAACGATAGTGCCTCAAGACTATTTGCATCAAGGCCAAATTCGCCAGCATAAGCCTGATATGCGTGTATGCACAAGCACATGCTCCTACTCCTACACAGGAAAAAAGATGAAGGGCGTTTGGTGGCAAAATTGGAAGATATAGCCTGTACAGCACCACCTCCGATAACGTTTTAGTAGCTAGTACGCAGTTTCCACATCTCAATATCCACAAAGGGACATGGTAATAACCAGATTGACCATCACATCGCAATCGACGCAAGGTACTCCTCCAGTATCAAGGACGTACGATCAATCCGAGGAGCCAAAGTTGACTCGGAGGATAACCTGATGACCTTGTTGAAGCCAAAGTACGGATATCTAGACCAAAACCAAAGTGAGGAAGTTTGACGTCGGATAGCTAGCCAGCACTACGAGCAGAAGAGGACAGAGGAACACCGGCTTCTCAGGAGGAAAAAGAAAGAGCATGAAAAGTAGATACGCGATCGGGGAAATAGTGGGATTCCACTGCAGGAATGAAGTTGAAAAGTTTTCCCAAAAAGTATAATTAACCACCCAGGGATTTAAGGCCCAAATCGAAGTCTGAAAGGACGATCAGGGGAACATAGTGGTAGAATCACATTTGGTGTTGGATAAGGAAAAATAATTATATAATGGCAATAAGTACCCCGCCTGTGGCATAATGGTTAGTGCGTTAGACTGTCATGCCAAAGGTGTGGGCTCGATTCGTAGCCGCGCCACCTATCCGAGGTACTGAATAAGTGCTTTGTGCTCCTCATCTAGCCGTTCGGACTCAGAAACAAATTGTAGGTCTCCTCCATTCTTGCCAACAAGAGAGTTGTAAGACACTAGACCAGGGTCTCGACGATTACGAACCAAGTTCCACTGCCATGCATTTACGGAGGATGCGCGCTGCTCCATCAAGGTCGGCAAAGACCTAACTGATATCTTTGATGTTAAAAATGGTTAAAGAAAGGCGATAGACACTGTCATACGACTTCTTCAACATCGTTCAATTACTCGCCTATGCAAGACCAAATATGCTGTCAACAAAACAAGACACCCACAACTGACGTCTCGGACAGAACGTCACCATAGACAGCTTTAATTTTTGTTGTGTTAGCAACTAATGTTGGTGCTGTATACCTATAAGACACTCATCATCCTGATGTATGGTGCACAGGCATGTCCACACGTTGGATGAGAACGCGTTAGACTTTTTTGAGAAGTAAATTCTCCGGATGATTTTTGGTGTCATCTGCATAGATGCGACACCAACATTGCCACCAAAGACAACGACTGAAATGGCATGGCCATCTAGAGAGAATGGACATCTGTGCTCCGGCCTGAAAAGTCTTTGAATCCAACCGCGAGAGATGGCGGGAGGCAGTAGAGGAAGACAACGCAACAGGTGGCGCATGTAAGGGGAAGAGGACCTCAACCAATGGGGAGTGTGAAACTGGAGATAGCTAGGTTGAGACAAAGCCAGCTGGAAGAAGTTTGTTGGTTGAGGCCCTTTTTCAAAATCATTCAAGATTCGAAATATGGCCCTTCCTCTATAGCTTGATGATATGCGAAAAGCCTTTCCCAACTGGATGCGAGATCTTTCTGTATTGTGCTGATACCTCGATCACATATACCACATCAATGTCGTCATCTAGTAACCTTCATGAAATCAGAGGAGAGGCTCACATAACAAACTCTTCTTATTCTAAAATATATGGGGGATCCGGATCAACACTTCCAAACCGGAACTTATCTGCTTCAGGAGATCCTCAACGGGCAGAACCTGTCACTCTACAGCCAAGGACAGAAATATTATTCTGAAACTTTCAACAACTCTTACGGTCAAGACAATCATGAAGGAACTTCAAATTTTAGAAAGAAAAATGCTCAGATTTTGCACCGGATTTCCGTTCGTTTCTTCGACTGGACTTGTTTGAAAAACTCTCGAAATTGGACGAATGTTCTGTTATCTGCTTCTAGAGCTTTCCATTGGGGAAATTACCCATAATTTCCCTTCATAAAGCTTTTATTTTGACATGTAGAATCAAAGCTCTAAGGCTCACGAAAGCTCTCTAGGTTGGTTTGTATCAGGTATAATCAGGAAGATGGCGCTTATTCATTCCAGAGTAGTTATAGTTCATTCGAGAGTCGTTATAATTAGTTAAGGGTATATGTGCACTGCAACTTGAAGCTCTATTGTGCCCGTTTGTTTGCTAATGTGAGTAGTTATAGTTCAAATGTGAAAGTAATTAAAATATATTTTGTATAGATAATAATCAATTGTTTTTAAACTAAACCAAATTGCTTATTAATTCTATTCAATAAAGATATTGATTGAACTGACATATTTTCAGTAAAACAGTATTTTTTAATTAACAAAATCGAAGTTCTTACAAGCTTAATATACAATTTTTTAATTAAAATAAACAAACGCCTAAGCAATTTAATGTTCCAATTTCCAAATAAAATACAAAAACCTTTATCCCTTTTGATTTCAAAAACAATAATCAAACTTAAGAACTGCAAAGTCTCAAGGATATTTATTTGAGAAATGAAACCTCCTAAATTGGAACTAAGTTAAATGTCTCCAGGTGATACGATCTGACCTGTCATCCATGTAGAAATAAAACTTTGACCTATACAAAGATATATAATGTACAAGGAAGGAGTAATTTTCGCATTGACCACACAAATAGTTGAAAACAAATAAAAAGTTCAGATTTACAATGTTCATTAAGAAATCAATACGAGTATTTTTTTCTTTTATTTTTATTTTATAACCTTCTACCTCCTAGAAATAGGTATGGATTCTAGAGAGTACAATATTACTTTCATGTTCTACCTTTGTGAATAACAAGAATATTTTCCAAGGTATGTTTTTCCTCTTGAACATGAACATAAGCTTTTTTGCAAAGAACCATCTCAACCTATAAAGTTTTGCAATGCATTTGCATTATAGCATCAATAGAAATAATATTCAATAGTATAGTATCTATGGCAAATTGTGGGAGTGACGATACCTAATTCCTTTGCTTTATACACATCTTGGTACCTTGGTATCTTTTAAGATGCTAACATTCCAAGCAATGTAGGGGGTTGTCGTGATAGGTAAGTATACATCAATTGGGTTTGTTAGGTGGAGAGCAGAGGGTGTTTCAAAACTAAAGGGTAGTTCTTGAATTTGATTAAGCACCAAATCAAAGATAGCAAGTGTTTCGACGAATAAAGAAATAAGATAATTCAAATAAAGCAATCTTTTGTAGGCTCTTCGCTATAGGAAAGCACCAGGTACACCCTACCCACACAGAAAAGTAACAGGATGAATGAATAATCTCTCAGGTAAAATATGTTCAATAGTCATTTTTGTAGACATTTTTAACCAGAATTTAATGATGGCCTTGGTTATGACCTTAAAGGTTATTTCAAGGTCATCTTGTTTGTAAATTATAGATAGTCATTTTACAGACATCAGCAACCAATAGGGAGCATTTAACATTCAAATATATGACTTTAAAGGTCTAAGCTCAATTAAACTGAAACTAGCCGTGGACAACCATTTCAAATTTCCAAAAAAAAACGATTTATGTCATCAATTTAACAACTGCGAAGTATTCGACCAAGTACCGTCAATTTATAACTATATATATTTATACTAAACACCCTGTACATTTTCTAAGAAAATGATTCAAGGCATTTGCATACAAACTTTAGCAAGAAATTGTGTTCAACTGATGCTGCAAGCTACGTGTCTGGGCCGATATCTATACAAGCAAAACTTCTTGTTAAGCAAAAACAGCTGTTGACGTTGCACATCTTCAAAGGGTAGACAGACGGTATCGTATCCTTCTCAAGAGAGGTTTTCCAGAATATATTATTTCACAAATGCATATACGAAGCAAGATGTTTCTTCGCCTGTTGGAAAATGAAAGTGGAAAAGTAACTTGGGACGTAACTGATTTATTGCCTTTTCAAATAAAGTGACACCAAACGATTATGGCAACACATATGTATATGTGTGTATGTAAGGTTGACTGAATAATCAATCGATTTAAGAAGAAGAACACTGTTATTTGCTATTAATAAACGAGTGCATAAGTTCAAACTTTGAAATGGTAAGAACATATGAAATCGAGTATTCAAAGTTTGAACATGATTTTGTTAAATAAGAGAGGGAGGAAAAGAGATTCAGTAATTCTGTTGAGAATAATTTGGGAAGTCTAATAAAAATTAAGATTGCTAAATAGCTCAACACTGTGGCTCTGGACCTTTGGCACCTCATTTGAGGGAAATTTGATAAACAAAAATGCAAACTTATTGGTCAGTAATTGGTCAGAAAAGGTCAACTGGTCCCAGAAATTGGTCAGCTCTAGATAACTTGAAATCAAGGCTTAAACTTTCTCAAGGTCGCTCAAGGTCACGTGCTATTTTTGGCACCTCATTATGGGAAATTTGCAAAAAATTAATACCACCAGAAAGGCTATAAGATCTATATAAAAGGTCAGCTAGTTTCACCAATTGGTCAGCTATAGATTCTTTTTAACGATTATTTTAAGTATTTTTTTTCAAGGTCACGAACGTTTTTTGGCTGGCATAGGGATACAAATTCATGAAAGCAATCTATGGCTGACCAATTACTGAAACTAACTGACCTTTTATGACGATCTAGTTACCTATCAGATAGTATAATTTTTTTTGTAAAATTACCCAAATGAGGTGCCTAAAATCGTTCCTGACGTTGAAAAAAAAACTTAAAAAAAATCGTAAAAAAGAATCTCTAGCTGGCCAATTGGTGAAACTAGCTGACCTTTTATATAGATCTCAGGGCCTTTCGGGTGGTATTAATTTTTTGCAAATTTCCCATAAATGAGATGCGAAAAATCACGCGTGACCTTGAACAATAATTTCAATATTCATTAAAAAGAAACTGTGGCTGACCAATTACTAAAACTGGGTTGGGGTCATAATTCTGTATGTGTCAAAATTCGGATTGCAAAATTCTGTAATCCAAAAGAAAAATTGTTTTGATAGAGAAAAAAAGTGCGCCCTTTTCTTCATTATCGAAACAATTTTTCTTTTATCATTTACAGAATTTTGGAATACAGAGTTTTGAAATCCAGAATTTTGTCTATAATGTTTCTTATTTTAACTTTTCATTATTATTTTAGTCTCGTAAAAAGATATGGAAACTCTGAAGAATTTGCATTTTAAATTCGAATGCTAAAGAGTTTGGCTTTCGTTTCACCGGATGAAGTCTCTCTATACTGTTTTGAAGAAGACGAGGACACGATTAAAATTTCAACCTGGTTTGAGAAAAATTATGTTTGTGGAAATAAATTACCAAAAATAAACAGATTAATTTTTTACTAAAAAAGAAGATCTTTAAGTCAGACTGAGTGTTTAAAAAGGTTAGCCGAGAATATTAATCTTTATTAAATTATATAGTTATACATTTTGATTGGTTTTTGTTGTTGTTTTAATTTTTTTTATCTATTGAACCTGTTTAAAATTATCAATTTTTACAAACAGAATTTTAAAATACAGAATATTAGATTTACAGAATTTTGAAATATAGAATTTTGGATTTACAGAATTTTGAAATACAGAATTCTGGATTTACAGAATTTTAGATTAAAGAATAATGGAAAAGCAGAATAATGGAATACAGAATAATGAGCCGTTCCCACTTAAACTAGCTGACCTTTAATATAGTCAGGGCCTTTCAGATGGTATTAAATTTTTAGCAAATTTCCCATAAATGAGGTGCCAAAAATCGTTTTGACATTGAATTTTTTTTTCTAAATTCATTAAATATTCATAAAAAAAATCTATGGCTGACCATTTACTGAAAATAGCTGACCTTTTACAACCGTGAAGAGGCCTTTCAAATTGCATACTTTTTTTTTTAATGCCCCAAATGAGGTGCCAAAAGTTTTTTTTGTGACCTTCAAAAATTAATAGAAAAAAATCTATGGCTGACCAATTACTGAAAATAGTTGACCTTTTATCACGATCTAGAAATCTTTTGGATGGTATAAAATTTTGGCAAATTTCCCTTAAATGAGGTGCCAAAAATCGGGCGTGACCTTGAGTGACCTTGAGAAAGTTTAAGCCTTGATTAAAAGTTATCTAGGGCTGACCAATTTCTGGGACCAGTTGACCTTTTCTGACCAATTAGATGGGATATTTTTTTTTTCAAATTTCCCTCATATGAGGTGCTAAAGGTCCAGAGCCTAGGGGCGGCTGTATTTAAAAAACCTTGAATAGAGAAAGTAACTAGCTATTTATGGTTAGCAAACAAAGTAACAAAAAACAAATATGGCAATGAGTAAAACAATTAATGCTTCTAGGAAGCAGAAAGATTTCAATAACACCAAGAACTCCACCAAATGTAATCTCCTCAAGGGTTATTTTCCATCAATAACCCCTACACAAAAATGAAATGACATAGAAGCCATTAACGAAAATGGAACCAATAACTATGAAAAGTTCGAAAGAAATGATCAGCAGTGTTGCAAAGAAAATAACGAGATCCAGCAAGTTGAATTAAAAATTATAACGAAGAATGGCAAAAAGCAATTTTAGCCAGAAAACAACTTGAAGTCTTCGTTGATAGTCTTCATTAGCAAGTTAAGAGACTTGAAGAAAAAGTCAGTTTGCTAGACAAGAAGACCTCAAATGGTAACAAGTCCAGTCCAAAAACTCTTGTAGTGAAAAGCCCTCAAAAAACTGCAATTGAGTTTTTATATTGATGAGGAAGACCTCCTTCTTGAAACTGATGGTAGCAAAAACAAGCGTAAATTCAAGAAACGAAAAGCAGAGGGTAGCCCAGAGACTGTTCAAAAAAGTCAGCAAACAGCAAAAGCAGATATTGCTGCAATAATGAAAACATCACATAAAGAAACAGGAGATGTACTCCAAAAGAAGTCTTATGTCAAAGGCACTAGACAAACTGCACATGCACCACCTCCAGCTCCAATCATGATTTCCGGGTTTGGCAATGTTTGGCGAGCTTAAGAGCATATGTAGTAGAAAAATGCGCGAATAAGGCATGTTAATACACATCGACATCATACAATGAAGACAATTGAAAAGTCACTGTTGAAGACGCCGATGCGTATAGATCTATCACTGAAGAATTAAACAAAAAGAAAATCCAGTGGCACTCGTACGAAAATAAAGCTACAAGATCAATAAAAGTAGTAGCAAGAGGCTTTCACTCTTCATGTGATGCCAAAGAAATTGTCAAAGACCTTATATGTACAAAAAGGCTTTCAAGCTCTCGATGCCAATAATCTTATTAAAAATGAGATAATCAAAGACTCCATTGGTGTATTAACGACAAAAAAAGATCTCTTCCTTTATTTATGCTCACTTTCGAAAATAGAGAAAGTCTCGATATCATGATTGAACCAATACCAAAGTCAAAAATTGTTCCATATACAAAAATACTGCAATCACGACTTTGCTTGTGTTAAATTCGGAGGCAGGCATGCAACAAAGAACTCTCCCATGAGTAGTAAACAGAAAACAAAATGTCAATAATTGTCAAGGCAACCATCTTGCAATAAGTTACAGAATATGTCCAGTCGCCAAAAAATTTCAAGATACAAAAAGAAAAAAAAAAACAAAACTGGGAACAAGCTTATAGAAACTCCTCTCCAACTGCAGTCAAAAGACATAAAATGATGCCAGGAAGACAATGACGAACGAAAATGAAGGAGAATGGGCATCTCGCCACGGTGAATACGAGCGTCAGTGAGTTGATGGGGCCACCTTTCATATGATTTAATCATAGGTTTGATAACATGGGGTCACAATCCCTAAAATATCACAACGATCTATACATTGATCTAAGTGTGACGGTAACAAGATCATTAACCTTACCTAACCTAAATATTGATTGTATTTTAAAAATTTAACATTTTTTGCTAATAGATGGGAAATGGGAAAAAGTAACGAATTTCCGTTCCTTAATCGAAATTAGTCCCTAGAAATCCTGTATACCTACCGATAGCAAGAACGTATTAACATCAAATATATAAATAATGTTTTTTTTATTGTCGCAATATCTAAACATTTAGTTTTAAAATTATACGTGGTTTAAATTATGGCACTGATTCGTTAGAACAAGTATATTCGACCTTGTCATTTTAATTATATTGCTTTGCCGTAAGTGCACGTTGTTTATAATTGCTCCAAGGCTATAGGTATTGCTGCATGTGTAATACCAGGAAAGAGATGTGAACGTGATATGAACACCGTTAATGACACCCAGGAAGTTAATATATCATGCGGAAGTATGAGGATAACCATAGTATCATCGCATGAATTCGTTCCAAATGTCATCGACAATATTTGAGGGGTTTTACCTTACCTATATCTATAAGTCATTAAATAGAATTCAAATTATTCATAGGTGTTGTGTCGACGAACGTTGTTATCAAAATAATTATTTATCTAATATGTCTATCGGGAAATTAATTTGCCATATATGAGCGTAAACCGTGCTTAAATATGAGAATGAAGGTGTGCAATTTCGAGAAATTGGTTATATCTAATTGGCCGGTCATATAGGTTAGGTGACAAGAAGTAGCCTTAACAATTTTGATAATAATTGCCCTTTTAATGGCTTGGTCGAAAAGCTCTGCAGGGGATGGCATAAATGACACTTACAATAGATACCTACCTACATATATGGCCACACACCCACTTGGTACCTGCTACATGGAACTTTTTAACCTTTTTATAATATATAGGTACCAAGCATTGGTGGAAGATTCTTGATGTTAATTAATGATGATTACATATTATGAGAGTAGCGAAAAAGAGAATTTTTTCAGTTGAATCCTTTGAAATGGAAGAAATTACAATATTGGTCAAGACATTCAAGAGAAACTCGGGACTTAACATCACGATTTTATTGTTTGTAAGAATGAATTTGAACGCAACAGCTCTTCCTACGAAATTTAATCGATTGTTCCCAGACTTATTTTTTTTCATATTTTTTCAACCAACCGCAATTTTGATTTATTGTCTGCATACCTTACAACTTCTTAGCAGGCTTTTTCCTTAAGATGCTTTTTTGCTTTTCTCACAAAAAAAAACCAGCCTATGCCATTTCATTATTAAGAAAATTTGTCAATGCCACTGTTTATACGAAATTCCCATTATAGAAATTACTCAAAAATGGCAAGCAATTTTACCTTTTCAAGTGGTCTTTAGTTAAAAAAGGCATAAAATAGATGTGAAAAATATTTAAAATGAAAAAAAAAAATAAACTGGTGAAAGACATTAGTAATAGCAGAAGGCAGCAGCGCATTTCAACGCAAAAAGCAAAAACCACTTTACAAATCCGAAAATTGGCTGTGAGGTAATTGTGAATGAAAAGATCACTCAGAACCACCAGCTTCAGATTAAATTCTCCTTAGGTATATCATCATGAAAAAGCTACATAACCGTGTGCTCTGTGCTCTCTTTAAACCTTTAGCTCACCCTATTTTTTTTTTTGTATTTATTTTGTTTACTTACCTTGCAATGAATCACTTGAAACGAAACCTTTTTTTTTCTTTTGCACAAAACCCATGTAAAAATTGAAAATACGTTGAGTGCTCTGGAGCAGAATTTTTCAGTTGAATGCTGAAAAAAGGAAGATAAACGGGTCCCCATTACCATTAGCTCTACTCCACCATATATACGGCAGTCATTCTGCAATGATTCATAAACATCAAACGTCCCAGTCGTAGTTCTGATGGTTCCCAGAGAGAACATCATCATCGCCCATCTGCATGAACCGTGTTTAGGTGTTGGTATTCAGAAAGTCTTTGGCCAAATAGACCTCCGTTTCTATTTGGCGGTTGCTGTGGCTGAATTGGTTTTCGTGCTGCTCTAGTGATGCGTAATAATGTCCCCTTCCGTCGCAACATAATTTATAGTATTGCTCTGATATCAAAACCGCGAGTATATACTTTCACTTTGCGTTTGTGACGCTTCACTTCAAACATATGTAGGTGTACCTCTACACTATATGAAAAGGTGTCGATAGTCGTTCTTTCGTACAAAGAAACTCAATTTAGAAATTCATTCAGGTGAATTTCACAAGGTTTTAAAAAAATATACATTAGATGATACGAATGAAACAAAGCATTCAAATTTAACATTCAATTCTATTTTGTGAACATTAATATCGGTGGTTTGTAAGTCATGAGGTAAGCTCACCCATGGCAAATAAGTACCCCAGGCTCGATTTGTTAGTAGCATTAATGAATCCATAATTTGAGTTGTTAACCATCGTTATAGCTAATCAGCCGATTTTGAGTTATGAAAATCATATTAGGGATTCAACCGACTCAAAACAAACTCGCCCAAAGGATACTTTATTTAAATCAAGAATATCTATGCTTTGCTGTTTTTGCTGTGGCATTTCTACCAACAAAATCTCACAAATTAATAATCCTGCTTTTCAAAATCTCATTTTTAAAAAACTCGCATTTACATCTCGCAAATATCAACCAAAATCTCGCAATTGAAGATCTCGCAAATCAAAGCTTTCAACATTAAAATTTCTCAGTAACAAAGCTCTTTGAAATTCCACACTGAAAAATGAAAATCCTGCGTACCGAATATTAATTCTTTTTCTTTGGTTGTTTTTGTTTTCCAAATTGTATTTTTAGCAGCTAACAGCCCCCCAAACAGTTTTTAAGAAAAATCTCTCGAGCGATAACTCTTACAGAACAAATTTCAAATGCTTGGCTATAGCCTAGAAAATTTCCTACAAAAAAGTACTTTTTTCAGAAGAGTAACCGTTTTCGAGATAATTCAATCGGTAGAGTACAAGGTGAGCTTTTCTTGCGTGGTATCCCTCAAGGAAATATGGAAACAGTTCTAAAAAATATATGTACATGGATTTATTTAAAGGTTTTGGGAAAATTCCCCATCGATTCGGGCTCAACTACATTAATCATACGTGGTCGAAGGCCACGAAACATGGTATTTCATTAATATAGGGTGATTCTTTTAAAATGTGACAAAAAACGAGAGCGTGAAGGGTGGGTTGAGAAAAAAAATCGTATGAGAGGGGGTCTACTCTCCCCCGTTTAGCCGGTAGGGACAATTTTCTAAGTAATTGACTTAAAATAGAAAAAATTCATTAAGAAACAACGGTAGCACTAAAAATTCCATATCCACGCCTTAGAGTGAGAAAAGCAGCTAACTCCTATTTCATATTTTTTACAAAAAATTATTAAAAAAAGTGTTTTCAATATTTGAATAAAACCAAAATTGCTAAATTCAGTGACATTGAAAAGAGCCGATAGATTTATGTATTTCTTAGCAATTTTTGAAGTGGGCTATAATGATGGAAAAAAGTCGAGTTAGCCGCTTTTCACTCTAAGCCAACAATATTATGACTTTTGTAGAGCCAAAAATCGCTTATTTTATTTTAATTTTAAATAAAGTTGTTTGAGTGAACAATTTTCAAACTAAAAATTTTGCAAAACAAAAATTGAAAAAAAATATTTAAGTTCTTTTTTCAAAATTTTATGGAATTTTTTTGTTTTCAAAATTCAATGATTTCCTGTTTTTGACAGTAAATTCATAAGAATATTTAATTTTGGAAACAAAAACAGTACCTACTTTGTTATGTATAAGCAATTTTGAAAATTTCTTTTAATTTTTGTTTTTCAAAATTTTAGAGATTAAACAAAAAATATTCTCAAAAAAAAAAAAAATTTATTTTTAATAAAAGAAATCAAAGCATTTTTTAAAGATATATAAAATCGGTTTTTTAATTTTATTCAGAAGTTTTATTTTTATCTGCAAATTTATATTTTTTTAAGGATTGAGACGAAAATTTTTTTTTGGTGTAAACAAAGAATTAATTTCATGCCTTTAACATTCATCTTTCATTAAACCAGCTAACGGAAATACTCACTCATGAGCTGCTCATCACAAGAATTTGATCCATTCCTGAAAATTCTAAGAAATGTATTTATAAATTATACTTTTCGGATTCAGTGTGAAATTTGTACCCAAATTTCTGCGATAGATACTAAATTTTGTTCAAAATTTTTTGAATTTACCACTAAGCTCACGTATAGTCTATAATTTTTAATGAACATTTAGTACAATGCCAACTTAAGTCAAAAATTATTATTCTTTGCATAAATTAACAAAATTTTCACGCAAAAAACTTTGAATTTTATAAAAAAAAATATGGATTATGAGAATTTAAAGTTTAAAGGCTGAATTTATGCTATGAAAAAAAAAATGCCAAAAGCAACTAGATACCCCAGCTTTTTAAAATTTAACACCGGAAACAACTTTTTCAGTAATGAAACGTCTAAAAATTAACCTTTAAAACTCTACTGACGAAGAAAGACTTATTGCCAATTTCATAAACAAACACTAAAATTGCTTTTATCTAAACTCCTTCTAAATTTTATCAGACATTTAAAATGTTTCAGTTTCACCAATGTAGAAAAGGGATATTAAAGGGATATTTTTATTTGACTGAGTTTGCCTCACATCCCTGGATACAAACAAAGAGGTTGTTTCCCTCGCACATGCGAAGTGTATGAGAAAAAGCGAAAAAGCATTACACAACTCAACAAAATAAAAAATTATTTTTGTTTCTGGATTTATTTCATGATTTTTTTATTCGTCATGCTCCAAAATGATGGAAAAATACCTACACCCCCCCCTAAAGTTTGCTTTTGTAGAGTTGGTAGTCAAAATACAGTTACCATAGTTTTCATAGAAATAATAAATGTTTGCTTTAATATTTTTTTTTTTAAAGAGGGGAATTCCTACGCCAATTTGGCATCTCTAGAGTATATTTGTGTCACAAACTAAACACATTTTTATTTTGACATTTAAGGGCGTTAAAATGATATTAATAATGTGCTAAGGCGATGCTAATGCATTTTGCTATAGATGTGGTTATTTTATCAAAATTCACGTTATTATCATTTTTGAAAATATGTTAAGAAACTTAGGAGACATGCAGGATGTCTCGAAGATTGAATATTCTGCACGGTCATTTAGTAAAAAATTAAAAACTTCATTGGGAGCATACTCAGAAGAAAAAGGAAAACGTTTTAACTTGGACTTTATGGACTTCAAGAGTAATCGTCTACAAATGTCAATAAAATTAAACAATGATGGGAAATTATTCTATAGGTTTAATTTTAGAATAGCACATTCCAGAATTAGTGTGTTTGTTGATAAAATTACCGTTTTAATGTTGGTACCAAACATTAAACAACAAAAATGAAGAAAAAAGGAGTTTTTGTTATTTTCAATTTGATCAAAAATTTAAATACATATAACCATCTGGTTTTTAAGCATTCACTTAAGATTGGTGAAAGCATTGAAAATTGAAAACAAAAACTTACTTTTTCACGTAAAACTAAGAAAATTTTAATTAAAAAAAAAAATATTTTTTTTGCAAAATTCTGAGTTTGAAAATTGATTAAAAAAAAACTATTCATGAAAATGACTTAATTTAAAAATTTAATCAAAGAATGAAGTCCTAACTTTAAAAAAAAATTTACCATAATCTTTTTGGCGTTGCCGTTGCTTTTTAACATTTTTTTTTTTGGTTCAAGTAACTTTTTAAAGAAAATTACCCCTCCTGCCTAAACAGGGGAACATAGGCACCCCTTATAATATGTTTTTTTTTGTTTTGAACCAGCTTACACACTCTAGCGTTTTGGTGGATCTTAGTCTTATATCTCGAAATATCAATTTAAATTGATTCTAAGATAGCACATTTTCATGAATTTTCAAATAATGTGCTCCTGGCTACAAAAGCAAACTTTTTCAAACATGACTATTTTTTATTTAATAAGTAATATGTAAGGAATAAGAAAATCATACGCAGAACCCAGAAGCAAAATTTGTGTTGACCAGTGTTATGGATACAATTATTCTGACAGCAAAATATCAGCAGTTGTTGACCAGAATGGCTTAACAAAAAAGACTTTTAAAATTTAATGAGACAAAAACGAGCTTTTAGTTTACAAGGGCATTTAAAATCTTCTTAAATATAAAAGCATTTGGTGAAACCAAAAAACATCATTTTAGGGCTAAATGGCTTTAATTAAAAGCTTTTCGTGAAATTGGCCATTATAGGATTAGCGTTAATGTTCATTTTAGTCAATAAATTGGTATTAAAACTGAGGAAGTCGTCCATATACCTACATATTTGTTGTCCAACATCCAGAAATATGAATATACTATGAAGTTTTATTTATTATGTCAATCACAAACTAAATGGTGATTTCTTTTGTCGTTAAAAATGAAAACTAACGTTGCCTGGTGTTCCGGTTTACCCGGGAAGTTCCGGATTTAAGACAGTAATTCAACTGATCCACCTGTACAGCTTTTTTCCCAGGTTGCGACTTAAATCCTTTACAGTTCCCGTGCGCAACAAAATCTATGCAAATATTCTCGCATGTCAAAAATAATTAAGGTGGAATGAAAAAAAACTTAATTGCATGAATAGCTTACAGTTTCATGCAAGAACAAAAAAACTATTGCTGTCATGGATTGTCACGAAAAATAATTGACTCGTTTTGCATTAGAAAAATATGTTTAACAAAATATTTTTTTTTTATGGTCGGCTTACACTTGCAAAAAAAAAAATATATTCACCTCAAGGCATTATTTGCATGCGAATGGTTTCTGTCTGCACCTAAAAATAGTTATTTTCAATTTTTGGGCCTATAGTTTATTAATTAAAGCTTAATTAATGGCTCACGAAATGGGTGGCCTAGGCTAAGACAAACGTTTTTTGTCTTTAATATTATTCAATTTGGTGGAAAATCGTTTTGGAAATTTTGATTTTTTCGCATGGGAACTGTAAACTATGCTTAAATCAACAAAAATAAAAACAGAAGGATACATATTTTAGTATTTTCTATTCATTTTATACATTTATAAATGAGTAGTGAAAAAGCATTTTTGTAACACCACGCACCGCAAAATACCTTTGACTTATTTCATTCGAAAAACATGTTTTGGAACTCTGCTATGTAAACTTTGTGATTTCTAATCAATTAGCAAGAAAATATGTTTTATTATGAATGCGTGGTGTATCCCCAACTAATTTTTAAATGTTGTCCCGTATAGATATCTTTTAAACTTATTTTATTCGAAAATAAGCTGTAAATTCAAAAATGTTTGGTCAAGCAGCGAGTAGACTATAGAGAAGAGCTAATTTTTTTTTAACTTTTAATTGAATTTTTTGCAGACACCACTTCTTCTTCGTTCTTCGTATTCAATATTAAAAAAGCTTGAGCAGTACATAGGCCTTTAACACCCTAAGGCTTTGGTTAAAGCAAGTTTCCTATATAATAATAAAATTCACAGTATTTTAGAGACTCTCCCAAAGCAAAAATTAGGAACGTTAGTGGTACTTTAACCTGTCAGAATTAATTTACATGACGCACTAGACATTACTAGCAAATCAAAACAAAAAAAAAAAAACAAAAAATAAAAGAAATTTTGCAAGTTGTTCCAAACAATTCGGGTTTGTTCCGGAGGGCTTCAATACTGTGATTTGTATGCATCAGTAACCATCGATCAAATTTTGCGTCTTCAAAATGATGAGTTCAACTATAGACGAAACCATGGCACGCATTTTGAGGTACCTAAAGCTCATTAAACTAATTAATTATTAATTAAAATTAATAGAGCAAAAGAAATTAATAAAGTATTTTGATATATTCTGATTTTTGTTTTATTTTAATTTGTCCCGGGCAAAATTAAAATCCAGGGTTTTCTATAATCTTAGGCATTTGTCCCGTCGATTCCCTAAAAAAATCGGGTAACCCTAATGGAAACCAATTCATAAATCCATTTTGTTTAGGAAAACCGACTTTATACTCACAATTGCTCGAATGGTGAGTTGTAAAAATTTCATTGCAAAAAATTGAGCGACAATGATAATGACGGCTGATGGCGTCGACTCGCTGCCTCTGGTGAAGTCTGGCCGTAGTCGTCCAAACATAGATTTCAGTGCTTAAGTCATGGTGTTCGTCTCGCCGTGCTCATTTATGGAGGGATATGTGTCGTGGTTTTCTAGCTATGGTCTCGTTTTGGTCTCGCCGTGACATTTACATGTGGTTTTTGGATTTGAACATGTTTTGCCATAATCTCACTTTAGCCTCACTTTGGTCCCGCTAAAGTAGCCCTGGCAAAATGTACTTTCACTGTGGAATAAATCCAAGTGAAGGTTTTCAAATGCAATAATCTTTATTTTGGTATAAGGAATACTCACCCAAAAGTCCATTGACAAAATCATGTGCGGATTAGAAGTAATTCAAGATCAAATGTCAAAAAATTGGTTTTTCGCTTATAACTTTTAAACGGTAAGTGCTATCAAAAAGTACTTCATACAAATCTTGTAGATCATATAATTTTCTATAAGAAATGTTAGCTCACTTTTTTTTCTCCCACTGATCTTTTAGGAGACATCGCCATTTGAAAAAAACATTATTTGACGAGAATGTCTGTTTTTCGCCTGTAACACATAAACGGTGATTGCTATCAAAAACAACTTTATACGAAGTTTTTACATTATTAAATTTTCTACAAGAAAATATCACTACATTAAAAACTTCGTCAAAAGTTAAAAAATCTGTTTTTTTGCTTTTTACTGTCAAATGACGAAGTTGTCAAAGATCAATTCTATGGAGTCTGGTCAAAACAGCATAAGTCCATTTTTGTCAAAATTGAGTTATGAATGCAGAACTATACAGAAAAAAATCTAGTTTCGTTTGGTCTTAACAGCTTAAGTCTAAGTAAACCGATTCACAAGATATTCTGTGGCCCTAACGACACTTTGGTTTTGATTTTTATGTTATGTTTGGCCAAAACGACACAACTCTACTTGTGTTGTTTTAACCGAACAAAAATTTTCAATTTTTCAAATAAAAATCTGGTCAAAATGACATAACTCCATTGCTTTTATTTCGTAAGCAAAGTTAAATGCTTGCTGTTTAGTAACGACGCGACGCACAGTGCGTCGACTTGTGGACAAAAATAAAAAAAATAAAAATGCAATTTCTATGTTTTAAGCTCTAAACCTGTTCTGGAACATCTTGGAGTACTAAAATATGTTTTTGTTTTGTTTTTTGTTTTTCTCTTCTTAGGGGATTAGCGGGACTTTCGTTAGAAATTGAGGTAATTTAAGCTGCAGTGTAATTAGAGGTTGAAATTTTGTGCGAACAAGTTTAGCTCGTGTGAGAAAAATATTTTGCTTTTATAATTTTTCTTATTTAAATATTGAAAATGGATACATTGAGTACTGGTATGAGTTGTTGTTTTATTTTTTTCTTGTTTATGTGAATTTTGGTGATTTTTTGAAAAAAATGCTCTTTTTTAAGGCTTATAAATTGTAGAAACTTAAGCTTTAAAAAAATGTTAGCAAATGGCAGCAAAATCTTTTATGCCATTATGTTTTGTTGTTATTGTGCTCTAAGAAAATGTTAATTTTTCTTGCTACTTCTTGCTAACCTTCAAAATATTTGACTTTTTGTAGGACAAGGTCAAACCATTAAAAATGAAAAAAATTTCGAAAAATGGATTTCTTTCGATAAAAACTCTAAAATAGAAGGTGTTATTCAATTTGTATTAAATGAATTGAAAATAAAAAATTGTCCTGGTACAAATAAGAGTGATTTGGCGGAAAAAATGAGACCTTTTGACAATTTGGAACGTATGTAGGTGGAAAGCGTGTACACGAAACCACGCTCTTTTTGCGAGACGCCACGGAGTCTGGTTAAAAACTCCTTTTATTCTTCCAAAAAGCATTCTCAATTTTCTAGAAAATGCAATATCTTCTGAAAAACTAAGTACTATACGTGGACCGCTAAAAGTATTTTCTGATTTATCTCAGAAAACCAAAAAACGTAGAGTTTGTGAGGTTTTAGAATCTAACTCTACTGAAGAGCTAAATTCTACCATTGAAGATTTTGAAAATAGAACTCCGATTTTTGATTTTTTAAATTAGAGTTGTTCATTTTTGTGCACAAATTTCTATTTTTTGGTCCTATTTATTTGTGTTGTCAGAATTTATCTTAAAAATATTATTTTAAAATCAATTATTTGTGAAGTATTTGAAGATTGAATGGTAGAAGACAATTTACTACTTTATAGTGTAAAATAAAAAAATGAAAAATCATTTAAAAAAATGATTAATTTTTTTTTATTAATATTGAACTTTCAAAGGAATTTTTCAAAAATTGTTAACTATATAATAAAAGAATCTGTTTTAAGCTTTCAAAAAAGATATAGCACAATATTGTAAGTATTTCCGTTGTTTTAAAATAGCTGTTTTTCTATTTTCAGTCAATGTTTAGGGAATTTGTCCCCCCTTATAGAAAGGAAGGGGAAATACACCTCCCCTTCAAAAGAATTTATTTCTTGGGATATGTCCAAAAATGCTTTCATAAAGTATTGGCCTCTATCTTGGAAATATTCTATGTACTTCTTACCTTTGAAGAAACAGTCTTTCTCATATAAAAATAAACACTGAATCAAAAAAAATAAATAAGGACAATTTAACAAAACCAGCTTCTGTACACTACAACTTGCTTTCATTATGTCACTGAAATGACCATGAATCAATATATACGTACTTTTCCGGTTATTTCTGGTTTAATTGATCAAAAACCATAGATGTTGTAAGACGATAACATTGTTTTTCAATTTCTTGAATTTTTTACTCCCCGTATCTTTCTTAACCTTGCTCCTACCGAAAATATGAAGAAGATCTTTTTTGTAGGAAATTTATTATTCTTTCATTTTGTAGTGTACACTTTTCCACGCAAGCGCTTAGTTTTCAAAATATTCCCGAAAAATTACAAAAGGGGACCTTTAAGCCCCCCTCCCGGCTATAGGTCGCGGCCCTGGGCTGGGGACTTTTAGTATGTTATACCTGGGGGTCACCCCTACCACATTTAATAATAACCCAGAGAGCATGATTTATTGCATTTATTTTTCCTTCGTTGACTGGACTATTGGCAGTGGGCGGATATTTTTTTGTTTTTGAACTCACCTAGAAAGTCAAATTCTCTAAATATTATTCAAATCGTGCTAAATTCTTAAGATATAAACCATATTCAAAAGTGGGCGTGGCAGGGGACGTGAAAATTTCATTAGATTTTAGAAAATTTCTTTTTTATTACATTTACAACAAATTTTTTTTGCAAAGTCAACTTAGTTTTGGAAAATTGATTTTTGTCCACCATCTCCATACAATCGACGCACTGTGCGAAGGTTTATTTTCAAAAACCAATCGTTTTGATACAAAGGGAGCCAAGTTTTTCTATGTGCGAAATATCTGTGAAACAAATTAGTGACGAAAAGTAAGAGATAATGGGTATGCCAAGTTCTAAATTTAAGTTGAGTTATGTCAAAATAACTCCAAGATATGAAAAGAATTTTTATTTTATATTTACTGACTAAAACTAGCTAGGTTTACTCGTCAAAGCCTTTTAAACTGTGGGTAATTGAGCAATAAAAATTAAACCTGCCAAACTTGGGATTGTGCATGGTCCATATAATATAATACAAATTTGGGGAAAATAAGCGCATAAATGAAAAACCTCAAATTTTCCATTTTTTCAAAGATTTCAAGATTCCACATTGGATGTCAGGAAGTGCACAATAATTTTGATGATCCGTCAGTGAATGAGTGAGTGATGAATCAGTCAGTTACGCTTTCAGTGATTTTTTAAGTACTGTATATCAGAAATCACTAGTTCTAAGAAGTTGAAATTCGTTGATGCACCTAAACTTGACGTGGGCCGTTTCCAAAAATGTCAAATCAAAATCAGTTTGATCGTCATCTTTTGACGCAGAAGTTGCTATCGTCAAATATGCAAAAGTGATTTGATCAAAGTCGGTCAATATCCTTGCAAACGCATTTGAAGCTTTCGAATAAGCTCTCTGGCTTTTCAATTTAAAGTTCGTCAACTAAATTTTGTTGTTGCACAGGTGCAGCGCAGATGATATTTTTGAATCTGACTTTTGCAAGCTACACTATCGAACAAAATCTTGTTGCAGTAAAATTTGTTTATCATTTTTGAACATGCAGTTCGCATGTAAGAGCATTTTGCAAATGCATTTTTTGACGCAGTTGACGTCACCTATACGGCCTAGTTTAGCGAATATTTAGAATTGGAATGGTCTGACTTAATTGGTATACTGGATGAAGTTGTTGTTGGCAAAAAAGACGACAGTGGAAACATGTTTGGTTTTTAAACGATATTTAAAAACAGATACCCGATAATTATTTTTCAAAACAACGTTAAATGTAGAAACAAATTTCCGATGCGGTAAGCTTCACAAAGCAGGTAGAAATTCATCGATTTTAACGATTTTAACGATTTTAACGGCATAAGACTAGGACCGCACTTGCGATTTCAATCGCGTGACTGTTTAGTCCCAGAAATAGAATACATGAATTTGAATAAGAATGAACACACATGCGACCTAGAAATTGCGACTGAAATTTGTTCCATTTTTCTGGCGATGCGATTGTCGAAAGTTAAAATGAAACAAACGGACTTAGATGGTTGTGCTCACACTTGCGATTTAAAACTAGAAAAACTAGAAAAAATTATACACGCACTTGCGATTTTCAAACGTACGATTATTTAGCCGCAAGAAATGAGACACATGGTTTTAAATGTGAATGCACACATACGCGACTTTAAAATCGCAGCGATTAAAAAAATGGAACCAGATCTATTTTTTGAGCGTTTTTTCTGTCGCAAAATTGAATACTTTGAAAACTCCATTATTCGTTTCTGTTTTTGAATACTGCTTTTGCAATTAAAGTTAAAGGAATTAGTTTGTCTATAAAACAACATAATATTTATACAAATTATTTTAGTACAGGTCTTATCTCCACCCATTAAAAGAAATCGTTTGGTCAAAACAACATATCTCCCTTAAAACATACATAGAAATATAAATTATATATATTTCTGTGTAAATACCATTATTTATAGAAATACTTCATCACAATATTTTTGAAATAACCAAATTTTTAAACTTTAAAATGCATTTTTCTCAAAACTAAGATTTTGGACTTATGTTGTTTTGATCAGACTCCATAGAATTTATACCTACTTTATGTGTTATTATATTGTCTACAAAAAATACTGTCGAACTTTTTTCATAGGAGTGATCAGTTAAAAGATATTAGTACTTCAAAAAGGTGAAAAGTTCAAAATATGGATTTTCGCCTACAACTTTTAAACCACAAATTCTGTCAAAAATTTTTTACACAATTTACAGATTATATGACTCTCTACAAGAAAACATTTTCATATTTGTTGTAAAATTGATCATTTAAATCATATTACTATTTCTAAAATTGGTCAAAAGTCAAAAATACCGGTTTGTACATCTTTTCTCTTAAATGACGAAGTTGTCGAAAAATAATTTATTCTCATTGTTAAGATAGTCATATTTCCAACAAAAAGTATCATCATGACTATTTTGATACGAGTGCTCAGTTACGAGATATTGCTGTTTTAAAAATGTTCGAGTTTCGAAAATACAAGTTTTTCGGTGTATACATATATCTTGAAAATAATAAATTACCTAAATTTTTTAATAAATTCCGCATATTCCGTACCAACTGTGATTCTTTGTGTCCAGTGCTTTTTTGTTATTGAATGTAAAATTTTCGGATATATTTTTGGTTTCAATTGTGTAAATGGCTATTTACTAGCATCTACATTTGATATCATGACCAAACTTGCTACTTCTACCAAATGGCTTGGAAAAGTGTTGTAAAAATGTCAGTATTGTGGCATGTTCCTTGTTTTTCCGATTAAATCTACTTTTTTGTTATGAAACTTCGTTGAAAAGAAATGTTGTTCTTAAAAAATTTTGAGTGAAATGCTTGTTTGACAAAATTATGCAAAAATTAAGACAAAATATTTATTGCTAATAAAATAATCATGAATGAATGTTGTCCGAGGATTTACTTTTATTTTTAAATTAAAAAGATTTCTCTCTGAACCGCCATTTTGTTTTAGTTTGAAGATGTTTGTATGGTGGTTTTCTAAAAGAGGCACTATTTATTCATAGATATCTAACAACAGTCGTTTTATTTGTTTTACGTTGCTGTATTTTAAAAGTGATATGTTTTCATTTGAAGAAATTGTGTCACAAATTAATTTGTCAGTACCGTGGTAGTATTTTTTAAAGCATGTTATAACATGTTTTTGGTTGATTAACAGAATTTTGTATTCCTTTTTACGACATGTTAAAATTGTCGTGGAAACTATTTGTCTAATTATAATAGAGAAGTTAGGTCACATAAACTGTCTAAATGTCAGTACCGTGGCACCGTGAACTTGAATTAAATTATTTCTTGCAAAAATATTTATTTTCTACCAATTTTCTTTATTAAAATAGTAGCAATACCTCAAAAGAACCAAACAAAAATTATTTCGTGCAATAATCTAGAATCTCAACAAAAATATAGGTAGTAAAAAAAAGAGAAAAAAAAAATACAAATAAAAAAGTAAAAAAGCTTCATTATGGTACTATAAAAGATATTATCTTATTGTACAAACCATTATTGTTAAATAAATGAATGAATGAATGAATGAATCGTCTATTCCAGTCTTAGTACAATTCACCATATTTTTTGTTCTTTAAAAGTTGTAGCAAAATGCTTTTACAGATTTGATACTCTGACTAAAAGAAGCCACAAAAACGAAACAAAAATTATTTCCAATAAGTTTTAATTTCTGAAATAAAAAAAAAAGAATCACTGTTGGCAGAGAATCACCCACATATGTCCATTGTAGCTTTACCATTTCAAAGTTTTGGCCCGAAAGTCCCTTTTTCGGTACAATATGTCAAATTTCAAATTCGTAAGAAATATTCGAAATCAAGATTTTGCTCAAATGTGAAATTACGACTGTAGAGAGTTTTTTAAAAGAATATAAGTTCGCAAATTTGTTTTTCGGCTCTTTTTGAATGCTTTCATACCAACTAACTGAACGACTGTTCCGATATAAGATTTTGTACTAGGTGCAAGAAATGTTAAATTTGTCATGCAGTACCAAAAAAATAGGCTTTCGGACAAAAACTGCAAAAAAATGATAACAAATGGTACAGTTTTAATGGCTTTATCTTTGTGAGTTTTCAATTAATATGGCTTTTTTAACATATTTTATTAATGCCTCAATCCTCTGCTTTATCTTGTTAAAGTATGTCTTGAGCTTATCTTTGACACGAACAAAAAATATGCGCAGTTTGGAAAGAAATTTAAAAATCTTTGATTTTTAGGTTGGTTATTGTTAACTTTTTCTGCTCAATTTTTTTATGAAATTTTTTGAGCTATCCATTCTAATAGAAAATTTAATTTTGAACAAAAAGTTTCAAGTGTAAGATCGTCAAATTTGGCTTAGTTCCCGAGTTATACCAAAAATATTGAAAAGTAGCCAGTATGAACATTCTCTCAGAAACGCATTGGTGAAATTAGTAGTATTTTTGGTTGAAAGCATGCTTATGGGCCAAACAAACATAGTCAACTATAACCAACTCATTCAAAATTTACCACAACCGTGTCTGTTTGTGAAACAAATCGTACACTTGGGCGTATGCGTACTTTTCTTATTATAGGTATTGGACTTTTAACGTTTTGACTTCAATTTTTGTTTTTGTTTTTTTTTTTTTGTGCAGCTCAAGTTTGTAAGCGATGTCGGTTGTAAACTAATTTATTTTAACAAACTAATTCAAGGAAATAAAATCAAACAACTCCACTGGCAAAATTAATAAATTCAAGAAATATTTTCGCTACAAAAATGAAATAAGCCTGAAAAAATCCTCCTTTAATGAATTTCAAACATTTTGCAATCAAAGGGGGATAACATCATAAATTTATGGAAGAGGCAATTCCTCTACCATAACCATCACCTTTCCTCTTTGGCATTGACCACAGAATAGGCATACAGTTAAACTATCAGTTAATCCAAAATGTAGGTTATTTCAATAATATCTGATATGTACATTAGGGTGGTCGTTATATGGTTTTTTTTTAGTTTTTATATTTGGATGGGCCTAAATTGGCTCTAAATGAAGAAACAAAAATTCCCTAATTTTTCCAGATTTTTTTTATTTTCAACCCTTATAGTCGCTGTAGGAATAAATGAAACATTACTGCAAGTGTTGCCGTTGTTTTTTAATTATTTTTTTTTCTATTTTATGCAAATATTTTATTAAATTGCCCTTCCCGTCTCAACAGGGGGAGATATTGCACCCTTTCCGTAGGATTTATTTCTTGCCTACCTCCCACCTACATGCTCTGAGTTTTTGGCAGATTTTACGTGAATTTTCTAGTAGTATCCAAAAGAAAAGGGAAATTTAATTTATTACTACAGCGACTATTTGGGATGAAAATACAAATCTGAAAAATTAAGGGATTTTTTTTCTTCAGTTAGAGCCGATTTAGGCCCATCCACGATGACCTTTTTTAACGACCACCCTAATGTATATACATATATAGAGCTGAGCATATTTTCAGATAATTTGTGGCAAATTTTAGGTTATAACAAAGTTATATTTTCATAATGAGAATGTACAGGTTACAAGGGTCAAATTTTATATAACCCTCAACAAACGATTTGAAGCAATCTTTTTTTGGATTTTCACTTTGCTCACTCGTACCTCATGTGGCCTTTTTTTGGGCAAACATTTATGTTGACTCACAAATGTACATATGCACATATATATAGTTTGTCAATGTGAATGTACACAGATTTTTTGTTACATTCAGAGCACGTTATCCGATGCCGATGGCTTTTCGCTATTGTATTAAAGCTATCTTAAACTAAAAAGTTTTATTTTTAGCGGCAATAAAACTTTTTTTCAGTCACAAATTTTATTAAAATGGTGATGTTCGACACCATGGTTAATAAAGTGCAGGGATTTTTGAGCATTTATTATTCTATCATTGTTGTGAAGGTACCATTTTGTAAGCTTTGTATATCTAACATTTTTGTTTTGATTTTTCTATGTCATTTATTTTGTGAAAATAAGTTTGCAAGAAAATAAAAATGATTTTTGGCTGACGTTCAGCTTTTTGTACATATGGGTGATTCCGTTCCAACTGTGATTCTTTGCGTCCAGTGCTTTTTTTGTTGTTTAATGTAAAATGTTCGTATATATTTTTGGTTTGGATTGTGTAAATAGCTGTTTACTACAATCTACATTCAATATCATGACCAAATTTGCTACTTCTTCGACATGGCTTGGAAAAGTATGGTCAAAATGTCAGTACCGTGGCATGTCCGATCCTTGTTTTTCCGATTAAGTCTACTGTTTTCGAATAAAATAGTTCATTGAACAGAAATGTTGCCCTTAAAAAATTTTGAGAGCAATACTTGGTTGACAAAATAATGCAAAAATTAAGTAAAAATACTTATAGCTGAATAAAATAATCATGAATGAATGTTGTCCGAGGTTTAAGTTTTATTTTTGAATTCAAAAGATTTCCCGCTCAACCGCCATTTTGATTTAGCTTTAACACTTGTGTATTGTTGTTTTCTAAAAGAGACACTATTTATGTATATTTAACAACAGTAATTTTGTTTTTGGTACGTTGTTGTATTTTAAGAGTGATATGTTTGCATGCGATGAAAGTATGTCACAAATTTATTTGTCAGTACCGTGGTAGTATTTTTTAAGCATGTTATAACATGTTTCTGGTTGGTTATCAGAATTTTGTATTCCTTTTAAAGGTACAGGTTAAAATTGTTCTGGAAATTATTTTTCTCATAAACAAAGAGAAGTGAGGTTACATAAACTGTCTAAATGTCAGTACCGTGGATGTCAGTACCATGGCATTTAAATACTTACTGAGCTTTAAATAAATATAATTAAATAATTCTTTGCAATAGTATTCTCTTCTACCAATTTTCTTTATGAGAACGGTAGCAATACCTCAGACGAGCCAAACAAAAATCATTCCGTGCAATAAAAACTAAGTAATAACCCAGCACAAGGAAATGGGTTGCCATTCAGAAGAACAGACTTCAAAAATGAAAAAGAGATAATTTTTTAAAGAAAAAAAGGGAAGTAGAAATGTCAAGAGGTCAAAACGTATTAGAAAATCAAGAATCTCAACAAAAATATGGTTAAAAAGAGGGAAAAAAATTAAAAAGAAAAAATAGAAAAAGAGTGTCATTATCGTATATACTAGTTTTAGTACATTTCACTATATTTTTTGTTCTTTAAAAGTTGTAGCAAAATGCCTTTACAGATATGATACTCTGACTAAATGAAGCCACAAACACAAAACAAAAATTGTTTCCAAGAAGTTTTAGTTTTTGAAAAATTTCTAAAAAAAGAATCACAGTTGGCAGAGAATCACCCATATGTACATGTACATACACATAGGTGGATAAGAAAAATATCTGTTTCACATTGAAAAATATCTTCACTTCGAGTGTATCGCTTCGGTTTGAAAAGATATTAAAAGGACATTTTCTAAACTTTGAAGCTTCTACCGCATTCTTCGCAGTCAGTTATGTAGAAATAAATATTTAAATGTAAGGCGCATATATAATTCAATTTAAATATACGAGTAATCAAACAAAATAATACATTTCCAAACCTGCTCGTGTAAACCTACATTTATTTTCTCGCTAGATACATTTTCCTTTAAACCCTAAGTAAAACTCAGGTTACCCCTAATAAATAACAACAGGTGTTGTTAAATACAACCGAATACAGCATTCAACAAACAAGGTACACAATTTATTGATGTAGACCCCATTTAACATTTGCATAATTTTATTCTTCAGCTGATTTATAATTTAGATATTATTTTCTCTTGTTGAACAAACATATAGACAAATAAAAAGATACAAAAAAGTAATTGTTGACTTTTTGTTATTGTATCGACACATAAACAAAATGAAAAAAAAAAAAAAATAGCTAAATTAATTTAAATTCCTTAATGGTAAAATTTCGCTTTCAAACTCACTTTGTCATTTAAAAGATTCAAGGATGTGGAATTTAAATAGACAGTTCAGTTTCGTTATTGATGTGCCACTAACAGCTTGCTTGGTGCGGATACATCTCGCAGCGCACATATAGCTTGAAGTACATTTTATTCAAATCTTTATTTTCTTCCTTGCGTCCTTGCATGCATTGCATAGCGATAGCATGCTGGTAGCAAACGATGAAGAAGTCGATGCGGGTTGCATTCTGAATGCGGCTTTTACACACAAAGTGAATTTTCTTCCATTTTTTTTTTACCATCAGGAAAATATAAAATACGCTGTTGGGTTGAACGTTGAATTCATTTACTTATGTATCCTTGAAGAGGACTATCAATTCGAAATGGCAAGAAAAAATATTTATATTTTTTTTCCTTTCGCTTTCCAAACAGGCTCATTTCAATTCCTTGCGTAATAGACTATGATAAGGATAGAGAAGATGCATGCAGAGTAAGGCTTGAGGAACAATGGAAAAAAACACGAGAACAAGAAGTATTGTATTATATTGTATCATTGGTTGTATGGAAAACCTTGCTTGGTTGTAAATATATTGGTGCGTTTTTGATCATGGTAATTTCAATTGAAAAAGTTTTTTTTTTCAACAAAACACCACCCGTTCTCCTTTTTAATTCAGGTACCTACTCAACATGATTGTTTGGCGTCTATTCAAAAAAAAAAAAAAAAACAATTCGTGGAAAAATAAATTGCGAACATGAATAAAAATCCTAAAAGAGTTCATCAGAAATTTGAAGAACTTTTTACAAATGTTTCTTTTTTTTGTTCAGAAATTGCTTTGAAATTGAAAGTTTTTGTGAGTAAAATGTCTGCACAAAGTTTATGTTCTTCCTTTTTGTTTTGAAAATACTCATTTTAACTTTTTTAAGGAAATTTTCATAGTTAAGAGATTTAGGTAAAAGTTACGATGGAAAATCTTTGAATTACTCTACTAAGTAGGTTGCTTCGTTTACTGGTAAAGTCAAAAGAATTCTGAGAACAATACTAATATTTGAAAGAAATCTTACTTATTTACTTACCCGGCTCCCGATCCATGAAGGGCCTCTGCCTGAGATATTGCGGTCTTCCATCGGTTGCAGTCCCTCACACGCTCCCTCCAGTCGTCGAGACCAAGCGCTCTTGCGTCTGTGACCGCCTGGTCCCTATAGCGGAGGTTCGGTCTTCCTGGTCGTCTCGAACCTGGGGGCTGGGATTCGAAGATTTTCTTGGCTGGAGCGTTGTTGTCCATTCGCTTGATGTGGCCTATCCAGTGTAGTCGACGTGTTTTGGCTCTTTGGACTACATCCATATCTTGGTACAGCTCGTACAGTTCACGATTGAATCTTCTCCTCCAATCGCCCTCTTCGCATATAGGACCAAATATCCGCCGTAGAATTTTTCTCTCGAAAGTGCCCAGGATCAATTCCCCTTTTTTACTTATCGTCCAGCACTCGGCGCCGTAGAAGAACTGGTAAAATTAGAGTTTTGTATAGCGTGCACTTTGTCTTTCGAGAAAGGAGTTTTGAACCCATTTGTTTGGCCAAACCGAAGTAGCAGCGGTTCGCTAGGGTAATTCTTCGTCGGATTTCCACTTAGGTGTCGTTCGTGGAATTGATGTTTGTTCCGAGGTAGGTGAACTCCTTGACTACCTCGAAATTACTGCTACCAACAGTGACGTTTTGTCCTAGGCGATGGACAGATGAGGCTATGTTTGTTGATAGCATATACTTTGTTTTGTCCTCATTCACTTCAAGACCAACGCGTTTCGCCTGTTCATCAATAGCTGTGAATGCTTCAAGTACAGCTCTCTTGGAACGGCCGATGATGTCGATGTCGTCCGCATATCCAAGCAGTTGAGAAGACCTGTTAAAGATAGTGCCTTCCATGTTAACACCACTCTTGCGCACTATCTGCTCCAGGACTAGGTTGAAGAAATCACATGATAGCGCATCTCCTTGTCTGAACCCTGTACACGTCTGGAATAACTCGGATGAGCTGTTACCCATTTGCATGTTGCACCGCGAATTTTGTAACGTCATGCGGCATAGCTGGATCAGTTTTTTCGGGATCCCGAGTTCCGACATCGCCAATAGAAGCTCTTGACGACTTATGCTATCATATGCGGCTTTGAAGTCGATGAATAGGTGGTGGGTCTCGACTTGAAATTCGTTGGTCTTTTCCAGGATTTGCCTCAATGTGAAGATTTGGTCTATCGTTGATCTGCCTGGCCTGAAGCCACACTGGTACGTGCCGATCATAGTGTTGCAGAAAGGTTTTAGACGCTCACATAGTACGTTGGATAGGATCTTGTAGGCAACATTAAGCAGGGATATGCCTCTGTAGTTCTTGCAGGACATAGGATCGCCTTTTTTGTAGATTGGGCATATGGAGCTATTTGCTATTTGATTGGGCATATGGAGCGCGAAGAACTTTGTTATACATAAATTGTGTGTGAACCACGTGGGTAGCACTGTTTTTCTCAGCGTTTAAAGGCGTGAAACATCCGGTAATTGGTACGAATCTGTGACGACTGTAGAATGTACCAAGATTCACATGGCAGCAGTGTTGGCACTCTCATTTATCACCATGTTAATAAATTTGGTTTGGGAGAGCCTTAATAGACACGTATTATTATATACGGATCTTGATCAGGATTATTTTTTAACACGTAATACAAAAACAATTCAATGATCCAAATATTAATACTTACTCTGGCGGGTAGATATAGCTTTTATGGTAAGGTAATATTAGCTGTGTTTTTTTCCTTGCCCGAATGGGCTTGGACGAAAAAAACGATGTCGGGGCTAAGCAATTTACATTTTAAAAGCAACAACAACTAAGCCCCTTCGGGCTTAGCTAAGCCCAGAGAATTTTCGGGGCGTAACTTTTTTTTCTGTAATGGCGTCGCTTAGCCCCGATGTCGTTTTTTTCATCCGATTCCCCCGGGCTTGCGAAAAAAAAACACACCTATTAATTGCAGTTCGATGGTTTGTCATGCTGACGATGTCGGTGCTCATCAGTTTGAGGAGAATTTTCGGTGCTTAACTTAAGCACGGAGAAAAACTGTGTTACCGGCATGAATTACATACATGTTATCGATAGTTTGATGGAAACTCCATGTTTTTTCTGTGATTGCGTCGGTAGTCCCCGGTGTCGTTTTTTTACCGATTTCATCCATGTTTGCAAGAAAGCTATAAGTTACGCACTTATATCTTAAACGTTTGTTATGTTATTCACATCGGCACAACAGTTTTACTCCGCATTTAAGATAAGCGCTGATAGTTCTCTTCGTTTAAATTAGCCCGAGAAGGTTGTCTTCTACCTGCGTTACTGACTGTAATCGATCAATCGCATGCAAATGTCACTTCTCTTGGTTTAGCTTAGCCCCAATTTTATGCAAACGTCACTTTTGCTACGACCTGTCAACGCGTTGACAAGTAAACTTTTAGTGTCTTCTAAACGTCGATAACACACTTTTTATCAGCTTTTAAGTTAAGTGCCGAGAATTCTATGCGTAAAGCTCAACATAACGACTCAAAGAAAATGTCACCCAATTGCCTTAAAATCAACTTTTTCTGGAGCCATAAAAATTCATCAAGAATTTGTGATTTTTTAGAGTTTTTTAATCCATCGACATCGAAGCCATCCGTCAATGAAATTTAACAATTGTGGGAGATGGGCTGAGCATAGGATAATTGAAATAATCTAGTCTCCTAAGGCCAATCCTTCTTAAAGATATTTAACTTTAAAAATGTCTGACAATCCACATACAATCCTTAAGGCCTTGAACCACTCGTGCAGTTTATTTGTACTGTCTACCCATATTGATACCGTTAAGCAAAACCGACCGTGCGGACCACCAAATTGTAAGTACTTCAGGCGCTGACGTAACTTGAGTAGAGTAGGGTTTTTTTATAAATATTAATTTTGAATATCATTGGTAGATATTTTAAATTACATTAAAAAAGAGAGCAATAATTGAAATCCAATACAAATTAAAATTGGGAATTTTAAAATGAAAGATACAAAATAAAATATGGGTTTACAAATCTGTATAATGAATATATCGCATGAATACAATTAATAAAAATGTTTTTAATTTAAACGGATGGAAATAAATATGTAAATTGTAAATATCAAATTAAAAAAATATTCTTGAAATATGCTTTTGTTTGTTTAACCCAGTCACTTGCCAACAATAATTATTACTGAAAATGTTTATTTTCCCTTCAATATAAGTAAGTAATTAATATAAAATTATGGTAAAACAACTCAAATTTTAAAATGGCTTTTATTTAAAAAGTTATAAAGGTATTATGAAAACGACTGGTGTTATTATTAAGAATATCATTTGGTTATTTTTTTTTTTATTTTTTAATTGAGTACTTACCTATTTGTTTTGTAAGTACATAATTATTTTATTTCATAAGTATCTGGACCTTAGTTGCAATAAAATAAGTAAATAAACAACTCGAATAACGTACCTTAATTTGATAAGTTAAAACTTTTAACCGATATAATGTTTTTAACTTAAACTTTTAGTACAGCTTAAGAAAAAAATTAGCTTTTTCAGTTTATTACTTCCGGTTCTATTGTTTAATAAAAAAATATAAATAATGTAGTACCTCGTGGTATAATGGTTAGTGCGTTGGATCATGCTGAAGGTCTGAGTTCGATTCCCATAGCGGCTTCCTCCTAAAAACAGAAGTGTTTTTGAGGTGATGCTTCTTGCAAGGAACTGATAAAACTTCCGTTCGGATTGGGCAAAAATTGTAGGTCCCCTCCATTGGCAGTTTGTAAGCGAATTTTCCAGTATGCAATAAAAAGGGAAATTTAATTTACTCCTATCTATAGTCGCCATAGGGGATGGAAATCAAAATATGAACAAATTGAGGAATTTCTGTGTCTTCATTTAGAGCCGATTAAGTCCCATCCAAATATTAAAACCCAAATAAAAACCATATAAAGACCACCTTAATGTACATAAATTATAAACAAATAAGTTTAGTGGCACAATTTTAAACAAAAATACTGAAAATAGAAAAATATATTAAAAGATCAACGGCAATTATTGTGTAACTTTTATTTAAAGCAACATGTCTATTCAAATCAAGTTCTTGTCAATAGTTTCAGCCAATTTTGTTTTCATACCTACTTAAAATAAAAAAAAAAGAAAAACGAACTCTCCAAATCCAAGTCCTAAGAAAAATACCTTACCTGAAAAAAACTAAAAAAAAAACATATAACCATCACCCTAATGTATAGACATATTAGCAAAAAAAAAGCATTTTTTTGTTATTGAAACTGAAAACATATCTTACCTGCATACATATTTTAAAACGACTCAGTCGATTTTTTTCAAATTTATTTTTTAGATTTTTTTAGAAAAAAATAGTTTTTTTCTGCAAAAATAACGGTACCTTCTATTCAAATGTTAGGAAAATTGTTCAAGAAAATTAATTTGTCTCGAAAACGACCTAAACAATTTTGGTAAAATTTTGACCGTACCTATACTTAAAAGATATCGTTCTGCTTAAACTATAAAATGAAAACAATTTTTTTAAAATGCCTCCCCTAGAACGCTATTTTTTATTTTGAGTTGTTTCGGTATTGGCCGATCGTATTTAAATAATTATTATTATAAAGAAACCTCAAAAATGTTTAAATAATATTGCATACACAGTTTTAAAAATACAAAATATTAGGTGAATTAATAAATTAAGAATAAATAAAATAGAAATATTTTTTGAAAATTCGATATTCCAGAATTGGTTCAATAGTTTTTTTTTTTTTAATTTAAGTTTTATTTGAATTTTAAAAAACTTTAAATTTGCCTACAACAATTTTGAAAATGATATTAACATTGGGTAGTGAATCACCCAAAATAAATGGGGTGTGCAGGTAAGGTTGAGACAGTTAAAAAATCTTAAAAGAGAGCAGTTTATTCCTCCTTCGTTTAGACTGGGGAGGCAATAAAAAGAAAAAGACTAAAGACAGAAAACGAATTATTAAAAAACAACAGTTACACAAACACAACGACATGTTATACTTTTAAAGCAAGAAATCCCTTAATTTATTCGTTTTTATTTTATTTTATTTCATTTTATTTTATTTTATTTGATTTTATTTTTTTTCTTTTATTTTATTTTATTTTATTTGATTTTATTTTATTTTATTTTATTTTATTTTATTTTATTTCATTTTATTTTATTTTATTTGATTTTATTTTTTTTTTTATTTTCTTTTCTTTTCTTTTCTTTTCTTTTCTTTTCTTTTCTTTTCTTTTCTTTTCTTTTCTTTTCTTTTCTTTTCTTTTCTTTTCTTTTCTTTTCTTTTCTTTTCTTTTATTTTAGTTTATTTTTATTTTACTTTATTTTATTTTATTTTATTTTATTTTATTTTATTTTATTTTTTAAATAAAATTGTTCCAGTGGACAATTTTTGAAAAATTAAATTTCAAACTTAAAATTTTGTAAAAAATAAAAATAAAAAAATTCATTTAAATAAATGAATCAAATTAATAGTTAAACCAAGAAAAAACGAAGCTGCAGATAGTAATCAACCGGTTGTTGCTGAAATGATCATTAAGTCGGATGCTTCTTAGTTTTATATGAAAGTTGGTTCACATATTATTTTTAATATTTTGAAAAGTTCACCATCCGGTTTTCAGTGCTTGGCTAAGAATTTATAAGAGCATTGAATTTTGAAAACAAAAAATAGCACTTAATTTCTTAAAATTTCTTTTTCTTCTGCTAAAGCTATTAAAATATTTGTTTTTGTATTTCAAGGAACAAATTCTATGATTTTTAACATTCTTCTCTTAGAAAACCCGTGTTTTGAGGTACACAATTTTTAAAATTCTAAGAAACTTGAAATTCCATTTTATTTATTTTTCATCGTTCCTGATCTTATCCGTTGTAAAGGGTTTTTTTTTTAGAGGTATAAAACTTTGAAATTAAATAAAACAAAGATGATTTTTTTAAATTGTCATGAAATTTACTTTATTCGAATGATAATCTTCTGGTATTATAATTTAAATATGATTTATGGCTTATGACCACCACGCCTGGCTCAGACGTAGTCTAATCTGGAGGTCCTTAATTTTAGATGACTTTCTCCAACATTTGTGGCCATTTATAGGCAATAACGTGGCGAATATTGTCTTCCAAGTGGTCAATCGCTTCGGGCTTATCGACATAGACGTGTGCCTTCACATATCCCCACAGAAAATAGTCAAGCGGCGTTAAATCACACGATCATGGAGGCCAATTCACGGGTCCGTAACATGAAACTATGCCGTAACCAAACGTTTCCTTCTATAAACCAATTGTGGCACGAGTTGTGTGACATGTTGCGCCGTCTTTTTGAAACCACAGCTCCTGCACAACATAAGTAGTTGTTCAGTTGATGAACGAAAATGTCACTAATCATAGCTCTATAGAGGTCACCATTGACTGTAACGTTCTGGCCAGCATCGTTCTTAAAGAAGTACGGACTAAATATTCCAGCAACCCATAAAGGACACCAAACAGTCAGCTTTGTTTCTTGACGTATCAATTCAATTTAAAGTGAGCTTCATCGCTTAACAAAATTCGCTTATGAAAATTGGAATCAACGGCAATTTTGTCTTGGGCCGATTTGGCACATTTTGAAGTGTTGTTCAGCCGTCAGTCTTTTCATGTTGGGTAGTACCTCGTGGCTTGATGGTTAGTGCGTAGGACTGTCATGCCGAAGGTGTGGGTTCGATTCCCAGCCGTGCCACCTAAAACAGAAATGTTTTATTCGAGGTACTGCCTCTTGCGAGGAATTGACAAATCCTCCAAGAGTATACTTGTCATGAAAAAGTGCTTCTCATTTAACCGTTCGGACTCGGCAAAAAACTGTAGGTCCCCTCCATTCCTGCCAACAAACACGCACACAGGAATGGTTGTGAGTTGTAAGTCACTAGGCCCTGGTTCTCCATGAGCTGTTGCGCCACCCAATTTATTTATTTTTTATTTATCTTTTCATGTTGGAATGCCAAACCAAACTTAAAGTAAATCACTTGACAGCTGACAAAATGGCCGCCAGTTGAAATAGTGTTGCCAACTTAAAGTTCTATACCTCTTAAAAACACCCTTTATTTCCTCATTGGTTCTAGTAATATCTGCTTTCCACCGTGTGATGACAGACTCAAGCTTTTGAATAGGGTGTTGTGAAGAAGTGTTATCACGTTTACTCAAAAGTCGTTTTCTGTGTACGTTTCAGAATTTGTTGTTACTATCACTACCTAAATATAATTCATTATTATCCATCATTAATAGCAAGCGATAAATGCTAGGCTTCCAACAACATAATGTAATACAATCTATCAACATTCATTCTAATACCTGTCAAGCGCAAACAAACTCTATAAACTGAACATGAAACTTGCATCACCCTTTCGGTACAAGCAACTGGTGAAGGTTGGTACAGGCACTCCAAGTCTTAAGATTCTCCCAGAAACTTATTCGCTTTAAAATTAATATGCATGTTTAACATTTACTTAGTATTTCGTACAATTAAACTCGGTATAGGTCTTCATGCAATTCCACCATCATAAAGAGTGTATATTGCTATGGTATCCATAATTCCATTCCTATCTTAACAACTACTATTATCCTTACCATATCACCGAAAGCAAAAGCCTTTATTTGGTCCTAAGAATCTAACATAAAAGCTAGCTATAGTTCGCACCCACTGCAATATGCTGCGAGTACTGGTATAGTAGGGCCCTTTGCCTTAACTTTATCCTTATGAATTATTTAAATATATGCAATCAGCTTTTGTCCTTAATACCATAAGTTGGCATCTTTTGTACTCCGGCTATTGTATACGTTTATTTTGTTCTGTTCGAACTCAAATATTAGCCTTCATCATCTCTACACACAGGCACACACCCACACACACATTGTCGTCAGTGTGTGTGTGTGTCGTCGAGTGATATCCAGAAATGGCTTTAAGAATAATTCCTTAAAACTATATTCTCTGTGGTTGCTAGGTAAATGGTTATAGTTAGTTAGCTATTTGAATAAGGCTACTTTTAATTCCAGAGGCTAACTGTACTGATACAAATCAAATGAGTTTATTATTGTAGTATATTGCGTTCATGAGTGATAGGATTCTACTCCAGTTTCCCCACTGGTTGTCATCCATTTATAGTCCTGGCATCTCTGGCTGCTAAATAGATGGGGAGAGAAAGTGTTTCGTTGTGCATTTAACCAAGCGGGTCATTATGGGGTCGGATCTATTCTCAGATTCACAGATTCACAAATACGGACTTGTTGTAGAAAGCTCAGTCAGTGTTATTGTGATTGTGCAATGTGCAGTGTTTGAGTATGGTAAACTTAACTGTATGCTTTCAGATTTCACTTAGATTGCAGAGGTAGCTATTTTCCGTGATATTCTAGTCTTCTGTGGCCGTATAGGGTGTTTCAGAAAATTACAATATTTTTCAAGTGCTGAAAAACTGAATTTTACAAATACATATGTAAAAAATTAACAAAATGTAGAAATCCACACATGTTGTGTCAAAAACCGTAACATATTGACTTTTCAGAACTAAATTTTTGTGGTTTGCCACTTATTAAAAGTTTTATTTGTATTAGGTTGCCTAAATGTCTTCCAAATGGGAACTTATTCTACCTTAAAGGTGCGTGTCTATTTGAGAGTACTTTCCTTGGTAAACTCTCAAGAGTTACTCACGGGTTTCTGTCCATTTGAAAGCAGATATTATTCTTAAGATTTTCGCATCGACCATTGTTCGTTTGAATTTTGATGCAAATTTTCTGAGAGTTCTTTTTAAAACCATATCCACTTGATAATTCCGTTTGCTAGTTTTTAGTTGGAGGTAAAGAAAGTAAAATGTGTTCTTAAGGTACGTGTCCATTTGGGAGTACTTTTGCAAGTAACCTCTTGAAAGTTACTCTCGGGTGGCTCTGCACTTGCGAATAATATTTTTAAGTTTTTGAATTGAGAGTTGTTAGAATTTTGAAATTTATTTTCCTGAGGGTATTTTCACAGGGAGCGGTACGCAAACCAAAATCCACGAATAAAAAAATCTCGCATTTTTTAAAATCTCGAATAACGAAATCTCGCAAATTAAAAATCGTGTTTTAAATAATCTCGCAATTACAAAATCTCGTTTCTAATAATCTCGCATTTACATTTCGAACCCAAAAATCTGGAAAATTTCGCAATTTAAAACCAAAGTGCGTGTCTAATTCGGAATACTTTTGCTAGTTAACTCTCAAGAATTACTCTCAGAGGGCAATCTATTTGAGGGTATTATCTTTGAGTTTTTGATATCCAGAGTTACCTGTTAGAATTTGGAGGGTTTATTTCCTGAGAATACTTTCATAGCCCTGTCCACTTGATAGCTATATTTTTTAGTTAAAAAAAGGGAACAACAAAATAATGGGTTAAGTCATGGATAAATTACCATTGTCAATTAAGTATGGGGACTGAAGTTGCTCAACTGTAATTAAATCCGTTGAACCCTCTTTCTTGAACTGTGTTGGAATTTTGCGAGTCCATTTCTGATAGTGATCAAAGTATCTGTACACTTACGAGTAACTCTCAAAAAGAGAGTAAAAAGTTAACTTTCCACCGCTTACTCTCAGGATTGTGTCTTCTCACAATTTTATTCTCAAAAGCTTCTAGAAGGCTGCTCGTAGCATTTTTACTCTCGAAAGACAGTAAAAAGACTACGCGAGCAGCTCTCAAGACTAAAACTCACAAGTAAATTCAGACATAAAAAATGACAGTAGGAGAACTACGAGAGCAGCTCTCAAGCAGCTCTCGAGACTAAAACTCTCAAGTAAATACAGACACAAAATTAGTTCAGCTATCCGCGAGTTTCTATCGCGTGTTTTGTAATGAAAGTACCTTTAAATGGAAACAAGCTTTTAGTATGAATCTTGTCAAAAAGAAATAAAAGGAATCAAATCATATGAACAATCTCAAAAGAGTGAACAGGCCTGGTTCTTATTACTTCACTAAATCGAGCGTTTACTGTATTTCGTCCCAGGATGGTTCGGCTTTTTAGACTGGTCCTATTATTCTGACGTCAGGCTTGGGACGGAATCAGATTGTAAGCTCTAAGCTTTACTTTAAAATAACAGGCTAAAAGGCTCTGGCACATGCGCAAAACAGCGGGTTAAAATCCTCTGGTACATCAGCAGGTAGTCGACCCTTGGTGGCACTCAAAAAAGAAGGCTTGAACGCTCTGGTAGATCAGAAGGCACCAAAGCCCTTGGTGGCAATTAAGACGTTTGATTTCGATCTAAGACCCCTTTCCACTGGTGGGGGGTAACCTTATTAAGAAATAGCTAGACAATCTCTCCTACACTCAGAGAAAAAAGCAGTTATTATCAACCAATTTCTGGTCAATTATACCTCATTCTCAGGTTGTTATTTTTCAACTCGTTAGATCAGGTAAGCTGTTTAACCAGATACCTAATTTGAATGTGGTGTTAAATGAACGATGCTTGCAGGTTAAATTTGCTTGACACCTTGTTAATTTTACACTATAATCTTGTAAATTTTACCTGCAAATATATTTAATTTAACATGACTCAATATTGAATGTCCATCAAATTTAACATGAAAATCTGGTTAGTTTAACCTGAGAATCTATAAATTATTTAACAGGTTTCAATGTTAAATCAACCTTGTATCTAAGTAATGAATCTATACGTCTAAGAGCCGTCTCTTACGCTGCCTATCGCTCAACTCGTTAAACACTATTCTGAAAGTACATATATAGAAATTTTAAAATAATTTGTGACACTTACTTCAGTTTTCAACTGGATATGAGGATAGCACTCATCCACTAGGCCAATTCACTACACAAAAAACTGGCGCCAAATATCAATACCTAAGTTGAAACTCATTAGATGGCTTGTGTGTGCGTTTCGACACTGATGTCACGTTTAAATGAACTGGGAGAGTGCTTCTTTAACAGGAGGAGAGTTCGACTGCTGAGTTCTAACATAAACTGGTCAATGGGGATCACACCTGTTGTCTCATAGAGCATCTTATTTGGCCACTACTTCCTTGTGAGTGGGTTTCCATACAATCCTGTGCATGTTCTTAAGATCTTCCTCTCGAAGAGTTGTATCTTCTTCATAGCTGATTGTGATATGGTGAACCGGATAGGGCAAGCATACGTAAGAACAGGCCTGATCAGCTGCTTGTTGATGAGGAGCTTCGTCTTCTTGCTGAGTCCGTTCTGTCTTCTCAGTAGTGGATGAAATAGATGGAAAGAGAAGTGTGCCGCTTCAGAATTGCCATTGCATGTTTGGTGAATTTCATTTTGCTCGTGAAGTTGACTCCAAGGTATTTGGTATTGTCTGGTAGTCGGATGCTAATGTTTTGGCATCTAGCTGCATTTCTTCTTCTTGCTCTCATTCTTGTTTGTGGTGGCTGTCAGCACATGAGTTCTATTTTTCTATTTTGCTAGCGTTGATCTTCAAACCCCATTTTATTTAGGTAGTAGTTCCAAAGGTTCCAAAGGTGCTCGTGCTATTGTACCCTACGAGCTGCAATCTCTGGTTATGGAGACATGTTAGATGTGATGGAGTCATCAGCATATAGCTTAGTTCTCGTTCCTGGCGGCTAATTTTCGTTTATCCAAGCAGAACCTCATGTTATTTTTTCAGCATTAAAAACTGAATGTGAACTGCGTAATTGAACGAAAAATAATAATGGTGCTTATTTTTCTTAAACATCATGTGTCCATGGTGTGCGTGAGTTGTATGTTGTGAAGTACACTTTCAACTGGAAATTAAAATAATACCAAAGTTAAATGAAGTGTGGAACGCTTAGTTACAGCATACACCAATGCATTTAAAGGACATAATTATGTTCTATAGATTCCTTCAGTTTTTATTATTTACTTAGATTACTGTGTGAATAATTTATTACACCACAAGTACCAGTGTCACAGCCATACCAATAGAATTACAAATATGAAGATGATACTTCTAGGTTGCTGTCAAACTCTAGCACACCCTGCATAATTATTCTGTCTTAAGTTGAAATAATGAAGCGACATGTGGTTTTCTAAAGACAATGCAATTGTGGTATAATGTTTTGTTTCAAACATCATACAACTTCTACCTACTGCAATATGAAAATTACCATGAATTGTTTAGATTTAAAGCAATTATGATCTCAATCTGAAGGAATAGAGAAGTTGATGCAAACAAAACGAACAAAGACTACTCTGTACTGTATTCTATATTTTGTTTAAGCTAAATTAAAATACATACATACGAGTATTACATAGAAATATCAAATGCTTTTACTCAGCTGAAGTTCATTTGTGCGCTTTAGTTGCGAATAAATAAGTGAAGGCGTGTGTACTTTTTGCGAATAACAGTTCCAACGAAGTTAAGACGTTGAATTTCTTGATATTCTCATAAGATAATAAGAATTCCTTGAATTGAAAAATAATCTGCAATGATTATATATGATGATTTTGGAAGGTTCACTTATCACAACAACTTAAATGAGATTTTAATGAAATCAAAAATCAATGCTTTTGAATTTCTTCCTCTTTATTGGCAGAAGTAATCTTTATTTTCTTCACTGTGATTTTCTTTAGCTAAGTGAAAGCACCAAAAATAAGGGAGGTATGGTTGTATACTTCTGACTTAACTCGGTATGTTACAAACCTGGTAGGGACATGTAAAAAGAATACAATCATAAATGTATATTATTTTCAGTAATGTTATTTTCTTTTCAAATAAAAAAATTTTGTGCGATTCTTTGAATTATTTAAAAAAAAAAAATTATAATAAAGAAGGATGCAACGTCTTATTATTTTTAAATTTAACTTTAAAAATTAATATAAGTAAAGTACAATTTATTTTGTTTTGAGGCCTCAAAAAGTTAAAAATCGTAAATTTATTTTATATTATGTATTTTTTCCGTCTGATTTGTTGCTTCCTTTATGTTTTCGGGGATGCTGAATCCGAATCTGAGGTTTGCTACTAATTATGTCATAATTAGTAATGTTATCTGAGGGTCGTCCCTATCCCTATCAAACTGCCAACCAAATCGACCACGTGCTAATTGGCGAAAGGTATGCATCGAACATCTTGGACGTGCGAACTTTCCGAGGTGCAAACGTGGACTCTGACCACTTTCTTGTTGTGACAAAGTTCAGAGCCCGACTGTCCAACGAAAAGAAAACGAAGACCGCCCAAAGAAAGAAATTCAACATCGAATGCCTAAGCACATCTGATACAGCCAGAGACTACAGTGAGCAATTGACCGGGAAACTCTCTGCCGTACACCCAGCCACAAGCGTCAACAACCAGTGGAACCAGTATCGCGATATCATTAAGGAGACAGCCGAGACCACCATAGGCTATCAACCACCCAGAAAAAAGAACCCGTGGTATGATAATGAATGCGCGGTATTGAAGCAGAAGACGGAAAATGCACGAATGCAAATGCTGCAACGGAAAACAAGAGCAGCAAGAGAGGAGTACCGTGAAAAGAGAAGGAAAGAGAAAAAAACCTTGCGCAGAAAGAAAAGAGCATCCGCGGCCTCTCAGCTCAAGTATCTCGAAGAGTCCAGCACCGCCACCAACATTCGCCAGTTCTACAAAACAGCCAAGCAACTGGCATCTGGTTATAGGACTGGCACACAAGCTCTTCGAAACAGCGAAGGAACCTAGTCACCGAAGCACAGGGAATTGTAGACGTGTTTAAGGAGCATTTCCAGCAGCTGCTGGGCATTATGTAGAGGAGGCGACAGGGGAACAAAGAAGCATTAGACCAGTCAATGAAGATCCAGTCCCAGCACCCACTACTGAAGAGGTTAAGAAAGCCATCCACAAGCTTAAGAACAACAAGTCCGCCAGCTCGGATGGCCTACCAGCGGAACTCTTTAAGTATGGAGGAGATGTTCTGGTAGGGTGCATGCACCAGCTCATCAACCAAGTGTGGGAGGAGGAAAGTATGCCCGACGACTGGTCAAATAGCTCCATATGCCCAATCTACAAAAAAGGCGATCCTATGTCCTGCAAGAACTACAGAGGCATATCCCTTGCTTAATGTTGGCTACAAGATCCTATCCAACGTACTATGTGAGCGTCTAAAACCTTTCTGCAAAACTATGATCGGCACGTACCAGTGTGACTTCAGGCCAGGCAGATCAACGATAGACCAAATCTTCACATTGAGGCAAATCCTGGAAAAGACCAACGAATCTCAAGTCGAGACCCACCACCTATTCATCGACTTTAAAGCCGCATATGATAGCATAAGTAGCCAAGAGCTTCTATTGGCGATGTCGAAACTCGGGATCCCGAAAAAACTGATCCAGCTATGCCGCATGACGTTACAAAATATGCGGTGCAACGTGCAAATGGGTAACAGCTCATCCGAGTTATTCCAAACTTGAACAGGGTTCAGACAAGGAGATGCGCTATCATGTGATTACTTCAACTTAGTCCTGGAGCAGATAGTGCGCAAGAGTGGTGTTAACATGGAAGGCACTATCTTCAACAGGTCTTCTCAACTGCTTGGCTATGCGGACGACATCGATATCATCGGCCGCTCCAAGAGAGCTGTACTTGAAGCATTCACAGCTATTGATGAACAGGTGAAACGCGTTGGTCTTGAAGTGAATGAGGACAAAACAAAGTATATGCTATCAACAAACAAAGCCTCATCTGTCCATCGCCTAGGACAAAACGTCACTGTTGGTAGCAGTAATTTCGAGGTAGTCAAGGAGGTCACCTACCTCGGAACAAACATCAATTCCACGAACGACACCTAAGTGGAAATCCGACGAAGAATTACCCTAGCGAACCGCTGCTACTTCGGTTTGGCCAAACAAATGGGTTCAAAACTCCTTTCTCGAAAGACAAAGTGCACGCTATCCAAAACGCTAATTTTACCAGTTCTACTCTACAGCGGCGAGTGCTGGACGATAAGTAAAAAACGGGAATTGATCCTGGGCACTTTCGAGAGAAAAATTCTTCGGCGGATATTTGGTCCAATATGCGAAGAGGGCGATTGGATGAGAAGGTTCAATCGTAAACTGTACGAGCTGTACCAAGATGTGGATGTAGTCCAAAGAGCCAAAACACGTCGACTACACTGGCTCGGCCACATCGAGCGAATGGACAACAACGCTCCAGCCAAGAAAATCTTCGAATCCCAGCCCCCAGGTTCGAGACGACCAGGAAGACCGAAACTCCGCTATAGGGACCAGGCGGTCACAGACGCAGGAGGGAGCGTGCGAGAGACCGCAATATCTCAGGCAGAGACCCTTCATGGATCGGGAACCGGATAAGTAAGTAAGTAAGTATAAATCATCTACATACATATTTGCCCATTTTGGCCAAATTTTTTGTTTCAAGATATGTAAATGTGATTAGAGATTTCGTTTTCGGGAAAATAAAAAATGACAATGGTAATGTGATGATGTAGATGATTTTACACCAGTTTCAAATTTTTGAAACAATTTATATCATCACCATTCTGACAACATAAAATGTGTATGTTTTGGGTACTCAACTCAGTCTTATCATTAAACATGTTTTGTATAACTATTGTTTTTCAGCAATTTGATTATTTTATTGTTTTGAATAGTTACATAATAGTACGAATACTACAAAGCGTTAAAATTCATAATATATAAGAAATATGTAACGAAATAATTGTCTTAATAAATGAATTACTTACTTACTTACTTACTTACTTAGTACGAATACGCACCGGTCTACCATTTATACAAAAGTTTTTTTTTGTTCTTAAACAATTCCACCGTAATACTCACACTTACAGGAATACAAATCAGTTTATTCTTGGGCCCAATTTCTGACGTACAATCCTACAGTCAAACACATATTCTTTTTTAGTCCACGCGAATGTGGAATTTTTTACCCGGCTCTATTTTTCCCTGCCATTTTGCTACTCAAAAATAATGTGAGCATTAGTATCTCCTTTTAAGTCCTTCCTTATATTCCTTAGGTTCGCACTGTGTTCAATCATTTTTTGGTAGCCGAAACTCTTTTAGTGCGTGAGTTATGTTGCTCAATAATACAAGAATTTAGTTGTATTCTTTTTGAGAATTTTATTGAATATCATTTAACTTAAATACGAGGTATATATTTTATTTCAAATAAACAAATTAATGAATTATAAATGAATGAACTTTTATTCTAATTATATATGTACGTTTTTTATTTTAAGTAATTGTTGAACCTTCCACTGTGGCAACTGTACAGATAATGCCGATATATCAGCTATACTTCAGCTTGGCTTGGATCGCTTGGCCTTGGTATCTACTTATCACTCTTATCTATCGATGGCCTTGATTAGAGCTTAGCATGGTAGGGTATTGGTGTTTGGTGAGCGTCATCTTTCTTGTTGCTGTGTGTTTTAATCGGAGAGAGGATGATGCTTGGCCTCATGTTGTTGATTAAAGTATCGGGAACATAGTGATGGGTAGTGCTGCCGTTGCGTTTATTTAACAACAATATTCATCATCGTTGTTGATATGTTGCTTTATGTAACTCGTGCATAATAAAAAAAAGTAAAATAAATATATTAATAGACCAAAAAAAAATAGCACAAATCGTATGGGGAACCTTGAAAAAATTAATTCATGAAACATTTAAATTAGAATCGACGCAGAAACGCAACTTCTATAACATACCAAAAACCCCAAAAATCCCCGCATTGGCTTTTTGTGTAGATGCATTTGAAGAGGTACAGACGGGGAGAATTTGGAGGCCTATCAAACTATTTTTTTTTTATACAACCTAATCATATGATACACGCTTTAAGGGTAGTTTTTAACACTGAATCTAATTTATTCCAAGTTCCATCATCATACCTTTATTTTCAAAGGGATTTTAGTAATATTTTACCTGTTGTACCTGAAATAAAATCATCATTACATAAAAAAGACTATAACTTTTTTTGGGTGGTTGTATTATTCTGAATTTGGTTTCATTAGATTCAACGTTAAAAAGTACCCTTAAGACATGTATCATATGATTACTTACTTACTTACTTGTGGTGGCGCTACAGTCCGGGGTGGACCAGGGCCTCAACCAACACGCTTGTTCCAGCCGGCTCGGTTTCAAGCTAGCTGTCTTCAGTTTCGCACCCCAATTTGGTTGAGGTCCTCTTCCACTTGCGTGCGCCACCTTTTACGCTGTCCGCCTCTACTGCGTTGTCCCACGGGGTCGGATTCAAAGACCTTCCGGGCCGGAGCATTGGTGTCCATTCGCTCTAGCCATCTTAGTCGTTGGCTATTCACTTTTGTGGCTAGGTCGGTGTCGCTGTATAACCCATACAGTTCGTTGTTGTATATTCTTCTCCATTCCCCATCTATGCAGACGAGACCAAAAATCACCCGGAGAATTTTCCCCTGAAAACAGCCTAACGCGTTCTCATCCACCGTTAGCAGTGTCCATGCCTCTGTATCATACATCAGGACCGGGCCGCGATGATAAGCGTCTTAAATAGGGACAGTTGAGTTGCTCGAGAGAGGGCTTTGCTTCTCAATTGCCTTCTTAGCACGAAGAAACAGCGATTGGCAAGAGTAATTCTTCGTTTGATCTCAGCACTGGTATCGTTCACTGAGTTTATAGCGGATCCTGGGTAGACAATGTCTCTGACCATCTCAAAATTATAGTGACGTTCTGTCCTAGACGTCGGTGTTGGGTGTCCTTTCTTGTTGACAGCATATATTTCGTTTTGCTTTCATTCACCGTTAAACCCATCTTCTTGGCTTCCTTCTCAATTCTCACAAAAGCACCACTGATATCATGCTTTGTTCGTCCGATTATCGATTATGTCAATGTCGTCAGCGTAAACGAGTAATTGGACGGAGTTTTGAAAGATTGTGCCTCTAGTGTTGACGTGAGAGTTTTGCACTATTCCCCCAAGATCGATGTTGAAGAAGTCGCCTTGCCTAAAACCTTTTTTGACATCAAAGGTGTCGGTGAGGTTTCTGCCGACCTTGATGGAGCAGCGTGCATTCTCCATCGTCATCGTGCACAAACGGACGAGTTTGGCAGGGATGCCAAAACTAGACATTGCTCGTCTCTATAGATGCTGTCATACGCAGCCTTGAAATCGATAAAAAGGTGGTGGGTATCGATTTGAAACTCCTGGGTTTTCTCCAAGATCTACCGTAGTGCGAATATTTGGTGCCACACTGATATGGACCTATCAGGTTGTTGACGAATGGCTTCAGGTGCTCACAAAGTACGGCAGAAAAGATCTTGTAGGCGTTATTAAGAAGACTGATGCCTCTGTAGTTGGTGCAGTGCAGAGGATCGCCTCATGAGGATCGGACAAACAATGCTGAGGTTCCATTCATCGGGCATGCTTTTCTCAGACCATATTTTACAGATGAGCTGGTGCATACTCCTAACCAATTCATCGCCAGCCGCTTTGAATAGCTCAGCCGCAAGGCCATCAGCTCCAGCAGCTTTATTGGACTTAAGTTCAGATATGGCTATCCTCACTTCGTCAAGATCGGGTGGACGGAATTGTTGGCCTACGTCGTCGTCCAGGTTGAATGGCGCAATCTGCATGGTAGTGATATTCGGTTCGTCATCGCCGTGATACAATTTGCAGAAATGATTTTTCCATATCCTCAGCCCTGACTGCGATTCCACTACGATGATCCCCTGATCATCCTTGCAGGCTTCGGTCCGGGCCTTTTAACCCTGGGAGGTTCTCTTTACCTTTTGGTAAAACTTCCGAACTTCATTCCTGCAATTGCATCCCTCTCTTTCCTCGATTACACGCTTCTCATGCTCTTTCTTTTTCCTTCTAAGAAGCTTGTGTTCCTCTCTCCTCTTCTGCTCATAGAGCTTGCGAGCAGCTCTGGTCCTTCTATGCAGCGCCGCTTTGTATGCCTTTTGTTTGGTTGCATGTACTTGTCGGCATTCATCGTCGAACCAGGGGTTTCGCTGTGGTGGTCGTGCAAGGTGCAAGGCCCAGCACGTCAGGGGTGGCATCTCTGATGGCTTCCTGGCAATTCTTCCACTGGTTCTCGATACTTGCAGTTGGTGGCATAGGACTATTTAAGGGGGTGCGAGAGATTCGAATGGAAAAGGGCCTGGTGATTTCTTGCGGAAGTAGCCTTCCGACGTTTAACTTCCTTACAGTATTTCCCTGCTTTGGATTTGGTCTGGTAATCCGTAGCATTACCTTGGCTACAACGAGGTAGTGGTCCGAGTCAACTATGGCTCCTCGGAACGTTGGGACATCCTTGATACTGGAGGAGCGCCTTGCGTCGATCGCAATGTGGTCAATCTGGTTGGCGGTTGATTGAACAGGAATACGCCATGTCCCCTTATGTATATCGAGATGCGGGAACTGTGTACTAGCTACCACAACATTTCGCCCCGCAGCAAAGTCGATTAGCCTGAGTCCGTTATCGGAGGTGGTGTCGTGCAGGCTATATCTTCCGATTGTGCCACCGAAGATGTCTTCTTTTCCAAGCTTGGCATTAAATCACCCAAGACAATTTTAAAGTCATATCTAGGGCATTGCTCATATGTCTTGCCCAGGAGCTCGTAGAACTCATCCTTAATGTCGTCATCTTTCTCCTCTGTGGGTGCGAGCGCTCATATGAGGCTAATGTTGGCGAATTTAGCCTTGATGCGAATTGTCGTGAGGCGCCCGTTCACATAGTTGAAACTCAAGACTTCTTGCCTAAGTCTGCCCCTAACGACGAATCCACATCCAAAGAGACGCTGTCCTTGTGGTCGGTAATAGTCACCGTAATAGATATCGCAGTCTTTCAGTTTTCTTTTGCCCCGGCCTATCCCATCGCATTTTTTGGATGGCGGTGATGTCTGCTTTGTAGCGGTCTAGGGCTTCCGCTAAATGTTCGGCTGCACGTGGTCTATTGAGAGACAGAACATTCCACGTGCAGATCTGAAGCTCGTTGTCCTTATTTCGTTTGCTAGGTTCGTCAAAAGTAAATCCGTCCGTATCCAAGGCTTGTTGCTGCTTCGCAACCAGAATAGCTTTACGTGGCCGGGAAGTCACCCCGACGGCACGACCCCCAACCTGGAGGACCAGACCCTTACAATATAACTCCAAGGGCGGGGAGCCGGATTAACCGCTCCTTATAGGCCTGAGCTCCGAATATGTCGTAGTAGCCCGTATATAAGGTGTTCACTAAGTAGTTCAACCTAACTGGAACTGTAGACGCCACCATTGATTCTATCTGGAGAATTCTTCCGCTGCCGCTTGGATAAAGGAGAAGTGCCTTAATGAGAACACTCCTCCCCCCTCTCGTTTGCCGCCCCCTAAAACCGTTCACAATGATTGGAACCCCATCTTCAGTTAAAGATACTAGGCAGTCGATGTTCACCGCGGGGAGGTGAGACTAGGAGTTGATAGACAGAGGTTCGCATTGAAATGAAGCTTGTAGACGCTTGTGTCCTCTTGAATGCACATGTCTACCCTTTGAACATCTCAAATCGAATTCAATGTTTCATTAATAATCTCCTGCCGTGTTACACAAAGTTTCAAAAGACATCTTTTTCTCTACGAGTGGATTCATTTCACTGTTTTGCCATGATGACTACCTATACCTATACATCCAAATATTTAGTAAATACTTAGGACTTTGAGAAACAATTCAATCCAAAGCTCAACCTGTTGAATTTTTAAATACAAATTGACTGAAATGGGATTTGTAATCAATGGCATTGAAAACCATAAAGATGATTCAATGTGATGGATTTCTGTTTGGTTTATGCCCCATCGACACAAATACAAATACAAAATTGTATATATACTAACCACTTTGATTCTTAAATTTATCATAGGTCATTTTTCGTCTTCAATACCATAATAAGCACATAGAATTTCTAGCATTAAATTAAGTCGTAAATATTTTATTACAAACATTTTATAGCATCGTTAAACTTAAAATGTATATCGTTTATTTTCAAACCCTTTTTTTTTAGTATGGACGAACGGGTGTAATAAAAATTAACGGTTACATTCTAATATTGTTTTAAGCTTAACCTTCAACATCAGATTAAAACAAATACCAATATGGCAGTAGCACCATCAATCCACCAACCAGCTTTAGAATTTTTTAATCCCATTTCGCAGTAATCACCTACCGTTAATACCATTACTACACTGAGGGAAAAAGTGCGCTTTATTTTCTATAGTTCGAACTTTTAAATTCAAAATGCCTAAATCTATAGTGTTTCACGTAAAAATATGCAAAAAACAAAAAAAAATGCCAAAGTTAAACGGAAACACTATAAATTTCAAACTTTTCGCCTTAAAAGTAAATGGAAATACTTTAAATTTTGAAATTTAATATGAAAAGTCTCAATTTTAACACATTTAGATTGAAAATTGAAATGAAATCATTTAAGTTTCATAAAATGTAACATTAAATTTGAAAGCATTCGCTATGAATTCACATTCAAACACGAAAGCGCTTGAATTAAAAATACTAACAATAGATTTCAAAGTGCCTATTTTTAAATCTTAAAGAGTTCAGATTATATTTTAAAGTCCTTTGATATTAACACTTTGAAAAGAAAAGTGAACGCCTAAATTTGAAAGTGAACCTTTTGATTTATAAAAAAAACGCTTTTGATCTGTAAACTCTCTCAAAGTGTTTATGTTCAATTTTAAATTGACAATTTGAAAATAATCTATTTCAAAGTGTTAACTTTTAAATTTAATGATTTCAGCTTGAATTTTAAAGTATTTTGATACTTAAACTGAAAACAAAAATGAACATTTAAATCTGAGAGTGAACGCTTTAAATTATGAGAGACACACTTTGAATCGGTGGACTCTAAAGTGTATGCTTTCATTTATAAGAGAAACACTTTGAATATCTGAGCACAAAAGAAAAAAACAACGCTTCAGGCTTTAAATAGTTTCTATTGAAATTCAAAGGGTTTATATTCAATTTTAAATTGACAATTTGAAAATAATATATTTCAAAGTGTTAACTTTTAAATTTAATGATTTCAGCTTGAATTTAAAAGTATTTTGATACTTAAACTGAAAACAAAAATGAACATTTAAATCTGAGAGTGAACGCTTTAAATTATGAGAGACACACTTTGAATCGGTGGACTCTAAAGTGTATGCTTTCATTTATAAGAGAAACACTTTGAATATCTGAGCACAAAAGAAAAAAACAACGCTTCAGGCTTTAAATAGTTTCTATTGAAATTCAAAGGGTTTATATTCAATTTTAAATTGACAATTTGAGAATAATATATTTCAAAGTGTTAACTTTTACATTTAATGATTTCAGCTTGAATTTTAAAGTAATTTGATACTTAAACTGAAAACAAAAATGAACATTTAAATCTGAGAGTGAACGCTTTAAATTATGAGAGACACACTTTGAATCGGTGGACTCTAAAGTGTATGCTTTCATTTATAAGAGAAACACTTTGAATATCTGAGCACAAAAGAAAAAAACAACGCTTCAGGCTTTAAATAGTTTCTATTGAAATTCAAAGGGTTTATATTCAATTTTAAATTGACAATTTGAAAATAATCTATTTCAAAGTGTTGACTTTTAAATTTAATGATTTCAGTTTGAATTTTAAAGTATTTTGATACTTAAATTGAAAACAAAAATGAACATTTAAATCTGAGAGTGAACGCTTTAAATTATGAGAGACACACTTTGAATCGGTGGACTCTAAAGTGTATGCTTTCATTTATAAGAGAAACACTTTGAATATCTGAGCACAAAAGAAAAAAACAACGCTTCAGGCTTTAAATAGTTTCTATTGAAATTCAAAGGGTTTATATTCAATTTTAAATTGACAATTTGAAAATAATCTATTTCAAAGTGTTGACTTTTAGATTTAATGATTTCAGTTTGAATTTTAAAGTATTTTGATACTTAAATTGAAAACAAAAATGAACATTTAAATCTGAGAGTGAACGCTTTAAATTATGAGAGACACACTTTGAATCGGTGGACTCTAAAGTGTATGCTTTCATTTATAAGAGAAACACTTTGAATATCTGAGCACAAAAGAAAAAAACAACGCTTCAGGCTTTAAATAGTTTCTATTGAAATTCAAAGGGTTTATATTCAATTTTAAATTGACAATTTGAAAATAATATATTTCAAAGTGTTAACTTTTAAATTTAATGATTTCAGCTTGAATTTTAAAGTATTTTGATACTTAAACTGAAAACAAAAATGAACATTTAAATCTGAGAGTGAACGCTTTAAATTATGAGAGACACACTTTGAATCGGTGGACTCTAAAGTGTATGCTTTCATTTATAAGAGAAACACTTTGAATATCTGAGCACAAAAGAAAAAAACAACGCTTCAGGCTTTAAATAGTTTCTATTGAAATTCAAAGGGTTTATATTCAATTTTAAATTAACAATTTGAAAATAATATATTTCAAAGTGTTAACTTTTAAATTTAATGATTTCAGCTTGAATTTTAAAGTATTTTGATACTTAAACTGAAAACAAAAATGAACATTTAAATCTGAGAGTGAACGCTTTAAATTATGAGAGACACACTTTGAATCGGTGGACTCTAAAGTGTATGCTTTCATTTATAAGAGAAACACTTTGAATATCTGAGCACAAAAGAAAAAAACAACGCTTCAGGCTTTAAATAGTTTCTATTGAAATTCAAAGGGTTTATATTCAATTTTAAATTGACAATTTGAGAATAATATATTTCAAAGTGTTAACTTTTACATTTAATGATTTCAGCTTGAATTTTAAAGTATTTTGATACTTAAACTGAAAACAAAAATGAACATTTAAATCTGAGAGTGAACGCTTTAAATTATGAGAGACACACTTTGAATCGGTGGACTCTAAAGTGTATGCTTTCATTTATAAGAGAAACACTTTGAATATCTGAGCACAAAAGAAAAAAACAACGCTTCAGGCTTTAAATAGTTTCTATTGAAATTCAAAGGGTTTATATTCAATTTTAAATTGACAATTTGAGAATAATATATTTCAAAGTGTTAACTTTTACATTTAATGATTTCAGCTTGAATTTTAAAGTATTTTGATACTTAAACTGAAAACAAAAATGAACATTTAAATCTGAGAGTGAACGCTTTAAATTATGAGAGACACACTTTGAATCGGTGGACTCTAAAGTGTATGCTTTCATTTATAAGAGAAACACTTTGAATATCTGAGCACAAAAGAAAAAAACAACGCTTCAGGCTTTAAATAGTTTCTATTGAAATTCAAAGGGTTTATATTCAATTTTAAATTGACAATTTGAAAATAATCTATTTCAAAGTGTTGACTTTTAAATTTAATGATTTCAGTTTGAATTTTAAAGTATTTTGATACTTAAATTGAAAACAAAAATGAACATTTAAATCTGAGAGTGAACGCTTTAAATTATGAGAGACACACTTTGAATCGGTGGACTCTAAAGTGTATGCTTTCATTTATAAGAGAAACACTTTGAATATCTGACATATATACAAAAACAACGCATCGAGCTATGCATTCACTTTAATTTGGTATCTTTCTTTATTCAAAGTGTTTACCTTCAAGTTTAAATTGTCAATTTGAAAATAATCTATTTCTACGTGTTTATACTTTCAATAATAAATCAGTTTGGTCTTAATTTTAAAGTGTTTTGATACGAAGACTGAAATGAAAAGTGAACATCTTGATTTTTAAATGAACACCTTGATTCATGAGAGAAATACTTTGAATCTCACAACTCTAAAGTGAATGCTTTGATTTTTAAGAGAGACACTTTGAATAGCTGAGCATACATACACTTTGAATATCTGAGATTACTACATATGCGTGTATGTACATTTTTACAAAAAGCATACACAGGGGAACCATGTATAGAAATCCCGTTAGGTGAAATTCCAAAATTGTTGTGAATTCATTTTAAATTATTTATTTTGAAATTCAAAGTGTTTCTGTTCCATTTTAAAATGCCAAATTGAAAATAGTCAATTTTAAAGTGTTTACTTTCAACTTTAAATGAGTTCAATTTTGATTTCAAAGTCATTTTATACAAACACTTTGAAAAGAAAAATGAGCATATTGATTTTAAAATGAACGCTTTGATTTATGAGAGAAACACTTTGAATTTCTGAGCATACTGATACATATACATATACAAATCAAACAACGTATCGACTTATGCATACAAATCTATTTACTTTAAATTGTTCACTTTGAATTTCAAAGTGTTTGTGGAAATAAGACCGCGTAAAATAAGGCTACCAACGCCGATGGTTTGTAAGGCCTGGTTCACACGGCAGTGTATCGCACGTTTTTTTGCAGGATAAATCCAAACGGCAAACGTACAAACGTGCGTCGTGTGGAAGGTTCTATGTAAAATGTATGCGCCAGTGCCCATTCGCACGGATTTACACTGCAAAAAACGTGTGGTACATTGCCGTGTGAACTAAGGCTATAATGCATTATTTTTTTAATTTTCAAAAATAAATAACCCACCTGGCCTAATTTTGTTTTTCAATTGCTCTTTTAAAGAATTTTTCAAAATATATTTTTGACCGAAACTTAATACTCCTCATACGATTATCAATTATGAAATTGATAGTTGATAAATTGATTTGCCTGTTTAGAAACCTAACTGATAAAAGTTTTAGTCATTGAGAATAATGCAGATCGCTGCGGATTTGCGAATCACAAGAACATTTAAATTTTTAAAGAATTGCTGATCAGGTTTTAAGTAAAGTGAGTGTAAAAAACCAAATTTCAAGGTTTATCAATTATCAATTTGATAATTAGCAATCATAATATGGATTCTAAACATCAGTCTGCAGTTGAGAAATAAATAGATATAAAAGGAAAACCATGTCAAAATAAGCTAAGAACAATATTCAGCTTAAACTGTTTTATTTTAATTTACTGCTGGAGATGCTCCTATTTTCAGTGGTTGTAAGAAACCAAAGAAATACATTTGGGTCACCATTGTTTTGCGAAATTAATTTGGTGTTTCTGTGTCTCATTATAAATCTAGTACGCAAATCTCATTTTATTTTAGTAAACACATCTCTCTTCAAATATATCGTAAAGTTCTAGTTATATTTGGATATAAGATCTTCGTGTATAAGAAATGCCATTAGAAAGCAGCTGCTCTCAGTAAAAATATTGTTTAGTAATTTTAAGAAATAATTTGTTTTCAATATAGCTGCGATAAATCATTTGTTCCGAAATATTTCTCATCTTCGTTTACAATTTCACAAATTACAGCTACAATGTATTTGTCCTTTACAGTTTCAAATCATAATTTGATTTTTTAAGCTAGAGGTGCATATTTTTGACTAATATGCTTGGCTTAATATAAGGTTGGATACAAATTGGAGAGAATTTTGTATTGACCCTTGAATATAGCGTGAATTGCACACCTATTGGTACTAGGCTTAAATCGTTCAATACATAGCTATACAGCTGAATTTACTAGATTTTTGTAAAATACCTCTTTGAGGTAGATAAGTTTGCTTAAATATTACTTAAATCTTATCTATAATCAATTTTCTATTTCTACTTAACTAAACGATCGTAATGCAAAATAACGTGAGAAAACTAAAAAAAATGCATGTATGTATGTATATTTCAGCTGTATTTTGACAGCTTGGAGGAAATGCAAACAAAAAACGGGCTCATTTACATATAAGAGGGAAAGAGAAGCAACGAGATGTAGCATCTAGGCATAGTCAAATGTAAAAGAAATGAAACACTACTCCACTATGTTTTGTGAAGCTTTTATTTTTGTATCCAGAAATTCTTCTAGTTAATTTGTCAATTCACACCTTGACCTTTTGATAAATCAACGAAATAATTTATTTTGGAACTCAATTTAGTAAAGAAAACCACAAATCTTAAAACTTCATTAGCTCCGTTTTTTTGCAAGTCCATATGGACTTTGGCGAAAAGAACGACATCGGGACATTTCAACATCTATTTACCTTTTGCCCTGGTCGGCCATTTTGTATTGAACTATCTTACCAACAAACATTTGACATTTGTATATAAATTATCGATTACACAATGACAATGGTAGGTTGGCAGTTCCGTTTTTATCGGGACTAAAATTAAATCCACTTAATTATCTGGACATACTAGCTAGCTCTATATGGACGGAGTTGTTGTTGGATTTGACATGTAAATTGTTTTGTTTTGCTGTCGTTTTTTTTCAGACAATATTATTTGGACTTGCAAAAAAACACAAATATTATCTCAAAAATATGAAAACACTATGTGCATACATACATACATACGCATATATTTCTGTAATAAAAACAAAAAAACAATTCTTCATTAATGTCAAAATATGTATAAGATGGCTTTGAATAACCTTTAAGCGTGGTGGATAGCGTTTTAGTTAAGAGGCATTTAAGTAAGTTGTTGAAATGTAAAAATTAAGCGTGTTTTTTTGGGATTTTATATATAGCACAGTGATATATTTCCAAAAAAAACGTTTCCGCAAGCGGCCTATAATTTTGTATTTGCAGTATGGTATGCCTGAAAACTGTCACAACAAAAAAATTTATTTTATGAAGTAAAAAGTGAAATAAACCAATACTTTTGACAAAAACTAACTTATGTTCAAGTTAAATGGGAAATATAACTATATATTTATATTATTTATGAATTAAATATTTTTGTCCGTTTTTGTTTGTTTGCCATTTTCAGTAACAAAAATTGATTTTGCAGCTTTAAATGAAAAAGAAGGTGTAGGGGTTTGTTGTCAGACTATATGGTTAAAGAAAAAAAAGTCGTTATTAGTCTGATATTATTACACGAGGACTTTAAATGAGTGTGAAGGTGAGATCAGATGTTTTTGTTTTCTCATTTCTACTATTTAATTTTGAAAAAAGTCATGACTGAAAAGTGGTCGTATAATAGCAGACTAATTACACATGGAGTAGATGACGTTACGAGCTATAATTTTATAATAATTATAATAAGGACATTATTGTATTGCGAATTTTAATGTTTTTAGTAAGTATTCCATTGGTAATTTTAACTCAAGAATTTTATCAGTTCAAGTATGTGATAATAGCTAAATATGCTCGAACAATTCTTGAACTTCAGTTAGTCTTAGTTGTACAAAAGTGGTTCAAAATTTGATCCGTGGTTCAGCAATTGTAACTCATCGACTTCGGCGGATTTACTGAAGTTCAACTTCAACTGAACTGAACTTCGTGAGTCAAAACGACTAAACAACAGATCAATACTTGATTCAGGTTTTTACATCTAGCCCTTAATCCGCCAAAAGCAGTGAGTAAAAATTGCTGAACATCAGATCAAAATTTGAACCACTTTTGTACAAACTGGTCTTTATAGGCCAAGGTTACACTTTAAGGTTTTACTTATTATCATTTACGTAAAATGCTTTTCATATGAGCTGCAAATTGTGAATTGCGAATGATCGTGAATTTTGACACTCCATGCACATGAGTAATTTGTTTGGTTGGCGGTAGATGTGAAGATGTGAAAAATATAAACCCAGTAAGAGTGCTTATAAAATGTAACGTTTGACACGTCTTAAACCAATTTGAAAGCCAGAAGTCTATTTTTTTATTACATCATTCAATCATATGTCATATTTGTCAGTAATGGGGAAAAAGCAGAGGGAACTTAGGCCCTACATAGCACATTGCTAAGAAGATAGGGATGAGACTCAACGAGACTGGTAATTTGCGTTTCGTTCTCGTTATAATCGAAAGATGTCGATCTTGTCTCGTTTGGTCTGGGTCTCATATAGGTGAGCCTGTCTCATTCTCTTTCAGGTCTCTTCTGTGTTATTGTTATTGAATTATAGATTTTGAAAATAGAAAAGGTGCCTAATAGGATTTACATAGAACAATTCAATTTTCTAATCTTAAAATCTTTAAAAATAGAATTGATATAACGATGATAGGGAATAAAAAAGTGTTTCTCTTAATTATATGAGCTGTCTGCTTGGGTTCTCCTAAGCGACTGTTCCGATTTTCTTGTAACAAGACTAGTTCGTAAGCATGAATGGCAGCGGTCAAACTTGTACCTAAAGTGATCTGGATAGGTATGTTTTGTCGCAATCCCTTATTAAAACATAGCTGTTGAGAAAATAGCTATTGGCAAAAAAACATCTCAAGCTATCCTAAAAAATTAGGATATAAATCTATCACATGGGAAAAGTCAAGTACAGCTGACTGAAAATAAAATTTTACAGCAAAATGTAACCTATCTAGTTTTGATCGTTCAGAAATAGACATGTATACCTAGAAAACTATCCTAGATAAGCTATCGAAAGAAACTTGAACGCAGCCAATTATTTTCCTTATACACATCCAATGTTATGATTTCTGAAGTTACATAAAATTAAAACAAAAAAAATAAACAAAAATTGATTCCAATAGCAAAAAATATATAAATATACATACTCCATATTTAACGCACTAATATTTTGGCATCCCATGTTACTTCAGAAATCATTTGGGTGTTTACTCACTTTTGACACACTGTATATCAGAAAAAGTCTTCATAACCAAATTTATTTGTTGAATAACTTTTTAATGAGATTACTTAGAAAATATATTTTTAAATCTTATAATAGATAATAATTAAATCTATTAGTTATGGTTTGAAGGAAAATTATGTGTCTAGTTCCATTTAAAAGATATTTTACAATTAAACTTGGTTGTGATGATTTTTTTGTATGAAAAATGGCGAGTTATGGATTTCAACTCAAATTATCAACCTCAAATTGTTTACTTTCAATTCTTATTTGCTTGAAGCTCACTTCAACTCTTTGATACCTGGGTCGAGTACAAATGAGCTTGATTCGACTCGACTCCACTTGTTTTACTTTACAGATAATGCATTATGGTCTGTTTATTTACATGTTTGTATACAAATATAGTTTCGCTTTAATAGATACGTGTCGTAAGTACTCGTGTTAATTCAATTGTATTTGCTTAGCATTGAAATAAACACATTAATGCAATTAATTTTTCTGGAATCTCAATACCATTTCAATTCAACTCTAAATGGAGCACTCAACTCAAGTGACGAAAAACCTGGGTCGAATATTCGACCCTGTTCCAACTTGACTTTCGATTCTGCTTGTAAACGTAGTAACTGAGTTCAATTTTAATTTTCAAGTTTTTTAATACAAATACTTTGAAAAGAAAAATGAGCATCTTGATTTGAAAATGAACGCTTTGATTTATGAGAGAACACTTTGAATCTCTGAGCAAATTGATACATATGTACTTGTACGTTCACGCAAAAAAAAAACATAGGGGGAAGTATGTATGTATAGGAATCCCGTTAGGTGATATTCCGAAATTGTTGTGATCTGCATTCATTTTAAATTATTAACTTTGAAATTCAAATTATTTCTGTTCAATTTTAAACTGTCAAATTGAAAATAATCAATTTCAGAGTGTTTACTTTCAATTTTAAATGAGTTGAGTTTTAATTTCAAAGTCATTTTATACAAACACTTTGAAAAGAAAAATGAGCATCTTGATTTGAAAATGAACACTTTGATTAATAAGAGAAACACTTTGAATCTCTGAGTATATTGATACATACATTCATACAAAAAAAAAAAAACACCAAAAGAGCTATGAGTACACAGAAATCCTGTTAGGCGAAACTCATTTTATATTATTTGCTTTAAAATTCAACGTGTTTATATTCAATTCAAAATTGACAAATTGAAAATAATCAATTTCAAAGTGTTTACTTTAAATCTTTAATGAGTTCAGTTTTAATTTTAAAGTGTTTCAATACAAAGGCTTTGAAAAGTAAAATGAACATCTTGATTTGAAAGTGAACGCTTTGATATATACGAGAAACACTTTAAATCTCTGTATATTGATGCATTAATACAAACAAAAAATAACCGCCAGAAAAATTTTAATTAAAAAAAATATTATTTTTGCTGTTTAATTAGATTTGTTTCAGCCGAATTCCTTAGAACCATTTCAGATAGATTTTGTTATTGGTTGGAAGGAATTTGTAAATTTTTTTTTTTAGAATTGTGTGTGTGCCATTTGACAGTAGCTTTGATGCAAAACACAAATATTCTAAAGTGCATTCGGTTTTCCGCATCGCTTTGTGAGAAAGATGCAAAGATAAATAAAAATAGTTGTGCTTCAATAACTTAAGTTTAAAAAAAACGCAAATTCCATCAAAACACACTTCAATTGGGAAACTTATCGACGAAAACGCGCTTCATATCGTACCCTGATTGCAAGAACTTGGTAACTCAATTTTCAATTTTAATAATATAATGGCAAAAACGGTATTGTTTTGTACTTTCCATCGTTCTCCAGTAGCTTTGTTTCTATAAAGGCTGCTATCTCCAAAATGTATGAAATTGAGTTACCTAGTTCTTGCAATCAGGTGACGATGTATTTTCAGTCGAGAATTCATTGATATTTTGATAACTTCTTATTATTTATTCACTAGTTATTGATTAACTTAACATGTTTTTGATAATGTATTTGCTTTTAATCTATTTAAATTAGCGACAAACACTTTAGAATATTTGTTAAGCCTACTGTAGAATTGTATGTACTTTCAACTCCGGATAAATGTCAAATCTTGCTAGTGTGTGAAATCTATGGAATCTATGGTAAAAATGCATGATGTGTTTTGACTAAAGAAAATCGATTTTTTGTTTTTCGAAAAAATCTATTTTTGTGGTTTTAAGGAATTTAACACTAATTTTATAACTCAGTAATACTTGAAAAGAATGATTTACTTAAATGGATTTGAATTTGCTTTGAGTTTTTGACAGCAAGGATAGAAATTGGCACCAGTTCCCGAACGGTTTACAGAGTTTTAAGAATAAACATATAAATAAGCTATGTATATAATGTATACAAGATTCTTTCGAGATTTGGATAATGCGATGTTTTGAAAATGCTATATTTTCAGTGTGATATATTCAAACTCGGTCTCAGTCTTCAAGTAAATAATCGCAATAGACGTCCGGGAATAGTTGCCACTAGCCATTTTCGGTTCCAAAATCTTAAAAATTTTATTTTTGCTGCTACGAGCTGACTTTTTGTTATTAAATAAACTTTGTATTACTTAACAGTCTCTATCAAGTTTGTTGCAATCAAGTACCAAAGGAAATGGTCTTCTTAAATACTACGAAGAAAACTCTTGCTTAACTAAAAAGCAGCGAGATGAGCTAATACAAATTATTTTGGAGGAAGTTGTTACAACAAAGGGAATAAAACTGAGGCCGGAAAGTTTCATCAAAATTCTTGAAGAAATTGTCACTATTTTCCCAAATGAAAAACAAAACCAGGCAAATACATACTTTTTATATTTTCCAAAAGGGCCCATTTCTTATTTATTTAAAAATATAGATTCGTATATGGTAAATAACCAGCAACCTAACACGTTTTTTTTTCTTAATTCTTATATGATCAATTCTTCTGATTATAATATACCTAAACAAGATTTCAGAAATAATTTATTTTTAGATATTTTATAAAATCTTAATCAACTACAAAAAATTACAGTAGAACTACTTTTGATTTTTATAAAATATCTGGCCAACTTCGGCTTTTTGTCCAGCCAGTAAGAATTTGGCCCTTATTACGGTTGACAATTATCAGTACGCAATTTAAAGTTTATCAGCACAATTGATCAATCGGTAGTTTCTTCACCAATATCAGATTTTTTGATAAACCATGAACTGCATGCATAGCTCTATCTTAAATTGTAAACATATCTCATAAATTCCTTTCTTCTTAAAATTTTATTCTTAAAACTTAAAATTATTCAAAGTAAATTGTGAAACCTATTAGTAAATTTGTTTAGTGTTCGCAGTTACTTTTATTTATTTTCATCTTCTTTTTTGTCTTTATTTTCATTTTTGTACGTACGTTTAAATTTCCTTAAGTATATTACCTAATTATATTTTGTTTGAAATTTTAGGAATACTATTTTATCCCACGGAAATATAAAAAAAATCCTAGCGGTAAGCTCTATTCTAAGTACTTCAATCTGAAAACCAAAAGGAAGAAGTGGGATATTTCCGTCCAGTCTTCTAGCAGTATAGAAGAATTTGAAGCTAAGGAGTCTGAAGCTAGGGAAACAGAAGCTGAAATCAAAGACAACGAAAAAAGTGAAGAATTCGAAATAGACGAGTCAGTGTCTCTTTCTCTTAAAAATACTCTTAAAAGAGACTGTAGCAACTGGCAAGAAACCATAGATAAATGGCAGAAAACATTTGCTTTGCGACAAGCAGATGCCAACAAATACTCAAAATCTGACTTTCTATTAGAATGGCCATTATTCAACGATGCGCGGGCTCCTTCTTTGGTAATTTGTTTTTTTTTTATACTTATTGTAAATTTTATAATTATATATATTTTCGTCGGTCTAAAGGTAAAACTCACTAAGAGCAGACAAAAATGTTCAAGAACTTTCGGATTGAAAAAGTATGTTTCAATCTAATTTCCTTCAAAAGTGTAATTTTTTAGGTAGTTAGTTTTACCTTTGAACCGAGTGCGTGTTAATAAAAGTGGTCTGAGTCATATATATGTATGTATGTATATACTTTTAATTTTGATAAAATACTTAACTAATATCTTCAGAAAATATATCAATCAGATCACTTTCATAATACCCGGCTCATACAATTGTGGAAAAACACTCAGTTCTGATATTATTGCTATTTTCAAAAATGAATTTAGGTCAAAATCAAAGAAAAAAAAATATTTCTCAATACTCACAGAATTTGGTCTTATTTCTCTTTATATAAAAGAACCTGAAATAGTGTGGTTTAAAAGAGAAAATCTACTTTTATATTGAACATTTTTGAATGAATAACAATTTGTGTGTGCTATCACCAAGTCTTATAGGCTGCAGTTTAAGCTATTTCACGAGCGCCAACCTTGTTCGGAATTGAAAATATCAACGAAAGGGTAATGAAACTAGTTTTGTTGGTTTTGCTTTCCTATCCATTCTAGACTTTGGCTTTATTTCATTTCAAGTTTCAAAAGTACAAAAAGCCGAACCTGAACATTTTTTCTATGTATATGTTTTTTCTAAAATATTCATTTTAAAAAAGATCAATAAGGCCAAATATCAGAACTCAGCGTAGTATCAGAACTAAGCGTGATTTCAATTTTTTTTTCAATTTTATGCTTATAAGTGCCTTAAGTTTCACTTGAAATTTAAGCTATTTGCAAAAATTTTCAAAGCATTTCTCGTAAAATTTAAGCTTATTCATCATAAAATTTTCAAGAATTTTAATATACAATGAAAACGTTATTTATTTCTATTTGTTATTTCATTATCATTTCAGATCGACGCAGATTTTAAACTTATCCATCCAGGGAAAGGGCACCTACTTAAAAGCAAATGGGACACGTTCAAGAAAAACGTTTTAGACTATTATAAAACAAACATCCGAAACCCGCAATCGAAAAATTTGCTGCTCCTAGCAAAGGAAACAAAACAAATTGGTAAGTTTCGAAAAAAAAAATTAAAAAGTTTCCCCCAAAATTTTAACATAAATGAACAATGTGGGCCTAAATCGGCCGGCTCTAAATGAAGAGAAAAATACTTAATTTTTTCCTTTTTCATTTTCATCGCCTACAGTCGCTGTAGGGGTTAAATTTAATTGTCTTTTTTTGCATACTAGGTTATTTGCGTAAAATCTGCCAAAAAATTCAGGCCATTAAGGATGTAGGGGTATCCTCCCTATGAGGAGAAAAAATATATAAAATAAATAAATTAAAAACAATATCATTATTCAAAGTACTAATGTGAAGCTTTTTGGATAGCCGGAAGTACATTCTTATGGTGTATTTCCAAATTGATTAACAGTTTCGGCAAACAAAATTTTTCAAACACAAAATTTTGAAGAAAAATAAAAAAAAATATATAAAACATTTTTTTTTATTGTATGCATTAAAGAACTTATTTCACTTTTAGTTTTGAGTGCTTTTTACTTTTTATCGAATACTAAGACCATATGGTTTTATATCTTATAGTTTCTAAGAAAATTGAAAAATACCTACACTTTCCTTTTTTTTCAAAATTTTAAGTTTGAAAATTAACTCTGCAAAAACTGTTCACTAGAAAAACTTTATTTAAAAAGTTTTTTCTGGCCTTATAATAAGTATAATATGTCATTTTAGTTGTTAACATTGATTTTTAATTTTTTGCCCTTTTTAAGTTATTTTTTAGAAAATTGCCCCTCTAGCCCAAACCGGGGGCAATAGATCCCCTTCGCATACCATTTTTTTTATCTTGAACAAACCTGCACGATCTATCTTTTTGTCGCACCTTAGACGTATCACCCTGTATAACCCCTCTAACATAGGATTTTTGTCTTATCTACTCTGAATTTTTGGCAGATATTATGTGAACCACAACAACAGTGACTATAGGGGATAAAAATACAAATTTGAAAAAAAAAATAAGAAGTTTTTTTCTTCAATTGGAACTTGTTTGGGCCAATCCAAATATAAAAACCCATATAGAGACCACCCTATGCAAACATACGTTTTTATTAGAAATATTTTTCTAACATAGATATTTTTTTGTATTTTCTTTTATAGATTGTGAAGACTACATATATGCAGTACTTTTGAATTCTATACTACTTCCATTCGCTCGGTTCAAAAACTCGGATGGTAACAGCAAAAAGAAAGCAACAATCCAAGATGCCAACGAGAGCTTTTGTCTTATTATTCCTACAATAAGCGAATACAAAATAAAAGTAGAGGAGCTGGTAGGCAAGTACTTTGAAAACAAATTGACGATTCAACCTTTTATAATAGCTGTTGGAATTGATCCAGAGAGCATAAATGAATTCTATGTGTATTTTGATAAGACTTTATATAAATTTGATAACTTTTTAGAAAGTTTGGATATTTGTTTTAAAATTTTTCAAGTGTTTAACTTAAAATATCCCCAAGCTTGTGAACTTCCTTGGAATTTTATCCAACAATATTTATACGAAATAAACACAAGTTTTGATAAAAAGAATCCAAACTTAACATCACTTATCAACTTTATGCAAGATTCCAATTAATTATGTATTAATATTATCCTTCACCTTTTAATATATGTATAATTATTTGCAGCTGCATAATTCCAATTCCAATTCAGTACTTTTATTTTTCACTTGTTTACCTTCGGGAATTTTCAAACATATTAACGTTTATGAAATTCTGAACATGTTGTTTGCTTACATGCATAAAATTTCGATATTGGTTCTGCTTCTTAAGCCTTTTGACACTTTCCTTATTATTCCAGCTTGTGTGCCTTTATAAATTTCGTCACTTTCTCATAACAACGTTCTTCAGTGTGCTTAAAATAACTGTAGGCAACTAATTTCAAATATTTTTATTCTAAATCGGTAAATCTGTTTTACTTAACTTATTGACTTAAATTCTATTGAATCCTGTTAGTTTCCTTGGAATTGTATACAACGCCAAGTTAAAAAGAGTCCTAACTTAACTTCACTTTAAAACTTTATGCAAGATTCCAATTAAAGATAAAGTACTTTCCTACCCACATATATTTATGTATCTTTATTTGCAGTTGCATAATTTCAATCCAACACTTTTTATATTGCAGTTATTTACCTTTGGGAATTCTCAAACATATTCACGTTTATGAAATTCTAAACTTTTTTTTTATTGCTGTTGCTTATTAGCACTCAATATGCATCTTTCCTTTTTTCTAAATTGAAAGGTTTTTAAATCACTTTCTCATAACGACCTTCCTCAGTATGATTCAAATAACTGCAGACAACAATTTTGTAGTACTTTCCTTCTAAATCAGTACATCTGTTTTTATTTTTGTGTTTAAGTTTTTGACTTAAATTATCTTGAATCTTGAAAACTTTCTTCGAAGTGTATACAGCACCAAGCTAAGATAAATTTGAATTCTATACTACTTTCCTTTGTCCGGTTTAAAAGCTCAGTTGGTTACAGCAAAAGAACAACCACAATTCAAGAAGCCAATGAGAGCTTTTCACTAATTATTCCAACAATAAGTAATTGCAAAATAAAAGTAGAGGAGGTCGTAGGCAAGTACTTTGATAACAAATTGACAATTCCGCCTTTTATAATAGCTGTCGGGATTGATCCAGAGAGCATAAATGAATTCTATGTGTATATTGATTAAACTTTATGTAACTTTGATAACTTCTTGGAAAGTTTGAATATCTGCTTTAAATTTTTTTAAGTATTTAACTTAAAATATCCTCAAACTTGTGAGCCTCTTTGGAATTTCAGCCAACAATATTTCTTCAAAATAAACACAAGTTTCGTTAAAAAAGTCCTATCTTAACACCCTATAAAACTTTTAAGCTCATTACAACGTTCTTCAGTTTGCTCAATAACTGCAAACAACTATTTTCAAGTTTTTTTTTCTTTTACATCTGTTTTATTTTTGTATTCAAGATTTTGACTTTAATTATCTTGAAGTCTGTTAACTCTCTTAGAATTGTATAAAGTAACAGATTTTTGGAAAGAGTCGAATAAAATATTAATTAGTATCCTATTAACTATTGATTCCTTATTATTTGAACCAAAATACTTTGTCATTTAAACACAATCAAAATGTTTACGTGTTTCATTTGCCACTACAACTTTCCTTCGGCTGATGTGCTTGTAAGCCATTTTAAATTTCATCACTTTCTCTCTCAAAAAGATGTTCTACAGTGTGCTCAAAATAACTGCAGGCAACTATTTTCAAGCTTTTTTCTTTTAAAGAGGCACTTGTTATCACATAAGAAAAATAATAACATTTGTCTCCCAGCAGTGTACCGAAGAAACGAAATAGTTCCAAATTCTATTGTAGACTTATCTTCCCAAAAAGAGGCATGTAACTTATATTGTGTACCTAAAACGAACATAAAGGAAATTATTGCTAGTTTAAAATATAAAGCGTTGGTCTTGTGCCTTGAAATGTACGCAAAAAATTCTGTCCCAAGAAAAGAAGTCGTTCATATTCAAAAGATTGTGACGGACTTGGTTTTAGCTATTTCTTCTTCAATTAAACTATTACTTACTAATTCATCCTTTTCTATACCCTTGGACGTGCAACTAGACCTAAAAAGTGTTTTAGAATTTTGTGATGATCCATTTCAAGAAATATCATCTGAACATAGAATGTTTAAAGTCTTAAAAGAAATAGGAATATATGATTATCCTAAATCTTTTATCATAATGAATGGAATCGCTGAAAAAATTCTTTATGGAAATCCAACGCTCGCTCCAAAGTCTTTAAGTATTCAAATCATGCCCTTACAGTTCCAATTGCGATCCTTATTTGAACTACCCAATGTTTTTAAGATGACAATGCAAAATACAAATAACTTTTTTCATAACAAGAATTTATCAAACTTTTGTAACGCTGAAGTTTTTCGTTTGAAAAAAATTGAATTCAATTCCGAATTCTTAATACCTTTCAATTTATACTTTGATGACTTTCAAATTAATAACGCTTTGGGTACACATACATTTTCAATTTGCGGTTGTTATTACAATTTTCCAACTATGCCGCAATACATACTTTCAAAATTAGATTTTGTATTTGGTCGTTTGCTTTTATAGCAGCAAACGACCTTAAACTTTGTGGTAACGAAATCTCTTTAAACCATTTAATCGAAGAATTAAGAGCGTTGGAAGAAGGAATCATTATTCAGTTGTCTGAGCGGACAGTTAAAGTACATTTCATTATTGGCTTAATCGTTGGAGACAACTTAGGACTCAACAGTATTTTGGGTTTCACACAATCTTTCAACGCAAAGCGTTACTGTCGAGTATGCACCACTCCAAAAGAAATTATTAAGACCGGAATTTTAGAGGACGAGAATTCGTTGCGAAACTGACTTCAATATCAAAGAGATTTAAACGAAAATAACTTTCAAGAGACAGGAATTAGATCAGAATGTATCTTCAATTCCTTGAAGAGCTTTCACGTAACAGACAATTTTTATTTCGATCTTATGCACGATGTCTTGGAAGGAGTCTGCGTTTATGATATATGTAATGTTCTCTTGGGCTTGATTAATGAAAACATTATTTCCATTGATACTATCAATAGTAGAAAACAATTATTTCAATTTGGAGATACCCACATTGGAGATATTTCACAGCCTCTTAAAATAGAAAAACTTAAATCATTTAACCTAAAAATGACAGCAAGTGAGGCTCATTGCTTTACACATTTTCTCCCACTTATGATAGGAGATTTAATTCTGCCAGGTATTAAGCATTGGAAACTTTTAATTCTACTTGTAGAAATAGTTGATGTATTATTTCAATCTGCCTTTTCTGATAGTGAAATAGATCACTTGCGTCAGCTTATAAAAGAGCATCATCAACTATATATCGAACTTTATGGTTTTTTGAAACCAAAACATCATTTCTTAGTACACTATCCTCGTGCAATTAAAATGTGTGGACCCCCTAAATTTGTTTGGGCAATGCGTTTTGAAGCAAAGCACAAAGATACTAAAATATATTTTAATAGCATAACATCTAGAGTAAATCCTTCATACTCTGCAGCCATTAAAAGCTCCTTAGTTTTTTCGAACTTTCTGTTGAAATACAAAAATGGTTTGCCTAGTTTTTTTGATCCTAATCTATTTTGTATTAAAGATATAACAAAAGAGGACTATTTCCCAATTATAATTTTAAATCATGATATAAATCTTAAATCTGTTCATGTTTCAAGTAATGTGAATTATAAAAGTACTGAATATAAAGAAAACAGATATTTAGCGAAAACCTGTGGAGGCAATGTTTCAATTTATAAAATTAAACTTTTTATTTATGAACAAGAAAAGGTTTTTGTTCTATGTTATCCTGTTAACATTATAAAATTCGACAAACATTTCCAATCCTTTGAAATTGGGGCAAAAGAAAATTGTTTAAAACTTCTTGAAATTTTGGAGTTCACGAGCCCTCCTATGAATTTATACCAAATAAACAATGGTAAAACATATGTTAGGCTAAAATCTTTGTAAAAACTTAAAGCTATTTAATTGAAAAAAAAAAATATGTAAAAGAAAGATTCATGATATAGGTTTAAAACTTAAGAAAATATATGTCATTTTTTTTGAAAAGAAAAAAAAATAGTAAATAAAAAATTTTATATTCAATTCGTTAGTTTTCTCTAACTGTTTCTTAATATTTCTCTATTATAATTTGAAATCATGATATAAATCTTAAATATACACATGTTGCATGAAAAATGAATTATAAATATAAAGGAAACAGGTTTTAAATGAAAACCTGTGATATCACAATGTATCTATTATCAAAATTTAACTTTTATTATTCCACAAGGAGTGGTTTTTGTTCATTTTAATCGTATAAAAACTAAAAAAATGTCATTCTTTTAAAATTGGAACTAAAGAAAATTGTTCAAAACTCCTAAAAATTTTGGAATTTACTAGCCCTCCTATGAAATTATTCCAAACAAAAAATGATAAAGCTTTGTAAAAACATAATCTTAGCAACTAACGTATTCTTAAGCAATTTATTTTTAAGAAAATATTTTTATTCAATGTTAGGAAAAAAGAAAAAATGCAATAAAATTTAATGTATTTATGTTTCTTAACAAAAAACTTCTGTTTTTTCTTTAAACCAAATTTTGCCTTTCAGCTTTTGAAAATGAGAAAATGAAACTGGTTCAGTCTAAAAGTAAGTATTTGTAGCTGCAAATTCATGGGAATATTGGCTTATTTGAAAAGTAAGTTTTGAAATTGTATCATTTTTAATTTTTAAGCAAACCATTTCAAACTGAATTTAAACTTTAAAAACTTTCAATTTCAGAGTAAATGCTTTAGAATGGTGTTTAAAAGTGCATCATTTTTAATTTTAAAGCAAATCATTTCAAATTTAAATTGAAAGTGAGAACTTTAAAAACACTTTCAATTTCAAAGTGAATGCTTTGAAATGGGTTTTAAAAGTGTCACTTTTAATTTCAAAGGAAACCATTTGAAACTGAATTTAAAAGTGAGCACTTTAAAAACACTTTTAATTTCAAAGTGAATGCTTTGAAATTGGTTTTAAAAGTGTCACTTTTAATTTCAAAGGAAACCATTTTAAACTAAATTTAAAAGTGAGCACTTTAAAAACACTTTAAATTTCAAAGTGAATGCTTTGAAATAAGTTTTAAAAGTGTCACTTTTAATTTCAAAGGAAACCATTTGAAACTGAATTTAAAAGTGAGAACTTTAAAAACACTTTTAATTTCAAAGTGAATGCTTTGAAATTGGTTTTAAAAGTGTCACTTTTAATTTCAAAGGAAACCATTTTAAACTAAATTTAAAAGTGAGCACTTTAAAAACACTTTAAATTTCAAAGTGAATGCTTTGAAATTGGTTTTAAAAGTGTCACTTTTAATTTCAAAGGAAACCATTTGAAACTGAATTTTAAAGTGAGAACTTTAAAAACACTTTTAATTTCAAAGCGAATGCTTTGAAATTGGTTTTAAAAGTGTCACTTTTAATTTGAACGGAAAGCATTTTAAATTGAATTTAAAAGTGAGAACTTTAAAAACACTTTTAATTTCAAAGCGAATGCTTTGAAATTGGTTTTAAAAGTGTCACTTTTAATTTAAACGGAAACCATTTTAAATTGAATTTAAAAGTGAGAACTTTAAAAACACTTTTAATTTCAAAGTGAATGTTTTGAAATGACTTTTAAAAGTTTCATTTTGAAATTCAAGGTGTTTACTTTTAATTTTAATGTTAACACTTTAAACGTTTTTTTTTAAAGTGTGAGTTTGAAAATTAAAGTGTTTCCTTTGAATTTTAAAGAAAAACTTTGCTTTTTAGCTTTAAAGTGAGCAACTTTAAAATTAAACGGTTACACTTTAAAATTTAAAGTGATTTCATTAAAGTTGAAAAAATGTAAAGTGCAACTTTAAATTTTAATACGTTCTCATTCAGTGCTATTTCATTAACGTTAACTTTAAATTTATTTTAAATTTTAAAGTAAAACTTTTAGTACTAAACTAACTACTAAATTTTAGCATAAAAGTGCGCAACTTTAAATTTTAGAGGTAAAACTTTCAATTTTAAAGTGATTGAGAATAAAGTTAGAAAAAGCTAAATTGTAACTTTCAATTTCATTACGTACTCATTCAGTGCTATTTCATTAACGTTAACTTTGAATTTTAAAGTCATTTGTACTAGCGTTTAAAGTGTTTTTCCCTCAGTGTACCACCTCCTCACCTCATTCTTGATGCCAAAAATTCCCGGAGTTCCCGAAAGTTCTGTTCCTGGGATAGGGGAGAGGGGGGCACCTTTGAACGTGGGGTACCTTTGAACAGCACTTATAAAATCTTATTGAAAAAATATTCGAGAGCGAAAACCAAATTTGCATCCTGGCAATACTGTATTCTATAAACGTCAACGGCTTTCGGTCATCTTTTCAGTAGTCGTTTGAAAGTAGTTCGGGGTGGATGTTTTTATGCTTCATTTCCAACTTTTTTTTTCTTATTTTGTAAGAATGTACAAATTTTTTGGTGAGCTTTTTGATCTGTGAAAAATATTTTTTGGTGACGTGAAATAACGCCAAACGAAATATAGCCAAATTTTGAATTTGGCCTTATTTCCATCTCAAAAACGAAATAACGCCAATTTGGTTTTATTTTTTATGCCCGATGGAAATAACACCAAAAAAATAATTGAAATAAAACCAAATCTATCTCAACCAGTTTTCGGCCTTATTGCAATGCGAAAATAGAATTAAGGCCAAATATTATTCTTGAGAATCGTTATTTCATTAAATGATTAAATACATGTTCCTTAAATGCAAAAGAAACTTTTCATTCACCCAACCTCGCACCCACTCCAAATCCTATAGCGAGCCCAAGCAGGGGGGTTGCAGGGGGGCAGCATGCCCCCCCATACGTACCTCACTGTTTATCCGTGAATTTTAAAATTTCAAAAACCAAATAAAGGAGGGGTTTATTAGGTTTGTGAAACTTAAAAGTTCGCGAATAAACAGTGAGGTATGTTTAAGGGGGCATGCTGCCCCCCTGCAACCCCCCTGCTTGGGCTCACTATAGGATTTGGGGTGGGTGCGAGGTTGGTTGTATGCAATTTTTCTTTTGCATTTAAATTATCTGGAAACTTTGAATTTATCCTACCATTAAACTTCTTTTCATTAGCCTCCTCATGTCAGGAAAAAAATTTTCAGTTTGGGTAGAATTAGATATTTGAAAATATGAAATAAGTTGAAAACGAAATAAAGCCAAATTGGTCTTATTTCGGTTTCATGAATGAAATAAAACCAAATTTAAAATTTGGTCTTATTTCGGTTTTGAAAACGTAATAAGACCAAATTTTTGAATTTCGGCTTTATTTCGTTTGGCGTTATTTCACGTCACCATATTTTTTGAAGGCGAAGGTTCATTTAGAACCATATTATGGTAAGTTTTTTTATATATAAGTACAAACAAATAATTAAAGTTATATTGGTCGTGAAAAGACACGTTGGGGCACGTTTGAACAAAACAGTTGGGGCAGTTTTGAACATGTTCAAAGGTGCCTCAAAGGTTTTGTTTTGTATCTTCTTTCTCATGTGTAGCTGCATTTTAATTTGTATTCTAAACAATATGCATGCAGTGTATATACAATTGTCCACATAGTAAGTTGGTGTTGTTTTCATTTAGTTAGAAGAAAAAAACTACAGAAATTGACGAAGATGACGTAAGGGTCCGCTTTTTAAAGAAGCTACCAGGTTCCTATAGGTTTTTCTATCCTGACAAAGAAGACAAGTGGTCTGCTAGTTTTATAGAAATAAAAGCTAAGCAACCACCACCAATTAACCTTCCAGGAACATCGAAGACAACTGCATCGATGACCTTTGCATTTGACTTCTGACTGATAATGAGGTTACTCCTTGCTTTTGTAAACACTTGTTTATTTCGTTATGAAGGTACCTTTATAAGCCTGTGAAGTTTGTGTACCTACTGTGAATCAAAAAATTGTACGTACATTTAATTTGCTTGAATAAAAAGGCGATTTTTTTTAGCAAATTGACATGATTTGGTAAAAATTTGCAATTTGTGTATTAGACTAAGAGCCCACGGGGGGGATTGAAAACCAATTTCGGCTAAAACGATTATCTTCGAAGTTGCATTCATATTTTTTTTACGATGCACTGTTTCTCGCAAAGGCCCCAGTTGTGGACTGCAAGACTTTGATTTTTTGAATAGCTTTTAATGGAGCTTTCGACGCCTATACTTCTTTTTTTGCTATCGATCACACCCAAAATCTGCTGTGGGCTCTCGGTCTATATGATTTATTGAAAGTTTTGTCAGAAAAAATACAAAATTTAATATTTCAAAGCTTTTTTAAATAAAAAAAAATACAAAATTAAGGGAAACGAAAAAAATACATCAAATAATTGCAAGTACAGTGCCTTTAACGCTGTGGCTCCATTGGCAATTTTTGAGGCAATTGCAATTGGAATAGGAATGGCAATTTATTGCTTGGGTGGGCATTTACATTGCCAGGCAATTTCAATTATAAAATGTGTGTATAGAAATATTTGACTGCAAATGCTGTTCAAATCCCCTGTTTTTAATAAAATTTAATTTTAATTCACTATATTTTGTCATGTGCGTTCTCATATTCTACGATTTAATTGAAAAAATCAATAAAGAAGCCATTCACAATTACGGGGAATCCCATTTTTCCTCAATTTATTGCCTTGAAGATGGAAATCAATAATTGCCTCTCATCCTCTAGGCAATATTGCCATTGCCATTGACAAAGCGTCTCCATTTGCAATATTAAAGGCAATAGCAATGAGTGAGGCAATTTATTGCCTCAAATATTGCTAATGGAGCCGCTGGGTAAAGTCAAATTTCTTTCAGATTAGTAATGAAAGTTCCATTTTTTGGCTAATTATAAATTTGAGACAGAAGCTTTGAGGTTACTTGTGTTGGTAAAGTGTTCCGTTTCTCCATAATTATAGGTTTGAGAGGATTTTTGATAGTTTTTGAACTTTATTTACAAAAAAGCCCCACAAATGCTTAATGAGACTATGGTCTGAGAATGGTGGTGGATGAGGCAACTAAGATTTTACACTGTAAAGCAGTGACTTGCTAACTAATATAGACTAATGCTTCCGGTCATCGTCCTCTAATAGTATGAAATCAATCAGTAACTCAATTCTTTCAATACTGGTCTTAAATTTTTTACTCAAATATGCAAATTTTTGTGTTTTTCCATATTTTTGTTTCAATAAAAACAAGATTGCAGACATCATTTGCATCCATAACTCCCCAAACCACAATGCGTTCACCTTCATGCTTCACCGTAGTCTTTAAATTGCTTACCTATACTTTTGTGTTCGGTTTTTGCTACAAAATTTCCGACCGTTAAATCCAAAAATGTTGAATTTTTTTTCGTGAACTAAGATAACATGAACTGTTTTAAAAAGCAAAACAGAAAACCGTGATAAATAATTGCAAATCAATTAACTTCTAGCCGCAAAAGTCTTACACAAATACCTACCATTTATATAATTTCTGTTCCTGTACGTTCCATTTTTTTGATGCAGTGTATTTTAAATTTTTTGTTTTTGTTAATGTTATATTTTCTTACCTTCTTAAAGTGATTTGTGAATTCTAATTTATATACATATGTTAAGTTTCCTTATCTCATATTTATAAAATACAAAAAAATTATTCATTTTTTTAAAGAAACCAAAGCGTGTTTGGTCTTATTTCAGGTAAAAAATTTATTATAAAAACTGCCGTTCAAATGTGCCCCAGCCTAGTTCAAAGCTGCCCCACATGGGGGGCACCTTTGAACATAAGGACCTGCTTCACTCAAAAAATATTTATAAATCGAAATCTTCATAATACTAATAGAATTATGCATTTAAACAAAAGCTTAATTCTATTTCTATAAGTGAAAATAAGTTACAGATCAATAGTTCAAAAACATAGGTTTTTATGAGACTTGGAAGCAAAAAGTGTTCAAAGGTGCCCCCCTCTCCCCTATACATTACATAAATATATGATAATTTTATGCCCCATATGCTACGCCTTTATGCACACAAACACTCTATGATGTGTTTATGTGTGCTTCACTGATTTAAAGGATAATTAAAAAGTGTGTACTTTTAAGGGCCTACACAAATTTACAACTGTGGATATGGGTGCACCGTGAGGGATTAGTGTTGTAATCTGTAATCACTGATTTTTGTTTGACTTTCTTTATACACGAAATTACTTTTTCATTGCCTAACGGAAATGAAAAATCACAAATATGGCAGCAACAAAAATAACAACAAAAAAGATGAAAGAAGAAAATGGATGAACAGCAAAAAAAAAAAACGATTTAAAGTCGTACGTTTCTGACAGCAGCAGCCTCTTTCGAAATAAGGGATAACGAATTGCAATGAAGATGGCATTAACAGCCCACCATGGCACCATCGCATAATAATTATCCAGCCATCCTTCTGAAGGCCCCTCAAGGTTCAGGAGGTAATTTACATCTACAGTTAAATTATGTAAGGACGACATGGTTATGATAATGATAAAAGTGTGCTATTGAAAGCTTATGATGGATGAATTGGAAAAACGGATCTCCATTTGCCATTTCCATTTTCTCCACAAGGACCTACTTGGCAAAAAGCGTTTTTATTCAAATTTTTTTTTGAAGGATATCATCTTTGGTTTTGGTCTGCCGTCTGTCCCACCTGCCGGGTTGCTGATGGTAGTGGTAGGTATAGGAATAAGTTATATCCTGACAGCAAATAAATTTATCAAAATTCAGTCAATATGGCAGCCATAAATGCTGATTTGTATAACTGAAGCGCAGCAGCTGCAATGAGTGCTCTTTGATCCTTTCTTCAAGTTTAAAGTAGAAGTAATGCTTCCTAGATTTAAGTTTTGCTTGTGCATCACCATTGCAAGCAAAGTTTTCTTCCATAAATCCTTGATGGATAAACCAAGAACGCGACGATGACAGCAGGGGCAAAGGTGAGCATTTTATCCACTGCCGCCTTTCGTTGGGGAGTTTACCTCTCCATGGTATTATTAGATGAATAATTTGTTGGATGCACTTGAAGGGATGTAGAAAGTATTTCAGCGCAGTTGGAATCTTTTTGGCAGATTAAGGGATTTTGTGTAGAATCCTTTGGTATGTGTGCCGCTGAAGGCCTTGATACACATTCTCGTGCACCTACCAAAAAAAAAAAAACTTAAACGCGAGGAAAGAGAGTAGATCAGGACATCAGGGCATGCGACTCAAACTCATAGCCATTGCCATAGCCCTACATCCATTAGCATCATCATCATTATGATTATTCATTATAATGCAAAACACACATCTAGAGGTTAGGTATAGCTTTGTGGCATCAATGTTAAGCTGTCGGTTCGCTTTCGTTCCGGTGCGATGAGCAGAAATGTTTGCGCTTTTTGGCGCAAATCCAATTGTTAAAATAATAATAATTTCCAGGAACATGCACTACATATAGTGATGGGGAATTTGAAACTACAACACAGGGCAGTTCATACAACAAAGGCTCAGAGAATATTTATTTTATGTTTTTGTATAACATGACCCTCAGAAACAAACTGGCATGCTATCTTGTATATGCCAAAAAAAAATGCCAACAAATGAAATATGAATGCAGATGATGTGTGTATGGACAGGACACGATGTATGCACTCTGGGGTAGACAGGTAGGTAGGTATGTATAAATAATATAATGCAAATTGTATGTAAGTAAGAATTAAACTATACCTAACACAAAAGCACTTTTGATATTTTAAAGCTCAGATAAGTGGAATTAAAGAAAAACAGTACTTGTGTGAAAGGGAAATTTTGAAAAAAAAAGAAAAAAATGTATGTAAAAATACCCCATTGAATGACATAAGCTTGCTTTTGTAGTTTAAGGCTATAACGTGGCCAGGCATTGAAGATGGAAAAATGTTTGCACTAAGACCGTAATTATATATGTAGGTACTCATTGCATAGATTTCTGTACACATTAGGGTGGTCCTTAAATTGGATATTGTCTTAGATAGCCCTCATTCGATTCAAAACATTGAAACACAATTTCCCTATATTTTTCAGAATTTTATTTCACCCCTCTGGTCTCCCCTTTTTCACTTGAAGGTGCAAATAATGGAGTTAGGGTGATTCTTATAACACATGAAAAAAAAATAAGAACTTGTGATGCTTTTTTGTCGAGGCAGAGGTAGGCTCGTCGGTGTCCAGGGTTTATCCCAAAGAAAGCAAAAAACTTGGGTAGAAGTTTCCAAACTCCAATCAAAACAAACTTTTTTAATTCCAAATCCAGTTTACAGTAATTTACAATATTCGTTATTTATATTATTATTTTTTTATATAACAAGGTATTTCGTATAAGTAAACAATAAGTATTCCTACAATAATATAACACGGTATTTCATATACGGGTGTGGGGCCAGCCCTGCCTCCAGCAAGAAACTGAAGGATAAATCGGTGCACTATCCGCGATGACAGGCTTGTCTATGGTACTCTTTGAAGAAGCGTAGCCACAGAAATAATCGGGGGGACACGGCCCTGCTCCTGGCATAACACTAGAAGAAAAATTGTTGTAGGCTAAGCCTTGTCCACGCTACACTTACAAGAAGTGGAGCGCAGAAAGAAACAGGTACGAAATAACCTTCTTGCTCCTAGCGGCAAACTAGAAGAAAAATCGGTGCTTTGTTCGCGGTAACAAGCTTGTCTGTGTTACTCTTTGAAGAAGGGTAGGCACAGAAATAATCGGTGGGAAAAGCAAAAGACTAGAAGAAAAATCGGTTGATGTTAGTTCTTTGTCCACGATACACTTAGAAGAAGTGGAGCGTAGAAATAAACGGGGGGAAAGGATAGATACAGGAAAAGGTAGAAGTTTAAAAGCAAAAAGTTTTTCGAAACTCCTATCTAGTACACTTCGTACCCAGCAGTGTGTTTCTACTTGCTAATTTAAATTTGGTTCCCAAATTTAATTAAATCAGCGCGGTATTCTTGCTTTCCGTACTCTAAATTGGTACTAAACAACAGGCGAAAGCAGAAGACCAATTAGTACTTAAATTCAACCTCCCCATGTTGACTTTTCGGACATAAGACAGTGTGAACCAAGAGAATCAAAAAAATATCAACAACGTCATACGTGTTCAGTTCATACATCATATGATTGCCGGTATGCCTTATATGGGTGGAGGTAGTTAACTGGTATCGGGGTTCGGTGTGTTGTGTAATGCGAATAACAACCCAGGGTTCGGTGTCATGATGCAAATATTTACTGGAAAAAATATAATACACCCAGGGTTCGGTGCGGTAAGTTGAACAGGAATTTGATGCGGTATATAAGAATAGCTATTCGAATATTCTATAACCAGCATAGGTCGGAATGGTGTTCGGGGGTTTCGGCGGATTCATAGCAAAAGGTGTAACGCTTCGTTACAAACTTATAGATTAGATTCAGACAAAAAAAATCGTATTGGAGGGGGGTCTATTTCTTTCAGTTCAGGCGAGAGGGGTAATTTTCTAAAAATTTGATCCAAAATAGAAACAAAAATTTTAAAAACAACGGAACCACTTACAATGACATGCTGTAGCTTTCTTTAAAGCTATGAATCCAATCTCTAATATGTTTCTTTAAATAAAGTTTTTATTGTAAATGGTTTTTGAAAAAATAATTTTCAAACCTAAAAATAAAAAATATTTTTTTACGTTTGAAAATTATTTTTTTCAGAAACTATTCATAATGAAAACTTGATTTAAAAAACATATTAGAGACTGGATCCATGGCCCGTTGTCCCGTTGTTTTTTAATATTTTTTTTCTATTTTGGGTCAAATTTTTAGAAAATTACGCCTCCCGCCTGAACGGGGGAAATAGACCTCCCACCGACACGATTTTTTTCGTCTGAATCTTATCTATAAATTCTGATTTTTTTCTTTGCGTATTATAAGAATCACCCTAACTCCAATATTTGTACCTTGAAGTGAAAAAAGGGAGACCAGGGGGGTGAAATTAAAATCTGAAAAAATTAGGAAAAGTTTTGTTTTTTGAAATTGGCAATAATATTATATAAAATTTGTACTAATGTAAGCGCCTCTTTCAAGATTAAAGAATAAAAATTATAAAACTTTTTTAGTTTTCTTTGGGATTACCCTGGACCACGATGAGCTTACTTCAGCCACCATACAAAAAGTCATCACAATGAAACTACCTACTTATGTTAGCATTATACTTAATTTGAAATAATGTATTGTGTACAAATATCGTCTGTATTCATTACGTGTGATATATTTTGTACTACATAAGTATCTACTTAGTCAGTACTCATTGATTAAATTGTTGTGAAATTATTAAACGCGAATTTAATTTTATGATGGCGGAACTGCAATCCGCAAATCCAATGAATTTGTATAAATCCAAATATACGAAATAATTAACTTAACTTAATAAAAGAAAGAAAACGATTGCACGAAGTATACGTGCGCCGCGACAAAACAACGAGATAGGAAAGACGAACTGTCAAACGATGGGTGCGTTTAATAGAAACTTCCACAACTGACAACACATAAAGTGCTGCCACCCAGTAGCTCAGCAATGGGGTGGGTTCAGTAGTAAAAGATAATTTTATTAATCGAATTCGATTAATAAAATGGATTAAAAAAAATGAAAAAAAATGTAAAGTATAAGTACAGGGTGTACTTGTACTTAAAGTAGGCGTCAGGAATTCTTTTGTAAATTAAGAATTAGAGAATTCCAAAACTAATTTTTGTTTAAACGAAGAGAAGAAATTAGAAAACAACAAAAGAACCAAAATAAAACACAACAAATTGTATGCCCAGATGGGGACTTCAATTATTTTATTTGGGAAACCTTTGAGCCGAAACCCAGGGATTAAAACCCAAAATTTGTTCGATATGTAGGTATATAACAATAAACAAAAGAAAATGGTTTACGGTGAAACGTAAAACCGAAAGCAAAAGAAACAAAGAAAATGAAAATGGGCCGTTAACGAGTAAGAAAACCGAGTCCCACAAAACCGGGATAAAATTTGAATTAAATAAATGAAATCAAAACTATCGGAACTGACACAAATAATCAACTTATTGAAAAATAAAACACTCTACTTATCTTTTCTAATTGGTTATGCCTGCGGATCTCCTATCCAACCTTTTCCTCTATCACCTCGAGTTCCCTCAGTTTCCTGCAAACTGCTTCGCACCTCGAAACACAAATTTTTCTTCTTCAAAATGTCTCGACAACTTTTCTTCACTTTTCTCCAAAATAGTTTCTCCTTAATTTTTCTATTCTTTTCCAAATTATTCTCGATTTCAAAAACAAAACTTATCGCTTGTAAAGTTCTCCAAAGAGTAAACTTTCCATGCTAAACCTATTGTCTACCTCGGCCATTCCAGTCTCTCACACATTCATACAACCAGCCAATCGTTTTCGAGATCTTCAGTCTTGGGATCACGGCTTCCTGGAAAGCTACGTGCTTTCCTCGAAAAGCTCCGTTCCTCCGTTGTCGAATCTCATCGAAACTTTACTCTCACACACACATTCAATGATTCAGCAAGTTGTTGGATGTCTTTCCAAAACTTGCCGAATCCAAATGGCCGAGTTCAGAACCCTTTCAACTAACTTTTTCGAGAAAATTTAAAAGAATTAAAATCGAGAAAAAGTTTCTTCTAGGCATTCTCCTAGTTACTTTAAACTAATCGCGAGTGATTCGAAGCGCGAAGCAATCTCTCCAAAACTAATACTTCGAGGTGAGAGAGGAACACATTTCTTTTAATCCTAAGATCTACTCATTTCTTTTCTTTCCGCGTGTCAATTCCGACAGATCTACTATTTAAAATATTAAATTTTAAGAATATAGAAACACGTTAACAACCCATTTTCAAACAAAATCATAAGCTACGTTAAGTTACGTTACGTTTAGTTTAGTTACTGATGATTTGATGATTCATTTGTTTAGAGTTTAGATATAAGTAAGAGTCCACCTGACTCGATTACTTCTTCAGCTCATCCGCTGGCTCCTTTGACAAGAGACCGCCCGTCTTCTTGCTGATTATGGTTCGCGGATCTTGGAACCAACTGTTCTACTCAAATGAGAAATTGTTCGAAACCTATTTTTGATACTTTTCCAAAATACTTTAGAGTAGGTCTCTGGCTGATGGACGCCAGGTATCCACTAACTCTACAAGCATTTTGGAGCCGCAACGGAAAAAGGAAAGGCTAAAAATGGTTAAGGAGAAAGAGTAGGCAGGTGAAACTTGTTGTGGTAAATTTTACCGCAACAAAATGGATTAAATTAAATGTTATTAGCGCGCGTGTCAACTTACCTACTTATTCGGCTCCCAATTCATGTTGGGTCGCAGCTTGGGACACGGCAGCCTTCTATCCCCTATTATCTTGAGCAAGCTGCTTTCAGTCATCTGAACCAAACCTTCTGGCACCCGCAATGGCTTCATCTTCAAACTGGAGCACAGTGGTCCATTTGTTGAATTTCGGTGACAAAAATCATTTCCCACGGCAATTCCTTAAACAAATTAATGAAATTTAGTACACTCAATAATTAATGAAAAATTAATGAAATTTTGTACAATTAATGATTTGGGGATGGTGAATGCAATGGTACTGCCTATTTTTTTCTACTTGAAACAGGGGCTTCACAAGCTAGGCCAGAACATGGTCCTAAATTTCAAAATTAAAAAAAGTATTGCCGAAGTCAGGAATTGAGTCAAGTTTATGTTTGAAATGTCCTAAAATTCTAAGCTTGATATCAGGTTTCAATAATGCACCAGAAAAAATATCAAAATTACTGAAACTCTAATTTTAGATTATTTTTAAATTTTTCGAGTTTTTGAGTAGGTATGTAGTTGACCTAAAATTTTACTAGCAACTTTCAGCCTTCAGAGTTGTCAAGAGTTTTTTTCAGATTCAATCAGATTAAGTCTAAAAATGATTTCCAATACAAACAATTTAAAAAACGAGCATAAAAATTTGTTCTAATCCCATGGGAACATTTCTCAACATTTTGGACTATCTTCTTTAAATTTTGTACAAATCAGTATTGGAGTCATTTTTTTTTTGTGAAAGTATACATTCAGCCACTTATTTAAGGTCATTTCGAGCATAAACCTGACTCAGTTCCTGACTTCAACAATACTTTTTTGTGAAGCCCCTGTTTGAAGAAAAAACAAAAAAGATTCCATTAAAATCAACATCCCCATATCATTAAGTTTACAAAATTTCATTAATTTTGATTAAGAATTGGCGTGGGAAATAATTAGTGTCACCGAAATTTAACAAACGGACCACTGTGCGGAGGTTTGGTCTTCCTCATTCTCTCGACTCTGGGGACAGCGATTCAAAGACTCTCATTGCTTGAGCATTGCTGTCCAATGTAGTCGGCGTGTTTTGATTTTCTGGACTACAGTCACATCTTGATACAGCTCATAGAGTTCGTATCTTCTCCTCCATTTTCCCTCCTCGCACACAAGACCAAATATCCGTCAAATTTTTCTTTCCAAAGAGCCAAGTATGAAGTATCAACTCCCCCATTCTGCTAACAGCCCAACACTCTGTACCATAAAGCAGGACTGACAGTTTAAGGGTTTTGTAAAATGTGCACTTCGTCTTACTTGTGAGAATTTTTGTACCCATTTGTTGGGCCAAACCGAAGTAGCACCAGTAGGCTAAGGTGTCATTCTTGGGATTAATGTTTACTCCGAGGTAGATGAACTCCTTAACTAATTCGAAGTAGTCAGGGCCCGATCTATGGGGGGGGCGAGCCGGGCATTTTTTCCCAGGCGGCAAAAGTTGAGGGCAGCAAAATTGAAAATTTAGGGTGGTTGCGAGTTGCGACTACTACAAAATAATTTTATGAATTTTGTAACTGATCAATGCATAAATAATTGTTCCGATACAGCTATATTAATAAAGAAAAGGCCTTTCAGTAAACTATTCATTGACAAACTCTTCATGCTGCTCATGAAGCTGAATAATAAAAGACCAACATTTAAAAACTTACTTTGAAGAAATGCGATAAAATGTCAATGTCAATACTACAACTCTGTATTTGAATATTTTACAATGTGTCGTTTCCTACTTGAACTGTCATAAGCATAAATTGTTTGTATACTTTGTCATAATTTTGTATGGAGCATAACATTAGATGTTCCGATTTACCCAAGATGTCCCGAATTTTAGGCTTAAAATCAACTGTCGGGACACTTTTTCCCCGGTTGCGACCTTAATTCTCAAAAAGTATACCGAATGGGAACTTCTTGTATCATTCACATATGTTTAAAACGTCAATCAATCTGACCAAACTACATTTGCCAATTTGTTTCTGGGTTCCAAAAGAATGTAGTTTTTAATACAATAATACAAATACTTAAACAAAAAAAAAATGTTTAGTTTAAATTTTGTTGTTTGTAAATTTATTTTTTTATGTTTAATACATCCACAAAAATATTGAAAAAAAATTGTAAAAAAAAAACATTTTTGTTCGTTCAAAAGTTTTTGTTTAGAACTATTTTTTCAAAAAAAGTATAAATTAACAACTTTATATAAAAAAGAAATTAAAGGATGGATTTGGGGATTTAAAAATGGTGACGAAATACGATTTTTCAGTTTGTTTTTTTGTCATGGTAAAATTTACCGCGACAAAAACTGTTCTTTTCAAATTCCAGAATCCTTATTTCAGTCGTTCTATCCCTTCTTTTCTACAGGTGTTCTCTTCAATATACTGGGAGATAGTAGGAAAACAATGGTCCATCAGACATTATTACCCTATCCCAGTATCTTGAAGAAGCAAGACAATCGATATACATTACGGGCTCTTATAGTGGAGCCGAAAATACAACAGACGGGCGGTCTGTGTTAAAATTTATCTAAGTACCCAGACAGACAGGTGGTCTGTGCGAATCAAAATTACCAAAAGAAGCGTGGTTGACATTTGGTCCCCGTCCGCTAGATGTTCCTCTTGTTGAGAAGGGCATAGTGCCCAACATAATTTTAACTTCACTATAATAATAATAATAATTTTAGCTCCTATATGTAAAAGATGAAACGTTATCAACTACTCCCTATTCCCTAATTCCCCAAAACCTAACAAAAACTCACCGAAGTAGGTTATTTTTTTTATCGCGAGTAGAACATTTTTTCCAATTTACCTTTCCGCATTTTAAGTTACTATAGTTACTGGTCTTCTCTTTTTTTCGTCGCTTGAGCTCTCTTTTAACTTTTGGGTTCTGTTTTTAGAAATTTGGAGGGGAAAAATGATTCTACAGTCTCGAAATTGGTTTGTTCGATTTTTGGTACTTTCGTCTGATTTTCTCTTAAAAAAGTAGAAAATAGGGGAAAAATAGCTGAATGCGTTCACCGTGTTCGCACGCTCCTGGAAGTGACACCAGCGATCGGCGAACTCCACGATGACTTGCAAAAAGCTAGGGATTGTATGTGCGAGTATGTAGGACTGCTGGATTTCGTCAACGGTGGCAAATGCTTACAAATGACGTTATAGAAGACCGCGGGCTCCAATTGGCTGAAAGCACAGGGGAGAACAGTTAAAGAAGGTTCGAACAGACATTGAAAAATCTGGAAGGACACTTCTTGACTGAAGAGCAACTCATCGAGATTGAGCAAGACCTACAGGGAATACATTTTCGACAAAGGAGAGGAAATTGGAAAAGATAAGTAGTTTTGAATTAATTTATTAAGTTTTTTCTCAGGTTTTTTTGTGATTACATATTCTTTGTTTGGTGGCAAAATCGTGCGATATTAAAAAAAATTCGGTTAGTTTTTGTTCCGTTGATTTTCTCCTGTATAACAGGACTCGCGACCCGTTACTAAAGATCCGCTTTGGTCCTTTCGGGACAAAGTGATAGCGATTCATCTTTCATTTTTTATCTTATATTTTGTAAATTTAATTGAAAAGATCTTGGGTTTTAGCCCTCCGTTTTGCAAGGTTTCCCAGGCAAAATAAGTAATAAATAATTTTAATTCGAGATAACAATTTCACTCTTTTCATTTAAATTTTTTTTTTACCGTCGGTTCTGCTTCCGAGGTTTGTGATTTCCTTTTACAAGAAAAAATCACTGGCGCCCATTATTTTTCTTTTCAGGTGGGAAAAAGAAGCGAAGAAATTAATCAACCGATTAATTTAAATGAGGTAATTAAATTAGTATTATTAGTATTCTTTACTGAACCCACCCTTGCTGAGCAGTCGGAGGTGGCAGCTTCAAACGTGCTGAACGCGTTCCTTTTTATTCCGCCAAGAAACACATTCCGAAAGTTCAGACTAAACGTTCGTATCATCTTTAATCGTGGTCGCGCAGCTAGGTCTTGTTTCGTTTTCGTCTTCGTTGTTCTTGTTCGTGCGGTAGAAAAAAGGTAATATCTTGAATACTCTCAAAAAAAAGTTGGATTTATTTTTTTTTTATATTTTTAAGGTTTAAATTATTTTCATTTAAACAGAAGGCAACAACTATTTCAAGCAAATCGATGTAAGAAAGGATATATCTTAATATAAACCGACTTTCAAGCATTTTAGTCTTTTTCTTATAAACTACTGAACCAATTTTGATAATTTTTTTAGGTCAGTAAACAAAAATATTAAAATGCTGTGTGTAGGTATGAATACAAAATCTAATATACTCGTTTAGAAGCTCTAGTACTAACATATTGATGTGAATACCACACAATTCCAACCATATCGCATTCACACCGGTCGAAAGAAAACCTACTTTTATTTAAAACTCGGTTGAAAATCACCACATCTCCGCAGTGACATATGTATGTCTTATAAGGTGTCATTACAAAGGGCGGCTAATATTATTTTTGCCCAGGCGGCTAAAAATCAGGGTCCGGCGCGGCGTTGAGTAGTTTCAATCAATAGTGACATTTTGTCCTAGTTGGTTGACAGATCTTTGATTGTTTGTTGTTTGCATATATTGGTCTTGTCTTCGTTTACTTCTAGCCTGTTCCCCAATAATTATACCATGAAATTCTTTTTAGCAGCCCGATGAATAGAAATGGTGATTCTTGACTTGAAACCCATTGCTAATTTTCCCTGGATTTCCCTGAAACTGAAGATTTGGTCTTTAATCGATCTGCTAAGCCGGAAGCCACACTGGTATTTGTCAATTAAAGTGTTATAGACTGGCTTAAGACACTCACATAGTACTTTGGATAGGGTACCTATACTGTATACACGTCAACAGCATCCAGTAAATAGAACTTGCAAAATATCTTTATGACAAAATGCATACATTTTACCTAAAATTATTGGGAGTGGAGTTTAGACAACGTTAGTCGACTTTATACTGAACAGCACTGTTTTATTCACTTGAATAGCTTAAACACATTCATATCTGTGGTTGTTTTGAAACGAATCCCACTATCTGCAGAAAAGAAAACTCTCAAAATCAGAAGTACAAAATTAAGTTACAAATTTCGAATAACAAACCAAAGCGTTTAATTACAAGTTAAAGTGGCTCCGTTGCCTATGTATGTATATCAACTTCACATAATGATATTATTTATTAACCAACCAATTTATCAAAATATAATAAATTTTATATAAAATATTAATTGGAAAAACAATTTTTTGGGTCGATTCTCTTGAAATAAGAGAGCACAAAGTTATATAGGTACAATTAATAAAACTCGAACTTTTTCAAGCATCAACTTAATGTGTATATTCATCAAAAGTTCCTATGAGACCGTATCCACGGCTATAGGTACCTCTCGCTACCTATACCTATCTAGTTAGAAAACTCGCATTTCCCTCTTGCGGAACTCATAGAAGAGAAAAGATGCCAAAAACACAGTTATGCCATCTATTCAACAAACTTTCCTAAGGTATATAGCTTCTAACCCAACTCCTGGGGCTCATAAATTTCTATTTAAATTTTCACACTTTCCTTCAAATGCCATCAAAAATTCTTTTCATTGTCATAATTCCCACAGTTAACTCGTGGTACATAGTGATGGTGGCAGCGGTTCAGCGACGGTGGTGTAATTTTCCCAACGAATGAAAATATTAGATAAAAACAACACAGAAAAAAAACAACTTTTACATAGTAGAAGAACCAAAGCGAAAAAGTTCTCTTGAGAAACACTTGCAATCAACTTGATACCCACAAGCTATGTGTATAAAAGAAAAGAATGAATACCAGAGCTATACTCCTGAGTCCTGGGCAAAGGTTTGAAAAAAGAAAAACATACACACACACCTTCCTTAGAACCTTGTTCTTTAAAGACTTGCCTGCATGTTGCTGTTCTTTTTTCCGCGCTCTCTATCTTCATCTTATCCTGCTGATATGCATTTTATTTACTTTTTTTTTGTTCTCCTTTTTCCGATCCTTACAGAACCTTAAAGTAGAAAAAAATTGCATTTCACCCGGAAGCTAAATACAAAATCAAGTTTGAAACTATAACGACTCAAGCCATTCACTTTACATAGAATCATCATCAACATTGCAGCTGAGTATCGTCAGAAGCAAGAGCACCAAACTATATACTGCCAACCAATATAGTGACGACAAGAAAGACGCGAGGATAAAGTGAAAAATCCTTCCTCTCTTCCATAGTGATACAGTATATCAACAACATGAAAATTTAACATCCATTCAATTATGGAGAATGCTATTCGCTTTAAAAAGGGTCGCGCTCTACAAAAGCTGCTATGTTTGTAGCAGCAGCTACCCCAGCACCCAGCTAGCAGTACAGCAATACCCTTACAAGTTTTAACGATTGTTTAGGAAAAAGGAGCACAAGGACAAACTCGCCATTTATCTCACAGGAGTGCTCTTTTAGTGGAACACATTTGGCCAGTTGACCAGGAGACTCACTACTACTTCATTCATAGTTTTATGTTTTTTTTTTTTGGTAAAATTGAAACTAGGACAAGACATCTGTTAGTGTTATCCTGTTTTAGTTCGCGACAACTATAACGACGACGACAGCAGCGGGGGCGTCCTTCTATACTCTGAAGTACCTATATATTTGTGTATCTGTTAATGAGTTTTGGGTGGAAACGGAAAATTTAAGTTATATCCTTAGGATTTCAGCCCTTGTAACGGATATAGACTCAGGCAGCACAGCAGAGGAAGTCAATCCTCTTTACCATCAGCTCTCATGAATAGGTGCCAGAAAAAATATGGAGCCATAGTTGTTATATGTGTACCTACGTACGGTAGTAAAACAATTAAGTAAAATGATGTTTACACTGGCGTTTTCCTAAACAAAATGTGTAACGTTGCTCCACTATAATATGTCACGTGGGAGATGCGAAATGATTTCTTGATGGATAGGTACGTAGGATAGAAATATACTTTAAAATTCTGGACTATATATTTCAAAGTTTACTTAAGAAAAAGGTGAATTGTAGTCAAGTTTTTTTCTTTTACAGAAAAAACTTCTGCAATCTTTTTGCTTAGAATAACACACAAACTTGACATAGTTTTGCGACACTTTGTTTATAAGTTTTATATCCCAAATATAGATAGACGTTATCAGCATGGCCAACGTTAACCCACTATCTTGAATAAAAATAAATTAAATGTGTAGGCGAGTAATGTTATGTGTAGGCAGGTGATAAATTAATAGTAGTTGTGAAAGGCATTGGCGTATCGGTGGTATCAAAGCAGTGTACGCCCACACAATCACTTTGACAGTTAATCCATTTCTTATCAAGGATTTTGTTTCGTTTTGTCACTAGTTTAAAAAGTGAAAATGCCTCCTTAATATTATATTTATAACAATATCACCACAAATGAGCAACACAAAATAGAATAGGTAATCTACCCTTATCTCAATTCTGAAGCTTGGTACTAACCTTCACTAAAAATCCTGGAAAAGTCAAAAGCAAGAAAAAAAATAGGATTCGTCTATTCCATGGGTATGGAAAATTGACGAGAGTACGAATGTGTTCGCTTTTTATGCGAACATAAAATAAAGAAAAAAATTCGAAAAAGACGCCATTAGATAATGAATTACATACATATTTTAAAATAATAGGCATCCACACTTGAACAGATTAAAATTTTAAAGATTTTCAGTCGTATTTTCATTTGATTTTCTTAAAATGTTTACTCAGAAAAAAAAAGTTTTTTTGACAGTAGTAGTCCTAGTGGCTCCCTGAAATTACGCCATAGGAAATTTCGCCAAAAAGAGTTTTGGAAAAAAAGCCCAAAAATGTTTGGCATACAATTTTTGGAAAAAGTGCCCAAAACTAAAAAGGAAAATTCGCCAAAAAACGTGGAAATTACGCCACACTTTTGGAAAAAGAGCCGAAAACTTTAAATGGAAATAACGCCAAAAAAAGATCAACTTTTTGGTTAAATTTCCAAATTTATTATGGAAATAAGACCAGAAATTGTGGCAGATGTCCTACAGGTTTACATTAAATATTACAAAATGTATGCTCTGTTAACATAAATTGACAAATTGAAATAAACAAAGTTATAAGAAGATGTGTTGTTTTAAATGTGTTCTACAAATCAAATGCACAAGTATGATATAATAAACGGCGGGGGGGGGGGGGCGCGTTCGCGTTCGCGTTCGCGCTAGCGTTCGCCGTTGCCGCCGCGCGCCGGCCGGGCCGCAGCGCACACGCTAGCGTTCGCCGTTGCCGTGGCGCGCTGGCTACACCACGCCGGCCGCGCCGGCCGCACCGCGCCGCAGCAACGGCGAACGCTAGCGCGTGCGCTGCGGCCCGGCCGGTGCGCGGCGGCAACGGCGAAGGGTAGCGCGAACGCGCCCCCCCCGCCGTTTATTATATCATACTTGTGCATTTGATTTGTAGAACACATTTAAAACAACACATCTTCTTATAACTTTGTTTATTTCAATTTGTCAATTTATGTTAACAGAGCATACATTTTGTAATATTTAATGTAAACCTGAAGGACATCTGCCGCAATTTCTGGTCTTATAAAAGGCCAAAAGCAAGTTTTTGGCGTTTTTTCCAAAAGAAAAAATTTTGGTCTTTTTTCAATATTCTTAAAGGAAAAAAGGCCAAGAAAATTTTGGAAAAAATAACCTAAAATTCCGGAATTTACGCCAAACTTTTTGGGTTCCTTTTCCTAGGAAAAAAAGCCATAACATTGTATGGAGAATTTTGGGCCTTTTTTCCATTTTTATTTTTTGGCGTTATTTCCTATGGCTCAATTTCAGGGAGCCAGTCCTAGTCACTGATTAAACATTTTAATAAATACAAAAATTAAGTATGTAATCATTGACTAGGTAATATTGTCAAACGACATTCGTGCAACCTCTGAGTAAATAGAAGTAAATCACTAACCCGGAGCCCACACGAGCGAGTGCTTGTGTTGCGGTAAAATTTACCACAACAAGTTTCACCTGCTTTTTCCTTATTATTGACCATTTTTAGCCATTCTTTTTTACCTTGCGGATCCAAAATGCTTGTAGAGTCAGTAAATTCCTGGCATCCATCAGCTAGAGACCGGCTGTATTATGGAAAACTAACAAAACCGGTTTCGATCGATAGGTGAATTGATAGGAGTTGGTATTTGGGAACCACGGACTGTAATTATCAAGAAGACAGGTGGTCTCTTATTTATGGACCAGCGGATGAGCTGGAGAAGTAAGCTATTCAGGCGGACTTTTACTTACATACATATATCTACAGCGTTATTAATAAAAATTAATTTAATTTTACTTTACTTAAATTAACTTAATATTTTTGTCAGCAAAATAGGAAGTAAACGTTTTCTTAAATTCTTAAAACTTAATTTTTGAAATGGTATCTAAATCTATCGAAATTGACAAGTGAACCTACAAGCAAGGGACTGAATAGTGTTCGGGATTTAAAGAAATGAGTTTCTTTTTCTTGAGGTATTCGTTCATTATTTTGGAAAGATTGGTCCGCGCTTCGAATCACTCGCGATTTTTTTTTAGATTAACTAGGAGCCTAGAAGATTTTAGTTCTTTTAATATTTCTCAAAAAAGTCAGTCAGGTCATCGAGGAGAGCTTGTAGCTTTCCAGGAAGCCGTGATACCGTGACTGAAGATCTCGAAAATGATTGGCTGGTTGTATGAATGTGTGAGAGACTGGAATGACCAAGGTAGACAATAGGTTTAGCATGTAAAGTTGGTGAATTATTCAAACGAGAAGTTATTTTGAGAAGTCGAGAAGAATTTGAAAGAAAAGAAAAATTGAGAAAAAAAGTATTTTTGGAGGAAAATTGAAGATAAGTTGTCGAGAAAATTTGAAAGAGAAAAATCGGAGTGATAGGAGGAAAAAGGTGAATAGTAGATCCGCAGACATTAAAAGATAATTAGAGTGTTATTCACAAAATTGTATTTCTTTGTGTCAATTTCGATAGATCTGATTTCGTTTGCTTAATTCGAATTCTATTCCAGTTTTGTGGGACACGGTATTTGTTTCGTTAATGGGCTATTATCTTTTCTTTGCTTGCTTTAACGTTTCTTCGTAAACCGTTCTCGTTTCTTTGTTTAAAATCTATTTCTGTGATCTTCTCTTCGTTTAAAAACTAAAAAAAAACGAAAAAACAAATTTGGAACTCACTAGTTCTTATACTTTGTAAAATAATTCCTGGCATCACCCACTTTAAGTGCAAGCACACCCTGTACTTACACTTCTCATCATTTATTTAGCTCCTCTTTTTTTATGAATCGAACTCTTTTTATTATTAAACGCACCCTTCGTTTGACAGTTCGTCATATCTCTTGTTTTCTTATCACGGCACACGAAGATTTTGTGCTCGGTTTGTTTTATTGTTTTAATTAATTATTTCGATTGTTTAGATTAAATAAAAAGAAATCCATCGAGTTCGAGGATTGAATTTCCACCACAGTAAAATTAAAAATCGCGGTTAATAATTTCGCAATACTCGGTAGTGCGAGTTCCGTTCTGACCTTGTAGCCCTGCGTACAATTGCTTCAAGAACGATGTTAAACAAGTTGCATGATAACGCGTACGTCGCCTTGCCTCAAAGGGATCAGCGGACGCGTTTGGCAGGGAAGCCGAGATGCAACATGGCTCTATATAGTTCTTCTCTATGTATGCTATCATATGTGATTTTGAAACCAATAAAGAGGTGGTGTGTATCGATTGGACCATCGTTGTCGTTCAGGTTTAATGGATTGTTCTGTCGGAATTTTGGCTGTATGTGCCAGTCGGAAATCTTCACCGAACGAAGGGCTTCGTTTTGGTCGGCTAGTGAAACCCCAGCATATCAGTGGCGGCTTGTCTGATGGCTTGTTGGAAATGTTGCCACTGCACTGGTCATCTGCAGTTGGTGCTGGTGGCGGAGTTGCTTAAAAGTTAAGAGATACTTGCTCAGCATTGTGGCGTCATAGATATCTATATGCGTACTTGAGCTACAACCAAGTAATGGTCTAAGTCAATGTTGGCCCCTCGGAACGTTCGGACATCCAGGATACTGGAAGCATATTGTGTGGCATCTATCCCAAACTTGGTCTATCTGGTTGATGGTCGATCTGGAGACCGCCACGTCACTTTGTGTATATTGAGGAGTGGGAATCGAGTGCTAGCTATGATGACATTACGAACATACATGTACGCATAATATGTACACTAGTCAAACAAAATTAAGGGAACATTTTTTTTTTCAATTTTGTTAAGTGTTTTTTGAAGAGCTGTACCTCTGTGGCAAGTAAAATGTCACAAAAAGCATTCTTTAGAGTAGGTATTACCTACTGCAGAACCATAATAATTCTTACGAGAGACAAATCTTATAAATTTTGTGTTGTTAATATTTAACCATAATTTTTTGTTTTTTTCAAAACAATATTGAATCTGACATCTACCGATTCGATTTGAAAACTGTATTGCGATTATTTTCAGGTCTACACAAGATAATCTTCATTAAATTTTGATCTAGTTTTGAAAACTGTAATTGAATTTACTAATATTTAATCTTTTCCTAGATATTTAAAAAAAAGATGTGTAAGAACTTAAAACACACCACTTATATTTTTTTTACGGATAAATACTTACTGGAAAAATTTCTTGGAGAAAAAAAAAATTAAGTGCACAATTAGAAAGAACGATGCATTTTCATATAAACTAAAAAAAAGGAAAAAAATATCTCAGATCTGAACAAAAAAAAAAAAACAAAGCACTAACAGTGCGGTTCTCCTGATGGTTACACACACTTGTTAGAAGCTTTGCAGAAATTAAGGAAGCGAAAGCGACAAAACTGAAAATAAAACTTGTGAACTTTCAAAGAAGGTGGTGGAAGGGCAACGGGGGGTTGCGTAGGTATAAGTTATTAAATCAAATTAAATCAATTTTGGTAAAATCTAAGCTAAGGGACTTTTTAATGTGGGAATAACTGATTGTGAGGCTGCAAACCAATACGAAAACCCTTAAAAAGTTATAGTCCTTTTTATGTTTTAATGACTTTACATATTAGAACAACAGGTATAATGACGTTACCGAAAACCATTTGAAGATATAATGGCTTGTAAGTGAAACTTTCTAATGAAAATGTTTAATTTGCAACTAGAACTATAAGAATCAAAAAAGGACCATAAAAAAATATTTGGTGGAAGAGGTTTATTTTATTTAGAGAGTAGGTATAGGTTCGAATGTGGGATTATAGCCATAATGCTCTCACTTGCTTTTATGAATGTTGGAAAAAATATTTTAATTGCCAAAGCAAACAAGAATTCAAAGAGCAAAGAGCCCATAAAAATATCTAAGTACATTATACCTACATACTATAATTCAAGAGTTTAATTTCTGTGGGCGGGTTTTTGACCCTAACATATTAATTCTATGTAAAAGAAATAATGCTACAAGATTTAAAGTATCTTTTGATGCTAAATCTAATAAAAGCGAAACTATGATGGTAAAACACCCGGAAAATAATTACATATAGTCCTCTTTAAGTGAAAATTATTGAAATGTATATTCTTTTGAACAGGTAAGACATTACACCGAAAAAAAACAACGTTAAAATATTTATGGTTTTATGGCAGAAATATTTTAATGGATTCATTTGATTCTTTTTTCTCATGACAAATCAAATTTTTTTAGCAAATCACATAAGTAAGTATAAACAGCTAATACCTATAGCTTCTATGGTCTTACCTCTAGAATGGTTCGGATTAGGGATAAGTGAATCAATAATGTTCGTGCGACGGTGTTTTCAAGGTGATTGAATACAATAAGAACCCCGGAGTAATTGTGGTACGCACTTAGTTTTCAATCCATATTTTGTATAAGTAATTTCCAAGTTTGCCCCTTACAGCTTTAAAATATACCACCTATTATCTGAAGATCAAAGTATAGAAAAAAAAAATTCGGCTTGGTCACACGAATTTACTATGAGCGTGAAATAAGTCACAATTTTGAATTTTTGTAAAAAAAATGTGTGCTATAATTGCTGCCATGTGCTTCCAATAAATATAAATAGATAAATAGTACAGGTAAAATAGTAGATACGAAAAGTCTTTCGAATAAAAAAAAATTAGTACCATCATGAAGCTTGGTGAAAACGTTTCATGTATTATGAGAAATAAAAATCAAAAGAGTCTATAAAAACATTTCACATGGAAGGTTGTTTTTTTGAGGGGGAAAAGGGGGACATTTGTGGTGTATCAAACAGAAAAAATTAACTTTGGTGCAACCTAAGCATATGACACATATTTTTAAGCTAGTTTTGAATGTTGAATCAAATGACACCAAAACCAAGTCAATACGACCTCCGTGAAAAAAGTTATTGTCATTTTTATGTAACGATGACTATATTTTCAGTATAGAAGGAAAATATTACCGAAAACCAGTTGAAAATAATGGTCCGTCGATGAAACTTCCCATCAATGGTTCATTTGTCATGAAAATCAATAATATGAAGACTCTATACAAAATATCGGTTGTTAAAGGGTGTTTTTTTTTGGGGAGTTGGGGTAGTGGTGGTATTATTACCATAAAACCTGTGACAAAAATGGTACCCACTTGAAACTTTGTTAAAATGTGCTATGGACTAACAGAATGAAGAATCAAAAGAGTCTATAAAAATATTTCGCTGGGAAGGGTGCGTTTTTTGAAGATAAGGGAAGTGTGTGGTTATTTAAAAAAAAAAATGTAAAAGAATGGTACCCTCAAGAAACTTGGTAAAAGTGTTTCATTTACTACGAGAATGAAGACTAAAAAGAGTTTACAAAAATATCAAAGGAGAAAGGGTATTTTTGTGTATTTGAGTAATAGCTGTTATTAGTTTTTGAAAACAATTTTTGCTTTTGGAAGCAGTATTATTATTTCCTTCACCCATTAAAAACATCCTTCTTCAATATAAATATTTTTATAGACTCTTTTGATTCTTCATTCTGGTAGTTCATAGCACATTTTTATAAAGTTGCATAAGGGTACCATTTTTGCCACAGGTTTTATGGTAATAATCCCACCATAGCCCCAACCATAGCCCCAAGCCCCAACCCTCAAAAAAACACCCTTTAACCACAGATATTTTTATAGAGTCTTCTTATTATTGCTTTTCATGACAAATGAAACATTAATGCGAAGTTTCATCGACGAACCAGTATTTTTTACGGGTTTCCGATAATATTTTACTTTTATACTGAAATTATAGTCATCTTTACATAAAAATTACAATAACTTTTTTCACGGAGATCGTATTGACTTGGTTTTGGTGTCATTTAATTCAGCATTCAAAATTATCTTAAAAACATGTGTCATATGCTTAGATTTCACCAAAGTTAACTTTTCTGTTTGATACACAACGATTTCCCTCCCTTCCAAGGCCGTAACCAGAAATTTTTGAGAAAGGCATTTGTAAATCATACACTTTCCATTTTAGTATGAATTTTGTACTCAAATTTGTGCGATGGTTATTAATTAATTTAATTTGACTTAAGGCCGTGTACCAATTGCGTTAAAGTTCTGGTTAAATTTGTTCCCAGTTAAATTTTATCCGTTTTTATAGGGGTGAATAAAATAAAAGGTTTTTGCTGTGTCAGTTGAATTAAATATCAAACATATCCCATTAGTTTTGCTGAACAAATAATTCAGTTTGCAAAATAAATGACCTTCTGAAAAAGTATTATCAATAAATTTTATTGATTCTTTTGCATTTTGAAGGATTTATCACAGGTAATTCAAACAAACGGGGAAGAGAATTTCGAATTTTTAAAAGCAGATTATTTGAAGTGCCGCAAAGATTTACCTACGCTTGAAAATTTATACTTTGAAAAGAACCATGAGACCATATACAAATGAAAATATTGAATATTTCTTTGTTTTGATTTCTTGAGTTCATTATTCTAGGCCTTTGTCTATATTTCTTAATCTTTTCATTTGATTTTAGCTTTTTTTTTATCTTTCCCGAAATGATTCATGCCTTCATGACAACAAAATAAAATATTTAAATCTACATTCATCTCCCTCATTCCTTCATGAGCATAGACATGTCAAAAATTAACCACTGGCTAAAATTTTAACGAGCTCCTGAGCAGGTTAAATTTTGACGTATACATTCACTTCAGTAATGTCAAAATTTAGCCATGGGATAAAATTTAACCAGGATTTTAACGCAATTGGCACACGGCCTAACTCACGTACTACATAATTTTTAATGAATATTGTAAAGGTACCTACCCAAGTAACAATTTCAGCTGTTCAAATGCTTTAACAGCGCTCTTAAAGCAAATCTCAAAGCTCTTTGATTTCAAATGAAGCTCCAGATGCGCTTCTAAAGCAAGTGTTAAGCATGTTTACAGCAAATTCGTTGAGTTTGAGAGCTAATTTTTGTTTGAAGCCAGCTTTTTATCAGTGGCTATAACGGCTTTGAAGCTCTCAGGTTCATGATTTGGAAGTCTTTAAAGCAACATTTTTGACAGCACTTTGTTTGTATTAGTTTAGATAATACAAATGATATATTAAAATAATATTAGGGAGAAGTATTTCATGTGTGTGATAGTAGCAATCGAAAACATCATGTGATGTCGCGCAAATTAATTAAATATTCGCAGAGAAAATGTCGTAGTGAGAAATAAAATTAATATTTGTGAGTTCCATGTTAGTGATTTTTTAGTGCGCGTTTAGTTTTGTCACAATTGTACTGAAGGTACTTCGCAAAATAACAACGCGCCTTCGAAATTATTTATTTTACGCTGTGAAATATTTAAAAAAGTTTATCTAAACAATGTAAAAAATTGATAAATAAATTTAAAATATCATTAAATGAAATATTTTTGTTTTCATTGCAATATTTGCAATATTTAATTGTGTTTTTGTTGAAAGGAAAGATTATGTGCATTCGTTTAAAATAAATAAAGAAAATTATTCAATGATTTTTTTTCCGTCGCCATAGTTTTTATTATGAACATAGTTTGTCTTCAACCGAGCTCTTTTAGATCTAGTTTTCACAAAATGAGAGTTTTGCGTTCAGAACTTAAAAAGTAGGGTGTTCAGAAATTGAAAGTCATTGACTGATTCTAATTTTTGGAAAAAAATTTCTTTTTATTTAAATTCTATTCAACATTGAAGTGCATTACGGTATCTTAGGACGGAAGCAAGTACTTTTGCGACTCAGCCATAAATTTAATACTATTTAAAACCTTTTTTAAGTAAGCTGTTTAATTGATTTTAATTAAAAAAAAATGTGAATTTAGCATCTAATTTGATTTTTATGGTGCATACTCGGTATTCACCAGAAAGTGAAAGGAATAGAATTATTTTCTAGTTTTGGTTTAATTTTTCCTTTTGAAGTCATGGCTATTATACACTAGTCAACCAAATTAAAGGAACAAATATTTTTTCAATTTTTGTTAGCGTTTTTTGAAGAGCTGTATCTTTGTGACGAGTGGTCGTATTGAGTTGAAATAAAAAGCATTTTACAGCTTTATGTTTTTTGTTTCGAGATTTGTTTGCAAACAAATTTTTTTGAAGTACCGTTATTGCATAATGGCAAAAAATGAGACGAGACAACAACATTTTTTTTTTTATTTTTCTTGAAGGTACTCATTTCTATGGACAAATTTTTTAGTCAATTTAATATCATGATTAGATACCTTGCTTATTCAGCTTCAACTCAGTTTTTTTGTTGTTGTCGTACGATTTTTTTTGACATGGTTTATCTGACTTTGAATGAAAAAAGATACTTTTAGGCGCCAGTTATAGCTATCATTGAAACTCATCATTGAAAATTTTAATGATTGATTTTGAGACGTTTAGGAAGTAAAATCATTTATTCTTTTGATGGAAAAATAAAGCTAAATACCAAATTAATATTTCTAGCCAAAAAAATTTTTCAAATAGGCCTAATTTTCCACATAAAAGGACTTTTCTTATTTCAATGATTGAACAACCTTACCAATGATCATTGAAAAATTAAAAGTCAATTTTTGTGGAAAGTTGGGCCTTTTTGAAATTTTTTTTTTACTAGAAATATTAATGAAGTCTTAAACTTTGATCGTCCATCAAAATAATAAATGATTTTGCCTCCTAAGCGTCTCAAAATCAATCATTAAAATTTTCAATGATGCGTTTCAATGATAGCTATAACTGGCACCTTAGCCTTGATTACCAATATCTCAGCAAATAATGACGTTATCAAAAATTCAAAGACAGTTTTGGATATTTGAGAAAGCGTTTCACAAGATTTTCTAAAGATTTTGTAAAAATTATTTTATTTTACCTTTCACCGTTAGTTTAAAAAAAAGTACTTAAAACCAGCGTTTTGTGGTCTTTTCGTAAATCTTTTTTTTTTCTTTGCAAATATTAATTGCATGGCTAGCGTTGGTATGCAAATTTATAGACTTTTAAATCATCAATACTCTTGTAAATTTTCAAATTGATTCATCGAACCGTTTTTCCTCACCAAAACTTCAAAGTCTTACAAACCAGGTAAAGGAACAAATTGTGTTGTTCCTAAACAATGCGTAGTCGTCATCAAAATGACAAGAAAACCGTAATTCCAGTGGATTTTTTTCACAGTTTTGCATTAGTTAGATACTTTTTTGAATTAAAATGAAATAAAAAGTACATTAAACAAAAAAAAAAAAAAATTTAATTTCAAAAATTTTTTAAACAAAAAAACTTGATTTTTTTAATTTTTTTTTTGGAAAAATGTTTTTTACCATTATGCAATAACGGTACTTCAAAAAAATTTGTTTGCAAACAAATCTCGAAACAAAAAATATAAAGCTGTAAAATGCTTTTTATTTCAACTCAATACGACTACTCGTCACAAAGATACAGCTCTTCAAAAAACGCTAATAAAAATTGAAAAAATATTTGTTCCTTTAATTCTGTTGACTAGTATATTTTATTGGGGAATGACCTCATATTGAGCAGAAGTATTTTATTTGAGAGAGGTTTAGTATCAGGCTCTATAGTCGATTTGTCGTAGCTCTATCGAGTCTTCACATTTTCTGATGCTCAGAGATAGATCTGACAATACTCAGAGAGATTTCATGCGCATGCGCTAGAGTTAACTTCACGAAGAATTTGTTTGAAAGTATTAGTAAATTAACTCTACAGCCGTTTTTTGTGTAGCTTTTGAAATGCATGTTTTTGACATTTCTATAAAGTCATGCGTTATTATTTTGAACATGAAATTAAGCAGCTCTACAATGCTTCTTTATGTGATCATATCAATAGTTTGTTCGTTTAAAAAACGTTGAACGTTATTAAAGAGCTATTTTTAAATCGTGAAATGTTATAAAATTAATAGAGCTAAAAGTGTTCTGGAAATTCGATTATAGAACCTAATTTTTAAATGAAATGTAGGGAGCTGTGAAATAATCTATTTCAGAGCTTAAGCTTTGGATTTCACTGCTTACAAGCTGCTAAAGAACAGTTTTGCTTCTATTAGCTGCAACGATGTTACTTGGGTACCTACCTTGATGATTTCTTAAGTCAGCTTAAAATGAGATTCGTGTATTCTGATTCCCTTGAGTCTTGGCAAAAACGAACAAAAATTTAAAGAAGAAAACTTCAATTTTTAAAAAATTTTGGATCGTGACAATTTAAAGTTTAAAGACTGAATGCATGATATGGTAGACAAAATGCCATACATAACATGATTCACATACACAAGCTTATTACAATTTTCGCGACTCTAACGGTTTTAACATGCACACCGGAAAGAACTTTTTCGACAGTGAAACGTCTAAAAATTGACCTAAGAGATTCTACCGATGAAGATGAACTTTTAGGGTTGGAGTAAATGTCAGTTCATCGACAAAGTGAGACTAACACTGAGGCAGTTATCATATGGGAGGAATCTATTTGTCATAGGAGTGAGTTTTGCGCAAACAATTAAATGTTTGACGATAAAGCATAGTTTACAGTCCCCATACAAAAGAAAAATCAAATTATTCAAAACAATTTTGCACCTATTCTGTGCTTAATATTTTATAATATTTTAGGCACAAAATGTTTGCCTTTGCGTAAGCTACCCATTGAGTCATTAATTAACCTCTATTAATAAATTATAGGCTTAAAAATGGAAAAAAATAAGTTTTGGATGCAAAAACAATTTGCATGCAAATAATGCTGTGAGGTGAATATATTTTTTTTTTCGGGAGCGTAAATATTTGATATTCACCACTTTATCTCACGCGAAACAATTTCCCAATTGTTTTGCAGTTCTATGACGCCAATGGTTTCTTTAAGCATGAAACTGTTAACCAATCAAACAAAACAGTAATTTTGTACTTCACTTCAATCATTTTTGGCATGCGAAAATATTTGCATAGATTTTCGCACAGGATCTGTAAGCTAGGCTTTTTATTTTGCTTTACTATTAAAAAAAAAAACGCTTACAGCGCAGACATTTTCTCTTTGAATACATTTTTTTTCACCACCAAGCGTTTTCTTTTCTTTACTCAAAAGAACCGTTTACTTAGTTTAAATGGTGAAATATTTTTTCGAGAAATTATATCCCCCCCCCCGACATAATTGTCTGGCTACGGCCTTGCCCCCTTCCCCCCTAAAAAAAAAACCCTTCCATGTGAAATATTTTTATAGACTTTTGATTTTTCATTCTCATTATATTTGAAACGTTATAACCAAGTTTCATGATGGTAATAATTTTTTGTTTTATTTATCTTATTTTACCTGTACTAAAATAGTATTGTATTCCAAAATTATAGGAATGTTTTCTTTCTCTTCATAATTGAAATAAGCTCCTATCAAATTTACACGATACAATTTTGTTTGTTATTGTTTTGCAGGGGACAATTATTCGTGCGATCAATTAGGTTTCTTTTGATTTCGAAAGTTTTCTTCCCAAAATGTAATCGTTGAGAAGTGGCATGATGGTTAGCGCGTAGGACTAGGACTGTCTTGCCGAAGGTGTGGGTTCGAGGTACTGCATCTTGCGAGGAACTGACAAATCCTCATAGAGTATATTTGTCATGAATAAGTGCTGCTCATTTAGACTCGGCAAAAAACTGTAGGTCCCCTCCATTCCTGGCCTTCCAACAACACGCATATAGGAATGGCTCTTACGATAATAGGCTGAGTTTTGCTAAATTTTAACGTGGCCGATATATATCCCTGGTCCTTGATTGGCCAATAGTACTTCATTGGTAGAAAACAGGCATGTGGAAAGTTTGGAAGAGCACTTTTTGACTGGCTTAAGATCGATTAAGGGGTTCTTGGAAATTCAGAGAAGGGACATTTTGGAAGTTCAAAGAAAGTAAATTTGAGCGTTTGAAATTAATAAAAATGGAGTTTGAGTTAAATAAGTTAAGAAAAATCAGAGAAATATCGTGATTAATTGGAGGAGAATTTTAAGGAAGGCATTGTTCAGAAAAAAAACACGACGGTTGGTTGGGTATCCGTTCGTAATCATCGAACGAGCTTCAGTGCAGAGAAGTATAACGCTGTGCACAAAACAAAATTTAATCGACCGATATGGTTGGATTAAACAAATTATAATTTATAACTCCGGTTCGACACATTGGATCTTCTAGGTTTTAAGGGTTTAAAATAAAGCTTAAATTTTTGGCCATATTCATGTATACAAATTATTGGAAAGGGGCAAAAAATGTTATTCTAAAGGGCCTGCTTACCTCCCATAAGTTTGATTTCCAATTTTCAAAATGCCAAAGTTGATAAAAACTTTCAAAATTTTGAAAAACAATACATATTCTAAAAAGTTAAAGCCCCAATCTTCTATTACAAATTTGTCCTTTGTTTATTAGCAAGTTAAAATAAATTTAGATAGCTGCAGGGGAAAAATTAAATGTTCTTCTTTATAGTTTTCGATTTTTGCCGTGAAATTTATGAGAATTTGTTGGAAAAAAAAAATATTTGAAAAGTGCATCTAACCAACCGTAGCGTATTGTTTATGAGAAGAAGAAAAAAAAAGAACGAATCCCATCGACGTCACACAAAATATTTTATCATCGTTGTTCATCCCAATTAAGGAATAAGAACACCAACATACTTCTATTCATTCAGTTGCTGCTGCTCAAGAGTGAAAGTGCTTCAGTTGTTTATTTATGTAAAATGCATTTAGCTCACAATTTGAATGAAAACTTACCTCGCATATACCTACCTATACCATTATACATAGGTATGAGTACAATAAAGTCCTGAATATATATCTATCATAAGAAAAACGAAGAATATCTAGGTACATGATGCTGTTCTTATTGTTTTACGTCCTTGTGCTATATTTTTTTTATATATACTACATTTTAACAAAACGCAGCTCCTTATTCTTCGTTAAAGTTGTCTCTTAATCTAGAAGATGAAGAATAAAAATCCCATCCATTCCATTCCCCTCGGTCTTATGGACACACAAGGGACAAATAATAGCGAGAAAGCCAAGGAAGAAACAAAAAAAAAAACCCTTTTTATTCTCAACACAACACAATATATGTACATTTCATGAAAAGGACTTTCTCTGACACATAAAAAATGTATCTTAAAGTTAGAAATCCACAAATGAACAATGGAACACAATTTTCATCCAATCGGACATGGGACTGCGGACTCTAAGGAGCCATTCACAATTTTCTCTGAAAAACAAACGACCGACGACACACAACGCTCATGGCATCGCATTGGTATGGGGCGTGAAGTTGGTCCCGGACACCCGGACACTCTATCTTCTATTACAAATATCCTCTTTTTGGCTTGGATCCAACCATGCGACATATAGGTACCATGAATGGAATTGGTTAAGTCCAGTGATGTGAGTAAAGCCCTCCCAAATTTTACTTCACCCAAAGGCTTATACGCGCTGGAGTTTCAGAAGTCATGAAGCTAAAATACAAAGGTTGTCAGATTTTTCTTTTGAAAGCACAGAAACAGAATACAGAAACATGGATATACCGCAATTCCATTAGGACAAACACCTCCTAAGTCTAATGAACGAAAAGTCCTTCCTTCATCACATTCATCTCTCCCTCCGAAATCCGAATCCCATAGAGCTTTTATGCTCGTAATTCATCATTGCACACGAAAGGATTTCAATGTTATCCTTTTGCCTTTTCATAGTCATCAGTCTCTTGGTTCTCAGATAAGTGGAGTCATCGTCATGCTCGACGATCTACTGGCCTGGCCTAGCCTGCCTGGGAGCCATGAGAGAGTCGTTCCTTCCTTTCAGTGAAAGTTTTTCTGTGTGACCATTAAATCGGCATATTTACTGCTGCAGCGATGCTATAGGGGCTGCGAAACTTTATTTACCTTCGTACCTTAATTTACAGCCCATGTACCCTCTATCCCATAAAGTCGAGAATTTAAATTCTGAATTTAAAACTTTCAGAGAGCACCAGCAGTTTCTCATGGGTCAGTGTGGAAAAGAGCAGACGAGACGATACGGTTGTCAATGGCTTAGAGATATTATGCAGGAAAGCGTAAGATGGAACGGGGCTGAAGTTAAAGCTGATTTCAGAAGGCTCGAAAAGCCAGACCCCAAGTGCCATCAGTAAACGGTACCTATTATAGTCTGTGGTGAGTTTATCAACTTTTTTCAAAAAAATACATTTTCCAAGGGATTTCTATATTTTCATCTAAGAGGAGATGAGATTGTTAGATTTTATTTTATTTTGTGAATTTGTCAGATTGAGCAGAGCAATGCATATGAAGCAAGTTCTTCAAGTAGTCTTAGGCAAAACTGAATGAATTTTGAAAAATGGAAATTAAAATGCTTTCAGCAGCCATTAGAGTGGGGGTGATGGGAGAATATAATAAGAAATACAAATTTCTAAGAATTATTATTATTGAAATAGAGTTAAGTATTATTATCTTGCAGACACAGACTTTTCGGTTCCCACAGTTAAGAATGAAATTAAAAGTTTTAATGATTTCGTATTCATTACATTAATAGAGGTTTTATTATTATTACTATTTTAAATAACAAATGAGATTTGAATGTAGTTAAAAGGAAAAGCTTTGCTTACCAATTATTGTTCTAAAGTCAATTACTAACAAGAAGATATTTAAATTCTTGTTGAATTTTAAAACTATAAGATCCCATTTTACGAATTCATAAGATAATTATAAAAAAAAAATGTTCTTTCTTCATTTAAAGGCTTTTATTTCTTTGGAAAGTTATCCACATGAGTATTTTCAAACTGGAAACACGAACACCATCTTCTTTGGTAGCGCAATGCGTAGTGCATAAAGCGTAGGACTCTTGGTCTTTGTTCAAGCCCCATTAGTGAGCACAGCACAAAGGTCAATTCGTTTCAGACATCGTTCCGCAATAAGCGATTTTTTAATGATTTTTCAAACTGTTTTTCAAGGTCATCCAAAAACACCTTAAACTAATTAAAAATCGCCTTGAGGCTGACGGTTAACTTTTGCAAACTGAATATTTGTGAATAATTACTAACGTTTTAAATGGTACTTTTACTTTTTGACATCTTTGAAGTCAACAGGGCAACTTTACCTACGCAAATGGGACCTTGGCAGGAATTAGCTTTTTCTTGCATTTCTATTCCCGATTTTGTAGTTCATAAGGGTGCAATCCCTTCGCGTGGCAGTCACCTTGTCCTGGTGCGGAGGCTTCAGTTTCAAAGATTTATCTGACCCGCGGGGTTTTGGGGCAAAACCCAAATCGGTTGTAGTTTTGAGGAGTAACGTTCTAAGAACTTCCCCCTCTAATCCAGGGTCCGTGCCCATTGGTTGGCTTCCAACCAGGGCCTAGGGTGTGTACCAACTGAAGTATAACGGAACCACTTTGACGTTGGTCGAGATTAATGAGTAACTATGACCTTACCATATCATCCGGAGCTCTGATATGGCTCGACTCCACTAATACTACCCGTGGGAGCAATATGCTTACACAAATAAATAGCAAAAACAGCAAAAATTACATGAAGTTCAACACTTCGCGGCAGGGTTCCCGGATTGAGGGGAAAAGCACCACTTTTGCTGATTTTATAATGAAAAAGGGGAAATCGAGGGACAAGCTTAAAAAAGGGGAAAAAATTCATAACGGACAAACTTATTAAATGAAGCATTTTAAATAAATTTTTTTATAAAAAATAAATATTCAAACGTATTCTCATTATAAAATATTTTCAAACTTCATTCAAAAAGAAAAAGTTCAATCTAAACAGTCTCTTCTAAATTTTAATCTCGCAAGTTAATAAGCCATGCAATGTCCCATTTACAAGTTTTGAGTTTCTGAAGGTTTTCCTTCGTTTCGAAAGTAAAATCCAGAAATAGATATTTGAAGCAATGGGAATTATTGCCTGAATTCAAAGACTTGCTATGTCAGGAGGAAAAAGAAATTGCAGCATCAACTTCAGCTGTTCTAGCATTTTGTAAATGAAGATATAAAGTTGGTTTTTAACTATTTTTTATAATAAAGGAAATTATTTCTATTAGGTGCCTAGCCTACATAAACAATGTACAAATATTACTAATGTTTCTATGTTACTTTAAGGCTATTACTAAAATTAAAACTGTTAAGAAATATATAGTTTTTATTTATTAATCCATGAAAATTTTATTTAGGGGAGAAAAAGGGGAATTTTTTTGGAGATTAGGGGAACAAAATTGGGTTTGCTGATAAATACAGGGGAAAAAGGTTATGAAAGTCTGGGGACACTGCTTCGCGGGATGTAATCGCAAGTGAATACGCGAATCGTATGCGGAGAAACCTACGTGGTGAGGATAAGAGATTGGGATGCAGTAAATATCTGAAGAGGAAGCCTCGCGGATATTTGCAGAACCGGGCAGATGAAAGAGGATCATCGACCGTAAGTCAAGGGAGAATACCTGACGGACAAACGGAAGATGCAACTCCGAATACATCATCGACTACCAGCAAGGGGAGGATACTTCCCATGCCAGTGGAAGAAGTAATAAAAGCTAAAGGTGGAGCAGGTGATGAGAAGCCACCATTACCAGTTACCACTGCAGCTCCTAATAAACGGAACCATGGACGGAGACGATACAATAGCCCACTTCCGGAGTTGGGTATGCCAGTGCCCTGAAATGGAGCGAGCAAGAGATGGTTTCTACGGTTTATTGCGATGGGGATATCCCCGCAAGAAGTTAGGAAGAAGGTGGATGACAGAAAGTCAGAGAAGGGACCTTTTGAAAGCCTGGGTGAGGGTAAGAGAAAGAGCTACCAAATAACTCCTCGCCAAAGGTACAAACAAAAAGATCGTGAGCATTAAGGCTGGTGAAACAAGACCATCCTATGCAAGGACTGCCATGGGCTTTCGAATTGCGGTTCTACCGGAGGACTATTCTCAGGCTAATCTCAGTGGCGTCGAAGTATTGACGCTAAAAAAAATTCTTTATTGAGGAACTCTCCGTTGGGTGGAGGCACAACGGTCTGCACTTCAGGACCGGTAGTGCCTTTTGGCATAATGGTTATTGCATTGGACTGTCATGCCAAGAGTCTGGGTTCAATTCCCAGTGACTGCCATCTAAAACAGAAATGTTTTTTCCTAGTTACTGCCTTTTGCGGGGAACTGACAAATCCTCCAAGAGTATACTTGTCATGAATAAGTGCTTCTCATTTAGACGTTCGGACTCGGCAAAAACACTGTACTGCCCCTCCATTCCTGCGAACAACACGCACACAGGAACGGTTGAGAGTTGTAAGTCGCTAGGCCCTGTTTCTCTATGAGCTGTTGCGCCACCCATTTTATTTATTTATTTTATTAACTTCAGAACCGATCTGCTTTTGGTGGATTGCGATGGTCAAGCGACAGCGGATTGGCTCAAGGAAAAAGCATCTAAGCTAAGCACGTGGAAGGGCATCAAATTGACATACTGACAAAATCCCCAAGATGTAGACAATAACGCTGTTCCTTCCACGAAGCGTCGGGCAGTATGACAAGAAATCCTTGGTATTAACAAACTCAATGTCAAAGCCTGAAATGTACTGAAGAGTAACGCCGAGGGCAAGGGACAACTGCTGGTGATTGGTATCGCCGTGTAATCAGCAGAAACAATAAAAAATGCACACTCCCAACTGCACCATAAATTCGAAAATGTCACGGTTATATGCATGCCTCAAAACGGCAACAGTGCGTTACTCTTCCCTGCAAACCGTAGATGAAGGTACCGCTATCCAAAGCCAAGAGGAGTGAATCCTTTAAGGGGAAGGATCGGGTGAAATCACCTCATCTCCCCAAACTCACACTACGCAACTCATCCCTTCCACACTCACCCTTTCAACATCCACACAATCCAACAATCCTCATACCCCTTACTCACCCATCACACCGGTCTCCTTTCCACAAAACACTGTAAAACTCTCTTGTTTTAGCCGGGCATCACTGGTGTGGTGAATAGCGAACTCAGTAGTCGAGGCGAAGAGATCAAGGGCACGGACGTCTCTCCAAGCCGATTAGACATGGAAGAAACGCTTCCTACTAAAGAAGAGAGAGAACATCTGCTGGCAGATGAGGGGGCATTTGCCCCTATCGGTTAAATCTAAGATGAACGAACATGGGACTAGAACAAGGCTAGCCCAAGTGAACATTCACCACGAAAAGGCTGCATCAGCAGTTTTAGCGAGGAAGTTTATTACCGACAACATAGGGTTAGTTCTGATCCAAGAACCCTGGACTTGCAAAGGCAGGTAAGAGGGTTTACTATAGTTGTGTGAGTGACAAAAACCCACTCAGAACAAACATTCCACCGACGACGCAAGTTAAAAGGCTTGTGGATTACTGCAGCCTAGGGAAGCTACGGCTGTTGATTGGATGTGATGCTAATGCTCACCATACTACATGGGGTAGTACTGAAACCAAAGGGGTAGTACCTTTTAGACTTAATATTGGTAAACAATCTAGAAATACTTAATGTAGGGAATATCCCAACTTTTGTTGCTAGAACATGAAAAGAAGTCTTACATATCACCTTTGGAACACCAAAAGTAGGAAATCTAATAAGGGATTGGAGAGTATTCAATGAACCTTCAATGTCTGATAACAGAATTATAGTATTAACCTTGGAATGCCTTTTCACAGAGAATACCTTTAGAAGGAATCCTAAGAAAACAAACTGGAATCTATATAATGACGTTCTTAAATCAAACTTGGAAACAGGCAGAAGTAAAAGCCAGGACGTAACCTCGGAAGAAACTACAGAAACTAAAATATTGCCATCATGTCTGGCAGCCAGGCTGCACTTAACTCATATACCATCGATTAAAAACTAGTATAGGAGTTCATGGGCACGCTAAATTAACTGGGGCAGAAAAACAATGTTATACACTCTACTGGGTACCAGGACATGTTGGCATACCGGGAAATGAAGAAGCAGATTCCTTAGCTAGAATAGGAGCGAGGTCACCCCTCACGGAACCAGAAAGAAATATCAAAGGAGAAGAAGAGGCCAACAGATAAAGAATCTGGGACGAACTCCCTAAGTTGAGACAGGCTTAACTTTACCTTGGGCTTTGGAGTTCCAATCAAAAACTTTTCCTATCCTGCATCAGACGAATTAGGAACAAACTCAGAATAATAACGGGTGTCCACATCTCAACATCCCTGGAATAGTAAGCAGTTCCACGTGCAGATTCTGCAACACGCATGGGGAGACACCGGACCACATATAATGGGCAATTGGGATACACTTATGTACCAAAGACGCAAGCATCTGGGAATGGGAAACCACCAGACAGAGGAGAGTAAACTACCCTTTCTTAAAATACTCCAAAATACTTCTGAGACGTTTACTCTTCTATTCATTAAACTTTAATTTGTTGCATATAACATTTTTTTTCGCATTTTGAATCCGGGGGCGTTCGAGAAGTACAGATGATACAAAAATTTAAGTTTAAGTAGGTAAAGGACCTCCATCAATATTTTCAAAAAAAAAACCATGTCAATTAGCACCTAAGCGCTTAACTAATTTTTACAAAGACTCTGGTGTGGAAAATCTTCCCACAATTTTCAAAGTTTACTCAGTTAAGTAAAGGAAGGTCCTAGACTCTGGATCAATGAATACCTAAAGCTTGACAAACAAAATCATCCATTCTTATAAATTTTGGTGTACGTTGATTGCCGCGTGTAGTCGCGTCACAAACCGTCAGTAACATTTGTTGATACGACGGCGATTACTTTATCAGTTTTCGTTAATTGTATGAGACACTTCTTGCATGGTATACTACATAATGTATTTCTATGGTATTTTTATTTCAAGACATCCCAGCGGGAAATATCATCCTCAATGAAATTTATTGCTGAAATAATCAATGAATTCACTTGCCAAATCATAAGAGAAACGACATGCAATGATTTAGTAGGTGAAGAGTAATGCAAAGTTTCCTCAGTTCGTAGCTTTGATTCCACTTTCTGCTTTGTGTTTATGAAACGACCCTTTATTTCGGTGAATTTAAAAGGGAAAAGTATGTGATGAAAAAGTTGTGGAAAAGTAATGTACAAGATCATCAGTTCATTGTTTGAATCCACTCATCTGCTTTGTAAATTGTTCATGGCGAGAACAAAAAAAAAAAAAAAACAAATGTGAATGAAACTCATGGTAATCGATGATTTCAACGATGCGGGAAAAATTAAAAAATTCATTGAGGAAAAACCTGCTTTTTCCTTGAGGAATGGAAGCTGTACCTGCCACTTTTCAGCTTATTCCTTTGATGAATTTAACATGGGCGTGTCATTGGCGGGAAGCACATGCCACTTTTCCGATGAAAATTCATTAACGAATTCACTACTTCAATGGAAGTTGTTTATTCACCAACCCAGGTGATGAAAAACATGGTGTTTGCATAATCTGTGAATTCACTTCACACGGGTATTTAGCTTATTCATCAGTTCAATAATTCCGATGAAAAATGTAATGAAAATTCAATTATGAAATCACCAGGTTAGTGGTGGTTTCTTTTTCATCAATTAAATTCTCCCATTTGTATTGTTTAGTAAATCCCAGTGGCAAATGTTCAAAAATTCACCGAGGAATCCCCAGTTATTGGCGTTTCGGCAAACGCTATTTCTATTGAGTTTAGTTCGTCTCACATGGACTTTTTTACAGAAAGTCATTGTGAATTGTATCCAACAAAATGATATAAATTCTCATTTTGCCAAAAATCATAAACAACTTTGTGCATAACTATTCTTTGCTGAAGTCTTCCATTACAATTCACCATTAATTTCATTCACATTTTTTTTTTTTGTTCTCGCCATGAACACTTTACAAAGCAGATGAGTGGATTCAAACAATAAACTGATGAACTTGTACATTACTTTTCCACAATTTTTTCATCACATAATTTTCCCTTTTAAATTCACCGAAAGAAGGGGTCGTTTCCTAAACATAAAGCAGAAAGTAGAATCAAAGCTACGAACTGAGGAAACTTTGCATTACTCTTCACCTACTAAATCATTGCATGTCGTTTCTCTTATGATTTGGCAAGTGAATTCATTGATTATTTCAGTAATAAATTTCATTGAGGACGATATTTCCCGCTGGGTGGCACTTTATTTCAAATTATTAAATTGAAAAAAACATACAGGTATAGGTGGGTCCTCTTATTTTGAATGTTTCCTTTTGTGTTATCAATAAATGAATTCATTCAATTGACATTTTTTTGATTGCTAAGATTGTATTTCTAGATTTTCCAATTTTTCGCTTCAGGTAAAAGTATGTCATCTTCAGAGCACAATAATTCCCCTTAGCACTTCATTGTTCCATTGAAATGCCGAACCTTTACCTTTTTTTATGGCTTACAAATCGATAGCCTCAATTTAAACTTTCTCACAAAAAATAAATAAATAATATACTTTAACTCAATTCAACCTTTTTTCTTCTCTTAAATTAAATGAAGTCCTTTCAATTACAACAACAACAACAACAACAACAGAAAAAAACTAAGACGAAAATAATATGAAGGCATGATCTCCCCTTATATTGGTTCAGGCTATAAAACAACTTCCATAAGTCCAAGAACTCATTAAAGGTATACGTTTAAATAAAGTCCATCTTTCCTTTTTCTTTAGTCAACTGCAAAAAAAAAAAAAAGAAAGCACTTGGAACTTTTTTGGCTATGAATCTCGGTAAATCATTTCAACAGGTAGGTAAACGAGCTAGTGTTTTAAGCTCCATGATGGTTGGCAGGGTTATACTCTAGGGATTCCTTTTCATTCAATTAAACATCCATAAACAGATGTTGCTTCATTGAGCTCCCTTATGATGATATTTTGGCAAACATCACGAACCTATTTTAGTATAGGGCTGCAGTGTGGTAGGCCTTTTAAGTGCTAACCAATGGACCTATGAGCCCCCACTCACCCACCACCCTGGGTTGAATCAATTATACGCTTGACAAAAGGATCAACTTTGGATAAGCCTCAATGGTTCCCCCTTTCTCATTTCGAAAGCAATTGTTTCTTTCGCAAATGAAAAACAGCGAAATTTTGTGGTAGGTAGGCATGGGACTGCCGACCACAACTTGGACAGAGGACATGTGAGGATATGTGATATTTACCCCCCGCCACATAATATAAACGTGTCCTCGCATAAACCCCAATGTATTTGCCGGTTAGGGTTTTGTGTTATCCTCTTATGTATCACATGTCCCCTACACATTCATTGCATTCTTTTTGGCCACACAATAGATTCTGTGAGATAGCTTAGTTTGTTTCCGGATATCCCTTTAAGTGTCCTTGTGTTCAATTTGTTATCTATCTCTCTGCCATTGCCATCCTAGTCGCACACATTGCAGCTGCCAGTTGTGTATCACAAAACTAAACTGAAGGTGGATTGTTTCATTTACACAATAAAACTAGGACAACTCAATTGCTGTTGCGATACGTACACTACATATAGAATAGTGGGCTCCATAATGTCCTTTTGTGTACCCGATTGGAGGAACTTTAGTTTGTGTATCTTCGCCATAGGTTTAATGGTGCACAGGGTCTATACTCTATGGGGTGCAGTGAAAAAGAGGCACGTAGCATCGTGCAAACATTTTATTTAGGATTTATTGCGGGAGATTGCTGAAAAGGACTCTCTTATACTTGCAGTTGTTGTCAGGATATCCCCGAAGATTGGAATTCAGTTTCTTGTTTCATTTTTATTTGTTTGCCTTTCTTATACTCTCTCTCGGTCTCCACGGTATATCAAGCCTCAACTACTATAGGTCCCCAACCCAGTCTTGAGATGTTAAAAGTCGGAAGTTGCTAACGAAACAAACCATCGCCTCGCATCGTTGCAAGAAATGTTACAAGAAAAAAATTGTAAAAAAAAACTTCAACAAGAAAGAAACATGAAACTTTCTGGGTAGAAAATTTAAGAGTCCTGACAACAAACCGAACACAAGAAAAAATAAATAAACCAGCGAAGAAGTAAAATTATTATCGATATAGCATTGGCACTATGACTGAATTGTGGGTGTCAAGGATGCTTGGATAACGTCTCTCTGTATAGTTGCAGAACTTTCGCATTTTGAATTTTTCCAAGCAGAAGAATCGTAACGAGATACGATGGTGCTGCTGTAGCTGTAGCAGTTGGAGAACAAACGAATTGAGGTGGGATGATGATGATTCTTGGCACTGATGATTTTGGACTCTCTGACCCAGTTGGCATGGTGTAAAACTTGAAACGAGGAGGATATAAAGATGTTCTTTTGGATACAATGATTTTCTTTACGTTGCTTGAATTTATTTAAGGAATTTTAAATGTGTCATTCGTTGTTGAGGAGTTATATTGTATGTACTTAAATTCAATGGGGATTAAAAGTTCTCTGAAACAGAGAGATACCGGGATATAGCCTGCCTTGCCTGTATACATTTAAACTCAGGAAAGATTTATTAGATGATGTGTTTTTTTTATGTCTTTAAACGAGTTTTTATGAAAAAAAAAAAACATGATACCTTCCTAAAATAAATGTTTTATTATTTATTTAAAAAAAATTTAAACTCGTATCTCGTAGGTATTTATCATAGGATATGGATGAATATTTTATCAGGAACCCTTTTCAGTCAAATATATTATTCGGTAAATTTTAAGATAAATATTGTTTTCTCTAATTTAATCATAAATCGATCTACATTTATGAGTTGATTTAATGGAATCTGTAGCAATTGATTTAGGAAAAAGAATTTATGAAAAGAAAAAAAAAACTATTAATTTTTATAAAAACTCAATTTGAAAATGTTAACAAAGAAATAATGTATTTTTGCGAATCTTGCCAAAGAGAGATAGAAAAACATAGAGGGGAATAGGAGGAGAAAAAAATATTAAAAAACCAGTCCGGAGATACCGAGAGGATTTTAATTATTTTTGTATTAGTTTTTCGTTAAAAATGTTTGTTGTGTTTGTTACTCGTATGACTATTTTTTTTTTGTTTAAGGGTTACTCTGCAGTTTTGTACTATTTTTTGTTAATAGATGTTGTTTCGTGCGAGGTCTGGTTCCAATTGTTTTTGTTTTTTACTTGCGATTATAGGTACTATACTAACGGGTGATTTTTTATGAGGTTTAGAACTTTTTTTAAAAAAACAACACAAAAAATTCGAAAAAATGAATGAAATATTTATTTGAATCGATAGTTTGAACCTTGCAATTTAATGTTTAAAGATAATTTCATGCAAATGTTGACCGCGGCTGCGTCTCAGGTAGCCCATCCGCTGAGTCCAATTTTGGCATACTCTTTCACACATATCGGCCGGTATCTCACGAATGAATGCATGGATGTTGGCTTCCAGTGCGTCAATCGAAGCGGGCTTGTCCCTATAGACATTAACCTTGGCATACCCCCACAAAAAATAATCTAATGGTGTCAAATCGCACGATCTAGGCGGCCAATTGACCGGCCCGAAACGTGAAATTAACTGTTCACCAAACTCGCCTCGCAATTGCGCCATTGTTTCGCGTGCTGTGTGGCATGTGGCACCGTCTTGTTGAAACCACATATCATGCAAGTCAAGAACTTCCATTTCGGGCAAAAAAAAGTTTGTTATCATCGCTCGGTAGCGTTCACGGTAGCGCCGAATCGACATTTCGCGGTCTTCTGTCACACTAGCTGATACGGCCGCAATATTTTCTTCACTACGCACAGTACGTAAACGTGTTGGTGGTTTAATGTCCAACAAAGTAAATTTGGTGCGAAATTTGGTCACAATCTTCCGAATAGACTGCTCAGAAGGTCGAGAATGCCGACCATAAAATGGAAGCAGCGCGCGATGAACATTTCGAACCGAGCACGAATTTTGATAGTAAAATTCAATAATTTGCAAGCGTTGTTCATTTGTAAGACGATCCATGGATAAATTGCAAACCAAACTGAAGCTGTTTGACAGTGACACAAGGTACTAAACACACGTCAGCTGTCAAAACCAGTGTTGCCAAAACCAAACCAGCTAAAAAATCACCCGTTATAAGGCAAGTTTTGGAATCGTGCAAAGAAAAAATTTTGAGGTAACAATCAAACATGATATTACGATGATAGAGAACACCAAAAAAGTGGATGGCACAATTCTGTCTGTCTGTCTGTCTTTCTGTTCGTCTACAGCCTAAACGGCTCGATCGATTTTCTTCAAACTTGGTACATAGTGGTTTTTGGTGATTATGCCTACATATTTTTTTCATTTTTTTTTAGAATCAAAACTAGCGGTACCTGCCATACAATTTTTTTTAGCAATTTTACATAATCGTATTTTTCTCAAAAATGGCTCGACAACTTTTCTTAAAAAAAATTCAATAAATTTATTTTAGTAAAGGCTTTCTTTTGGTGGAATACCATTTTTCAGAAATGGTTATTAATGGTACCTCCGAAAGAACCATTTTTTTGATTTAGTATTTTCTTCACAACGGTTCGACCGATTTCAATTATTTTGTTTACACAGAAGCTTCCAAAAAATATAAATAGTTTTGTGTACCAAAATTTTTGAAAAACTATTTTTTGGATTTTTAAAAAATGTTTCAAAATTTTTTTGGAAAATCAAATATTTCGAAAACGACATAATCGATTTGTTTGAAACTCAGTATTTAAGACTTTTTTAGTACTCTCTAAAATATTTTTAGAAAAAATTTTACATTTATGAAAAAATAACGGTACCTTCCATACAAAAGTTAAAAATCCGCAAAGGAAAATATTTTGTTGCTTAAAAACGACTCCTACGATTTTGATTAAACTTATTTCATATACTAAAATTAGTACGATCTACTACCAAATTATAAAATTTTACACTTAGCAACTATTAATAGTAGCTGTCATAGAACACGTAATTTTTTTATTTTGAATTTTCTCGTTATCGGCTAATCGGATTTAGATGATTGTTTTTATATACAAAATTCAGATAAGATCAAATAATATTGCATATCAAAATTTTTAAAAAAACGTTTCAAATTTTTTTTTTTGAAAATTCGATATCTCAAAAACGGGTTGACAATTCTTTTTCAAGATTTGTTTTTATATACACATAAATATATACTTCAGATTTGCATACCAAGATTTGTTCTTGAAAATGTTTTAAGAATTTTATATATAAAAAATTATTTTTTTTAAAAAACGCTCCTTACTTACTTACTTACTTATCCGGCTCCCGATCCATGAAGGGTCTCTGCCTGAGATATTGCGGTCTTCCATCGGTTGGGGTCCCTCGCACGCTCCCTCCAGTCGTCGAGACCAAGCGCTCTGGCTTCTGTGACCTCCTGGTCCCTATAGCGGAGGTTCGGTCTTCCTGGTCGGCTCGAACCTGGGGGCTGGGATTCGAAGATTTTCTTGGCTGGAGCGTTGTTGTCCATTCGCTCGATGTGGCCGAGCCAGTGTAGTCGACGTGTTTTGGCTCTTTGGACTACATCCACATCTTGGTACAGCTCGTACAGTTCACGATTGAATCTTCTCCTCCAATCGCCCTCTTCGCATATAGGACCAAATATCCACCGAAGAATTTTTCTCTCGAAAGAGCCCAGGATCAATTCCCCTTTTTTACTTATCGTCCAGCACTCGGCGCCGTAGAGTAGAACTGGTAAAATTAGAGTTTTGTATAGCGTGCACTTTGTCTTTCGAGAAAGGAGTTTTGAACCCATTTGTTTGGCCAAACCGAAGTAGCAGCGCAGCGGTTCGCTAGGGTAATTCTTCGTCGGATTTCCACTAAGGTGTCGTTCGTGGAATTGATGTTTGTTCCGAGGTAGGTGAACTCCTTGACTACCTCGAAATTACTGCTACCAACAGTGACGTTTTGTCCTAGGCGATGGACAAATGAGGCTTTGTTTGTAGATAGCATATACTTTGTTTTGTCCTCATTCACTTCACAAGACCAACGCGTTTCGCCTGTTCATCAATAGCTGTGAATGCTTCAAGTACAGCTCTCTTGGAGCGGCTGATGATGTCAATGTCGTCCGCATAGCCAAGCAGTTGAGAAGACCTGTTGAAGATAGTGCCTTCCTTGGTAACCCCACTCTTGCGCACTATCTGCTCCAGAACTAGGTTGAAAAAATCACATGATAGCATATCTCCTTGCCTGAACCCTGTACACGTCTGGAACAACTCGGATGAGCTATTACCCATTCGCATGTTGCACCACGTATGTATTTTGTAACGTCATGTGGCATAGCTGGATCAGTTTTTTCGGGATCCCGCGTTTCGTCATCGCCAATAGAAGTTCTTGGTGACTTATGCTATCGTATGCGGCATTGAAGACGATGAAAAGATGGTGGGTCTTGACTTGAAATTCGTTGGTCTTTTCCAAGATTTTCCTCAATGTGAAGATTATTGGTCTATCGTCCATCTGCCTGGCCTGAAACCACAGCCACACTGTTACGTGCCGATCATAGTAAGTATTGCAGAATATTTTTAGACGCTCACACAGTACATACGTTGGATAGGATCTTGTTGGCAACATTAAGCAGGGATATGCCTCTGTAGTTCTTCTTTTTTGTAGATTGGGCATATGGAGCTATTTGATCAGATGTCAGGCATACTTTCCTCTTCCCACACTTGGTTGATGAGCTGGTGCCATGCACCGGCACCCAACCAGGACATCTCCTCTATACTTGAAGAGTTCCGGAGGTTGGCCATCCGAGCTGGCGGATTTGTTGTTCTTAAGCTTGTGGATGGCTTTCTAAGCTTATTCAGTACTGGACGTTGGGACTGGATCTTCATTGACCGGTCTTATACTTTTTTGTTCCCATGTCGCCTCCTCTACATAATGATCAGTAAGCGGTTACTCAAAATACTGTTTAAACACGTCTAAAATTCCCTCTGCTTCAGTGACTAGGTTCCCTTCGCTATTTGAAGAGCTTGGGTGTCAGTCCTATAACCAGATGCAAGTTGCTGGGCTGTTTTTTAGAACCGGTGGCGTGTATTGGTGGCGGTGCTAGATTCTTCGAGATACTTGAGCTGAGAATCTGCGGATGCTCTTTTCTTTCTGCGCAGGGTTTCTTTCTCTTTCCTTCTTTTTTCACGGTACTCCTCTCTTGCTGCTCTTGTTTTCCGTTGCAGCATTTGCATTCGTGCATTTTCCGTCTCCTGCTTCAATACGGCGCATTCATCATCTTACCACGGCTTCTTTTTTCTGGGTGGTTGATAGCCTATGGTATGGTGGTCTCGGTTGTCTCTTCAATGATGTCGCGATACTGGTTGCAATGGTTGTTGGCGCTTGTGGCTGGGGGTGCAACAGAGAGTTTCCTGGTCAATTGCTCACTGTAGTCTCTGGCACTCTTAGATGTGCTAAGGCATGCAATGTTGAATGTATTCTTTTGCGCTGTCTTCGTTTTCTTTTCGTTGGACAGTCGGGCTCTGAGCTTTGTCACAACAAGAAAGTGGTCAGAGTCCACATTCGCACCGCGAAATATTCGCACGTCCAAGATGTGCGATGCGTTACTTTCGCCAATTAGCATCACGTGGTCGATTTGGTTGGCGGTTCGACCATCTGGAGTCTGGAGATTGCCAAGTTGCTGTGTGTATTCTTCGTCTGGGGAACTTAGTGTAACTAATCACTGTATTACGAGCTGCAGCAAAGTCGATTAGTCGGGAGCCGTTATCTGTTGTCGTTTCGTGGAAGCTGTGCTTTCGAACTAATCCGCCAAAGATGTTTTCCTTTCTGACTCTAGCATTGAAGTCTCCGAGACCTACTTTGACATAGTACTTCGGACATATTCCGTAGAATCCGTCCAGGAGGTTGGAAAACTCCTTTTTATAAGACTTCTCAGCTTCATCGTAAGGGTCGTGTGCACGTATTAGGCTAATGTTTTGGAAGGTAGCTTTGACGCGGATCATAGCCAGGTGATATCGCTTATCGGCTTAAAATCGATGACTTTCGATCTGAGTCAATTTCCCCCATCAAATCCCAGCACGTGCAGTCTTTGATGACAGCAGTGCATACTGTCGATATGTCTATATATACTGAGTATATATACATACTTCTAAAGTGAATGTCTATGTGAATGCCTTATGCACTCACATCATATTAATATATTAATATGTTTTGAGTATGTATAGTATACATATAAAATTGGCGTTAATATAGACTTTTTTAAGTTTGATGGCTGGCGCTTGACTGGAGCTGGTCCATAGGTTCGTCTGTATTAAATACACATCAATAAACGCTCATTACTAATTGACTTGTACTCAGCTCTGTAGCTGGCCCATATATATGTAGTGGATACATATTATCTGGATTGAATTCAAATCAATGTAGACAGTTACTCAGGACATAGCTTGAATTTTTTTGTTGAAGTTTTATGTAATCAAAAAATGGTGCTCTTGATGCGGTAAAAATTCCAACCAAATAAAATTAAAATGTAACCAGTACATTTTTACTCAGTTCAAAGAGAAAAAACCCTTTACCTACTGTCTGACAAAATTTTTAAGGTCAAATTGGTTGAGCAATCGCCCAGAGGGGGGCAGCAAATCAGGCACTCTAACAAAAGAAAGTATGTATTTTTGTCAAAAATCCATAGTAAAAATTTGTTTGACGCGTGGTATTTTCCACAGCCAGGAGATGGGGGGAATGCCTCTCTCGCCATCTTCTAGGTGCCTATGAATTCATAATCTCTTTTTTGTATGTATTATTCACTGTTAGTTCCTGGGCACAAATGGTTGTTTAACTGAAACCCTTTTCCCGTTAGTACCATTACAATCGAGGCTACACGATTAAGAAAAAATCCAAAACCTCAAAATCTTAATTCTTACATAGATTTTATGTGGGTAAAAAGAAAGAAAAAAATTTGTTATTTCAGTAAATACAGTTTACAAAAAAGTTTCTGTTGTAAGCATACATTTTCGCTCAGTGCAATGGTATACATGTACCTATCAAATTAAAAAGAAATTTAATGTCTCAAACACAGTTTTTTTCAATTCCATTTTGTCATCAACCCACCCCAATTGGAAAACCCTGTATATAGACCAATAAGACAAGACAAGCTTTTGAAGACGTTTTCATTTCCGGGGTGAGCCCGTATCGTATGTTAGAATTTTTTATTTGTTTAGTTTTTTATTTCTCCATTTTGTGCAATTTGCATTTTTCACTGTAGGTATGCATACGTGTGTATGTTTTTAAGTCCCTTTATATAAAAGTCCTTCTTCTAAACTTTGAGTTGAAGTCTAATTAAAAATCAATTATTTTTATTAAACTATTAAAACTTCTTAATTGCATTTCATAAAAAATAACCTTCACAACACATTTTCCGTTTGCAATCATCAAATGCAATTATACGAAATATCTAAATGAATTAATTTCAAATTATAAAACTCACAAAATTCAACTTTACCAAGTAGTTTTAACTTTTCCTTCACTCAAATAAAGTGTTTCCTCTGGAAGTCTGAAATATATATAGAATCACAGATGCACAAACAAAAAAACACACACATATAAAAGTTGTCCATATCTAGAACAAGAAACATTTTCCACTCAACTCTCTTGAATTTAAAAGTTACTCTCTGCCTTATACCTATAAGCAGCGTTGCCATAATGGCATTATAAATGCTAAATCTAGCATAATACAGGAGTGAAAAGCATTTTGAAATTTTAAAATTATGCCAAATGCTTTTTTGGCATTATCTGTCTTTTTTTGGCATTCTAGAATGCTAGATTTGATTTAAAAAAATTATTCAATTATGTATAATCTAGCACCAAATTGTTAACTGTTTAAAATTTTGATCTTATGACGGCTGACTGAACTACATTCGAGCCGATGATGGACTTCCTTGGACCAATGAATAGTCGTTGGTTAAGCAGTTCATTGCACCACCAAATGTTTCGTTGGGTCAGTAAATTTGTTTTATAAATTAATGTAATATTAGTTGATTTATGAAATAAATTCAGGGGCTCAATGGAAAATTGGTTGTTTAACAAACAGTTTATTTACGTATGAATGACTATTCACTGGCGCGACGAAGTCCATCATTGTCTGAATTCAAATATACGCAGGGATTCGGTTCAGTGTAAACAAGGATGTTTCAAACATCAAGCAGAAAAATACCAAGCCAAAGCTAGTAATGTTCGAATCAATTATATTTTTTGCTATGTTAAGAGTTTTTCTGAAAAAATAAACATTGATATTTTGTGCATTATGTATTTTTAAATGGATTTTGAAATCTAGCATTCTGTTTTTTTGGCTTCCATACGATTTAGCATTATAAAATTTGAAATCTAGCATAATGAAATTTGAGATTATGGCAACACTGCCTATAAGTTGTTGTTATTTATTCGCTATTTGCATTGAACCACAGGGGCAGCGTCTAATATTTCAAGACTGCATATAACTTTATCCACGTGAATGAAAATAAGAACTATACCTATCTGCAGTAAAACAGAAAAATCACCTTCGCGCTTCTGTTCTTTTCTTGGAGCTGTGTCCTGCAACTCCTGCCATTCAGGACGCAGAGCTTGCGGCAACCAGCCGGCAGAATTTGAATGAGTTTGGAGACTCAACTTCCAATCCTTCTTGCCAAGGATTCAAATTCAACTTATCATTTGACTTCAATCATTTTTGTTCAACAAATTTGAATTATTTAAATAGGAATAGTGAAACCATTTTATACTGATACTGGAGCTTGTGAGAGCCAGCTGCACTTATTCCCCCCGGGGAATGCTCAACGAACCAAGCATACAAAAATGATGAACCACAACCGTTCCATGGCATCAATGATAACAAAACCAGGACCTGGAGCGGTAGACGAGCAGCCATGGTATAGGAGCAAGTGCAGGATCAGTCGCATCATACCTATTTAACTTGGGTTATTAAAGTTCTTAACAAAATTGCAACTCAGCTAAGTGGACAATGGATTGGGAAGTGGTCGGGCTGGACCTGGACGTGGACAGGGACACAGTTGTTGCTGGCTCTTGGATGTGATGATCAACTTAAAAAAAACCAAGAGATACAATTTACCTCGGAGTGTTTTAACTGCACAGATAGTTTTCTTGGTTGTATTTACATTATTTGTTGCTTGTTTTATGGTTATTTATGGCTTTCAAGTTTTCATCTACTTGTTTGCTGCAAAAAGTGTTGTCCATTTTTTTATTTTGAAGGAGAATTTTGAAAGAGTTTCAACTTCAATAGTTGTAAATTCGCATAAAGTTTTGTTTGTTTTTTTCTTTTGCTTTTGGTCCTTGCTTTCTTTTTTAGCGGAAATAATTATGAGTTCTTGTTGTGAGCTTCTGTAAATTGTGTGTATACTAACTTTGTTGTACTTGAATGCAGTTTGTGAAATAAAAACATTGGAATTAATTAAATTTTGTTGTTTTTTATACAAAAAAAAAACTCGACGATAATTGAAATGCTGGATAAAACTAAAATAAACTTGAAAGGACGTTCAGGAAACTGAATACGTAGTACGTCAAAAAAATGTATTCAATGTTTTGTTCTATACTGAGAATTGTACACAATTCAATTTAGTAATTAGGAAAAAACACTGTATTCATATACTACATTAGCAACGTTTTACAGCTATAGTAACACGAAACATCTCTTCTTCTATATAGGCTGCTAGCTGAAACCCGCCCGCTTGAAAGCCTTCAAAAAACTTCTTGTATAAATTTCAATTGAAACCTGTTTGTTATCAATTTCCAGCAATTGACTTGCGAATATCTCAGATGATCGTTCGTTTTGCAGCTGAACATGCACTTTTGTTCTTAATTTCAATGCCGTGTCGTCAAAAAGCAGAGAATTTAAGGCAAGCAAGAGGAATCACGGATAGTGTTTGCCTGAAATCTCCTTATTAATGCGTTTCCAAATGTTTTATATTTCCACGCAAGTCTTGCAATGATCGATCAAGAGCCTCAATTGCTTTTTTGTGCGCCATTGCAATAAGTTTGCATTTATGCAATAATTTTCTCATTCCGGATGTTTTGGAAATGTTGGGAGTATCAATGAATTGCATATTTAATGGCAATTTCAGAGCCAGTTCTTCCACTTGGTAACAATGTTGCAGCTATTCCGGATAATTATTATAATTTTGGGATAAAATATTGCTGCCAGAATCAATCTCATCAGAAAAGGATGTTGCCAACCCCGTTATCAACACTTTGCACTATTTTATCGTAAACGCGTTTTTGCTCAAGAGTAATTTGATTCATCTTTGAATGCATTGCATATACGCCAAAAGGTCATCCGTGTTGTTATCTCGTTCACGGTACAATTCATCAGCGATTTTTGTTTACGTCCATAACTATGCGTGATCGGTGATGCTGCCATTTTTTAGTCTGTATTATTTGAACAAAATCATCATGAAAAGACTCGCACTACAACAACGTCTCCATAATACGAGCATCTACGAAAAATAAGTTTACCAAAAATCTACTATACATATATCTAGCTTAATGGGTATATTAATAAACAAAACAAGCCGGTATGAGGTCTAATGATCAATCCGAAAAAAGCCACGAATTGGTCTATTATTTTTATTTGAGCTTTGGTTAGTATGGTTTTCTATGCTGGTTGAATCATATCGGTTCGTATCGTATTTCTATAAAAGTTATGCCGGACGGAAAATAATGACGAACACAACAGCGAAACAATGACTTTATCCCTTTTTCTAAGCGAGTTTTTAACAGTTTATCGTTTTCATTTTTGTTTTAGACTCGATATGAAACATCTTTATTATATTGTGACCATGTGCAATATTTTTTTACTTTAATTAAAAGATTGCATTCATTAACTCCACTTTGAGACTATGACTTAAAACTCTGCAATCACCATTCATTTGATATTGAAATAATTGTAATTATTTATCTTATCATTAATCTTTTGGGAGTTTATGCATTCTTTGCATTAGTTTTCATTCATTTGCATTTTTTGCATTCATTTTCATTCTTGGCATTCTTTTGCACTCTCTTTGACATTCTTTTTGATTATTTTGAATACTGTATAAATCTTTAATTTTTATTAAATTTTTTCCTTACCTATTTGGTTTATTTTTTTTTTCAAATCAAAAATTAATTCGAGAGTTGTTGAAAGAATAAATTTCATTAATTAAGAATTGAAAGACTCAATTAACAAATTAAGTAAATGAAAAATTTAACGATTTAAAATATTGTTTAGGAGTTCAAAAGCATGCAAGAGATTTCAAAAGAATGTAAATGAATTCAAAGAATGCAAAAATAATGCAAATAATGCATGACCTCCCAAAAGATTGCATTCAATTGGCTACTTTTAATTGAATGGGGCGCAAAAAAAATTATTGCAATCATTTCAATGTCAAACGAATGTTGATTGCAGAACTTGGAGTCACAGTCTCAAAGTGAAGTCAATAAATGCAATCTTTTGATTGAATTCAATAAATTATTTTTGATTATTGCATTTATAAAAGATTGCATTCTTTACAACCCTGATTGGGACGTATAGATATATGTACATACATTTCACACTTATAATGCAATATAGCCGTAATTCAAAATTTGTTGTTTTATGACAAATACATATGTACATATTACATAATGTAGGTACCTATACTTAAGAAAAGAAAAATTAAGAAAAGATGAATTAAGAATTAAAACTCTACTCACTTAATTAACCAAATCACAAAATTCCTCAATAAACTTTTATCAAATTCAAATTCAAATCACCAATGTATGTAATTCACGCGAATTTTCACACCACAAACTACCCGTGAATTTTTATTTTCACATCCCAAATTGGTTCTCTCTTGGGCAAAATATTTTTTCCGCTCGCTACATTTTGCGCGAATGCCAATAAAATATTTTCTTTTTATTTTAAATTTTAACTGATTGTAGAATGTAGATATGTAATTAAAAATCTTTTTCTGCAAATACACTAGCTACAAAATTAAAGGAACAAATATTTTTTCAATTTTTGTTAGCGTTATTTGAAGAGCTGTATCTTTGTGACGAGTGGTCGTATTGAGTTGAAATAAAAAGCATTCTACAGCTTTATGTTTTTTGTTTCGAGATTTGTTTGCAAACAAATTTTTTCGAAGTACCGTTATTGCGTTATTGCAAAAAATGATACGAGACAACGAAATTATTTTGTTTTTATTTTTTTTGAAGGTCCTCATTTCTATGGATAATTTTTTTTGAGTCAATTAAATGTCATAATCAGATACCTTGTTTATTCAGCTTCAATTCAGTTTTTTTGTTGTTTTCGTACGATTTTTTTTGACATGGTTTATCTTACTTTGAATGAAAAAAGATACTTTTAGGCTTGATTACCAATATCTCAGCAAATAATGACGTTATAAAAAATTCAAAGACAGTTTTGGAAATTTGAAAAAGCGTTTTACAAGATTTTTTAATGATTTTGTAGAAATTATTTTTTTTTACCGTTCACCGTTAGTTTAAAAAAAGTACTAAAAACCAACGTTTTGTGGTCTTTTCGTAAATCTTTTTTTTTTGTTGCAAATATTGATTGCATGGCTGGCGTTGGTATGCAAATTTATAGACTTTTAAATCATCAATATTCTTGTAAATTTTCAAATTGATTCATCGAACCGTTTTTCCTCACCAAAACTTCAAAGTCTTACAAACCAGGTAAAGGAACAAATTGTGGTGTTCCTAAACAATGCGAAGTTGTCATCAAAATGACAAGAAAACCGCAATTCCAGTGGATTTTTGTCACAGTTTTGCATTAGTTAGATACTTTTTTGAATGAAAATGAAAAAAAAATTACATTTTTCAAAAAAAAAAATTAAAAAAATCAAGTTTTTTTGTTTGAAATTTTTTTTAAATTATTTTTTTTTTATTTTTTTGTTTAATGTACTTTTTATTTCATTTCAATTCAAAAAAGTATCTAACTAATGCAAAACTGTGAAAAAAATCCACTGGAATTACAGTTTTCTTGTCATTTTGATGACGACTACGCACTGTTTAGGAATAACACAATTTGTTCCTTTACCTGGTTTGTAAGACTTTGAAGTTTTGGTGAGGAAAAACTGTTCGATGAATCAATTTGAAAATTTACAAGAATATTGATGATTTAAAAGTCTATAAATTTGCATACCAACGCAAGCCATGCAATCAATATTTGCAACGAAAAAAAAAGATTTACGAAAAGACCACAAAACGTCAGTTTTTAGTACTTTTTTTAAACTAACGGTGAACGGTAAAAAAAAATAATTTCTACAAAATCATAAAAAAATCTTGTAAAACGCTTTTTCAAATTTCCAAAACTGTCTTTGAAATTTTTATAACGTCATTATTTGCTGAGATATTGGTAATCAAGGCTAAAAGTATCTTTTTTCATTCAAAGTCAGATAAACCATGTCAAAAAAAATCGTACGACAACAACAAAAAAACTGAATTGAAGCTGAATAAACAAGGTATCTGATCATGACATTTAATTGACTCAAAAAAAATTATCCATAGAAATGAGGACATTCAAAAAAAATAAAAAAAAATAATTTAGTTGTCTCGTCTCATTTTTTGCAATAACGCAATAACGGTACTTCAAAAAAATTTGTTTGCAAACAAATCTCGAAACAAAAAACATAAAGCTGTAGAATGCTTTTTATTTCAACTCAATACGACCACTCGTCACAAAGATACAGCTCTTCAAAAAACGCTAACAAAAATTGAAAAAAAATTTGTTCCTTTAATATTGTTGAGTAGTGTATGTTCAGTTTAAATTTCTTATCAAGAAAATTAACATATAAACTCAGCATACCTAATTGTTTCATAAATAATAGGGGTATTCATGCAACTGCGTAAAACACTAGATAAGTTTACGATTTGGTTAATTTTATCTTTTGGTTAATGAACTGTCAAATTTTGTATGGGAAATGGTTTACACAATTTGGTTAATTTTATCCAAGGATTTAGCTGCGGAAAATTAACCAAATATTTGGTTAAACTTATCCAAACGTCATTGTGACTTTTAGAGATTGAATTAGGCGTGTTTGTGACTTTAAGAATCAGGCATGTTTAGAAACATGATAAAAGTGATAATATCTCGGAGAACTAAAAAAGTTCTGAATGTGTTCTGTTATTATTGCATTGCAATTAGTTGGTGATAAAAGTTTTGAATTAAAACGTAGTTTACACAAAAAAAAATAATTAGGTAGAAGGTCCACATTTACTCAACGATTAAAGGCTCTGCCCAATCAACGCGAAATTATAGCGAAGCATTCACAAAGACAGTTTTATGTTGTTTTTTAGTATTGAGATCATTCACTTTAATTTAGTGTTGGTTTGGGATAGCCTTTAGGAAAGCTACTTTTCGTAAATTATTAAGGTAGAAATATAAATTCCCACCCAAACCAATGCGAATCTTTCGTTGACGACGACGAATGTGTTATTTTCATTTACAACAACGTGTTGTTATTAATGTTTTTGCTGTGGTCAACGAATGATTCGCACTGGTTTGGAAGATTCTGAGCCAATGCAAAGTATCTTTCTAAACTCTCAAAATCAGAACTAAGCCATAATTCACTTTTTCTCTTTTTTTCGTTCCTACCTCAGCAAATTTCTGTTTCACTTTCGTGAAGTGTACTCGGGGGCGCTCTATTCACTTCCGAAAGCAAAAGTTAACGAAAATGAAGAAAAGTACATTATGGGCATGACATATGATTTATTTGTATTCGCTGATTTTCGTCTGACCACTGCCGTGAGCTTGCGACTAATATATTTCTAACTTACAACGCGACTATTATCGTGTATGTATATTAAGGTAGAACTATAATAATTGTTGATAGTTTGCTGAAGTGGTCGGTTGAAAATGAGCGAATACATGAAAACCATACTCATCTCACGGAAATAAAACTGACATTTGTTGAAGTTGGAACGAGAAAAGAGAGGGATGATTCATTTTACTTAAGTAGAATATTTTTCACTTCTTCTTTTGACTGTTTGGAAAGCAACTTTTCGTGGGTTTTAATCCAGGTTTTTTGTCACTTGAGTTGAGTTGAAATGGTATTGAGATTCCAGCAAAAAGAATGGCATTGATGTATTTATTCCAATGAAAAACAAATATAATTGAATTAACAGGACTACTTACTACACGTATCTATTAAAACAAATATATATTTGTTCAGGTAGACACACATGCAAATAAACAGACCATAATGCATTATCTGTAAAACCAACTCCTCGACCCAAGCCGAACGCGCCCAAATATTTGACGTTTAACGAACAGCTGATTCAATTACACAGCATTTAACCAAATTAATAAAAAGGTCGTTCATGCTAACTTTTTCGTAAACTTATCATTTTACACAATTTGTAAACTTACGACGTTGCATGAATACCCTTAATAATGTTAAATATCATATATGTATTATAAAGCGGCAAATACGAATCTTGTGGTATAATTTACGCGATCTACAAAAGCCAAAAGTATATAAATTATAATCAATTGAAAGGTTTTTTTTGCACAGAAGTGCAGAATGCAAAAATTTATTAATTAATTGCACTACAAAAACTAAAAAAACAATCAAAGAAAATTGCACAATAAGTGCTAGCGAGAGCCAGAGCGAGACCGAGTATTTGTTCACAACACTTAATTTTTTGATATCTTGACATTTTTATTTTAAAATTCACAACACTATTGTTTTCTATATACAAGACTCCTCTTAGCCGTTTTATAATATGATGATATAAACATTTTCCTTTTATCTTATTTGTTATTAGGTGTTCTTATCTTTTTTATTCACTTTTAGTTTGCATTTATTTATCGGAATTTGACAGTTGATGGCTTGAAATAAAGGGGATGAACTATATTTTTATCAAAAGTATATTTTGATACAAGTGTCACACAATTGCCCTAAAATCACCTTTTTTTGGAGCAGTAAAAATTCATCAAACATTTGTAATTTTTAGAGGTTTTTTAAGCCGTAGGCATCTGACACTGGAATTTGACAGTTAATGTCTTGGTGGATAAAGGCCGAACCATTTTTTCACATAAAATGTGTATTACGATCCAAATGTCAACCAATTGACATAAAATCACCTTTACCAGAGCAGTACAAAACTGAAAATATCATTTTTGTAGGCTTTTTTAATCAATCCAAATTTTATTGTTTTTAAATTTGGGTCAAATTGGATTTGGTACAGTACCTATTGAATTGAATTCGTTAAAATCAGAGAGATTTAATTCCAGCAAAATCCAAATGAGTAAAATTGAATCGGAAATAAATTCACGGAAACGAAAATGATCGATTGATTGAAATGATTGAATCATTTTGGTGATCGACTTTTGAACGATTTTCTAGAAGTTTGCCAACTAGACGATAGTGTTATTAGCACTCGAGTTTCGAGGGCTGGACGTACTAGTTCAATTAATTTTATAAAATATAATATGTGTCTATGTTTCTCTCATTATGAGAAATGAAAAAAAATTAAATAAAACAAACTTCTAAGACCAAAACAATTCTTTTTACTTACATGTTTATTATGTGAAAATGAATTACCAATAATTGTTTGTGAATTCATAGGCTCATTAAGCAGGTTCGAAAAATACTTTTGAAAGTGACACTAGGCATATGGCCTTATGACGCTTTGCAAAAATGTCATAAGACCATACCACAATATGGCCAAAAGTCGCAAAAAAATATGGTCTTATGTCATTTTGACAAAGCGTCAAAAAACCATATTTGTTGATTGCGAAAGTGTCAAGGCCATATTTCAAAATAAGTGCTGTGACATAAGGCCAAATTTAAAATTTTGGCCTTAAGTCACTTTCCAAAAGCGACTTAATGCCAAGTTTTAAGAGTTGGCCTATGTCGCTTTTACAAAGTGGCATAAGGCCAAATTTGTTTGTGACTTAAGGCCAAACGTATTTATTTATTTAGCTTAATACAAGCGTGCCTTAAATCTAAACTTAGATCTAAACTTAAATTTTAACTTAATTCTATGGTGGGTTTTTCATTGTTTTTTTTTGCTTGTTTTTTTTTTTTTTTTATTTATTTTATTATTGAAATGGGCCCGTAGGCCCACCCACCAGTTTTTACATACAAAAACTTAAAGATTAATCCATAAAATAAAAAGACAACGTGGGGCATTGGATTTGGGGCTTTGAGTTATTGGTTATTGGTGTGGTTGAGATTGGTATAGAGAGAGATTTTGAGAGAGTGTTTGGAGGAGTGGAAGTCGAAAGAATTTTGCATAATGTTAGAAGTACGTAGCATGCGGGTCATTGGTTCGTTACTACCATAATTAGTACGATGAAAGTTGACATCAAAGAGTGACGTTTAATGTTATTGATCATATATTTTATCAGTTGTTGTATAGATATTTTGGCTTAATGATCTTTATTGAAATAATGCAATTAATTAAACTAATCTAAGACTTCTAGGGTTAGTGTGCAATGCAATTTTTTGGAGAAGCGCAGGGCAGTCAATATTACCAGCTAAGAGCTGATGGATAAATACAATGTCGGCTACTTTGCGACGATTATAAAGGGGTTGCAAATAAATAAGCTGAAGGCGACATTCGTAGGGTGGGAGATGGAGCGTATCAAGCCAGGGTAGTCCACGAAGTGCGAAACGAAGGAATCTTCGTTGAACAGCTTCGATACGGAGAGAGTGAGTAACATAAAAGGGTGACCATACCTGGCTGGCATATTCAAGAAGTGGTCTCACAAATGTGAGGTAAAGAGATTTAGTGACGTAGGGGTCTGCAAATTCTTTTGACCAGCGCTTAACGAACCCAAGTGCAGAGTTAGCTCTATTAATAGATGCGGTAATGTGAGATCTAAAATTAAGTTCTTTATCACAAAGAACTCCTAAGTCACATAATGAGTCCACTACGGTCACTGCATCGTTGTTAATAAAGTATGTACGAGGAGGGAGAGTAGAGCGTTTACGGGAGTAGGTTATAGCTTGACACTTACTAACATTAAGTTCCAGAAAGTTCTTCTGGCACCAGGTAGACAATCTATTCAAATCTTGTTGAAGGAGATAGGAATCAGAAGGAGAGGAAATGTATCTATAAATTTTTGTATCATCAGCATAAACTAGAGATCATAGAATCATTGATGACGCAGTCAGCATCATTAATAGTCAAAACGAAAATCAGAGGGCCGAGATGACTTCCCTGCGGAACACCGGAGGTTGCAAGGATAGGGTTAGATTCGATACCTCTAAAGATGATATTGTACTGACGATCGCTCAGATATGATTGGATCCATGCAATGAGAAGGGGCGGAAAGCCAAGTGCTTTAAGTTTAAAGAGAATAAGGGTGTGTGAGATTTTGTCAAAAGCTTTGCTAAGGTCGGTTGCGATGACATCAACTTCTTTCCCAGCTTCCATGGCGATATGGTACCAGAAACAAAATCAACTAGGTTTGTGGTAGTCGATCTACCACTAAGAAAACCATGTTGATTGGGGGAGAAAATTTGCTTACAATGGAAAAGCATGTTGTCATAGACTATGCTTTCAAAAAGTTTAGGAATACACGACAGCTTAGCTATGGGGCGGTAATTAGATATTTCCTTTTTAGGGCCTTTTTTATGGATCGGGATAATATGGGAATATTTCCAACGAGAAGGAAAAGAGCGGTCAATGGCTGTAATAAAGTTGACAAGCAATTTTTTAGAATTATTGAAGGTAAGCCATCAGGACCACCAGTATATTTAACCTTGAGTTTATTAATCTTATCTTCAACTATAGAAGGGGGAATTAAAATTGAAGAAAGTGAAGTTTGAGTGCAAGTGTCTAAGTAGGAAAAGTAATCTGAGTCTGGTAGTGAGGTGTTATCAGAAAATGATTGACTAAAAAATTGAGCATATAAGTTAGCGATTATTAAGGGATCGTCTGAACTAGTATTCAAATATGTAAGGGTAGAAGGGTAATTATCAGACTTTCTTTTAGCATTAATGAAATAAAAGAAGCTTTTGGGATCGGATATAATATTAGATTGAACTTGACTAAGATAGTTGTGGTAAAGAGACTTACAGAGTTCAGAGAAATTGTAGTTTGCACTCTGAAAGGTTGAGAAATCGTAGCCAGTGCGAGATTGCAAGTACTTACGCCATAGTTTGTTTCTATTATTTCGGAGGGATTTTAATTCTTTATTATACCATGGAGGGCTAGAGGAAATGTTTTTTTGGGGAGAAATAGGGACTGATTGACTAAGGCAACTAAACACTAAAGAATAGAAATGGAAGAGGGCAGAGTTGATGTCATTACTTTCAAAGATAATGCCAAAGTCGACGGCGCGCAGTAGATTATTAAGCATAGGGAAATTTGTCTTACGAAAATTAAAAGCCATTACATTTTCTGGAGCGGTTGTGATATGGGAAGATTCATAAGAAAAAGTAAGGAAAAGAGGAGGATGGTATGGGTCAAGAGTGGAAAGAAGATGATTACTTGCTGATACTACACAGTTGTCAACATCAGAAGAGAAGATAAGATCGAGTTGACGGCCTAAATTATTTTTGACACCACTCAATTGGTAAAGGTCTGAGTCAGAGAGGCAATCAGTGAAAAGGATTTCTTTATCAGTCATTGCATTAGAACTCGTATAGTGTGATTCATCATCAGAAAAAGTCCACTGGAGATTCGGGAAATTAAAATCACCTAAAATTAAAACCACGTCCGATGGATCAGCTGCTTCGAAGATAGCATCTATAGCATCAACTGCAAGCTGATAAGATTGGATGGGCTGGCAAGGTTTTATATAGCAGCAAGCTATATAAAAGGTAACTTTGGCGATTGTCAATTCGACGCAGACATACTCAAAGGAGGAGGAATCGGAAATTTTGAAAAGGGTCGAGTCAAAGCTATTGTGAATTGCTAGTAGAACACCTCGACCTAAACATGCATCGTCGTGCAGAGAGCCATCTGCTCGAAAAACGTTGAAGTCAAGATTAAAGAGCTCACTATCGTTAATACTGGGTAGAAGGTTAGTCTCAGTTAGTGCAAAAATGTCATAGGGTAAAGTAAGTGAATTAAGATAGACTGCGGAGGTTTTGGTACGAAGCCCTCTGACATTTTGGTAATAAAGGGACAAGCATTTTGGAGGATAATAAGAGGAGAAAGGAGGATTAGGAACGAAAAAAACTATTAAAGTTGGAACGACTCCTCTGCAAATGAGAAATACGCTTAGAGTTAACATACGAGGCGAAAGACGCTAAATCATTTGCAACATCAGCGGGTGTAAGTCTGAAAGATTCATGGAAACGCACGAAAATTTGCCTAAGCTCATCAGGGTTAGTTGGGAGGGAAAATGTTTTTGTAAAAAAAAACAGTAATTTTTGGAAAAGAAGCTTTGCATACACCCAACCTCGCACCCACCCCAAATCCTATAGTGAGCACAAGCAGGGGGGTTGCATACATACCTCACTGTTTATTGCGAATTTTTAAATTTCACAAACCTAATAAAACCTCTCCTTTATTTGGTTTGTGAAATATAAAAATTTTCAAATAAACAGTGAGGTATGGATGGGGGGGCATGCTGCCCCCCCTGCAACCCCCCTGCTTGGGCTCATGATAGGATTTGGGGTGGGTACAAATTTGGGTGTATGCAAAGTTTCTTATGCATTTAAAGAAACTGGATTTAATAAAATTTTTTAATGAACAATGAAAAAATAACAGGTACGCTAGTCACTTTTGTTAAGTGACACAAGGCCAAATATTCAAATTTGGCCTTATGTCACTTGGCCTTATGTCACGGCACCTTCAAAATATGGCCCTATGACGCATGGCCTTATGTCACGGCACCTTTTCTTCCTCCAACCTCCTTTTGTATATATTTTACCGCGTACAATAATACCTACTCAATGCAAGAATAGAAGCAGTTTGTGTTGGTTATTTTATGCAGCTTTACCAAAAGACTATTTTTAATTAAAATCTGCTCCTTAAATCAAGTTAAATTATGAAAGACCTCTTTAAAAACAGGTAGGAAGGTAGGTAATAATACCTACCTAACCTATAATAAATTAACGGCTGTGGTTTTGTTCATCAGAATAAAATCTTCGACTTTAATGGCGAGGTTATTCCTCAATTTCAGGACCAACAAAAATCACCTTACTACAAGTACACCACCAGTGCAATAAATAACAACAGATAAATTGAACAAAGCGTTGTCAGTTGCTATAAAAAAACCCGGAAGATAGTTGTTTCTTTCATCAGTTATCTATAAATTTATAGTATTTTTTTTTTTTGTCAAATACATTATTTATTAGATATGCCTAACGTCACCGCACCGAATCAAATGAAGCTTTCTTCGATCTAATTGCAGGAATCAGAGGACCAGTAAAAATAATAAATTGCCCATTTCAGTTCTAAATCTTATTAAGTTAAGATAAAGTTAAAATGTGTTTTTTTTTTTAAATAAAGGAATTGGATGGGGTCTAGAGGACAATAATATTAAGCTGATCTCAAAGAAGATTGTGTTCACGAATACCCAGCAATAAAAAACCAGATGGTATTGCGTGTCGAAGAATTGAAGAAAAGACCATCAAGACAAGTTTGTAAAATACCATAAAATTTTATTGGAAAAGATTATTTCCTTCGGGAAATAAAATGCAAAGGAATATAATATATATGTGTGTGTGTGTGTGTATGTATGTATATACCTTCATTTATATAAGGAAAAACAGTCAGTTAAAAAGACCGTGTGAAATGGTAGAGATGGATTACGAGTACTTGGGCACTTTATGAATCATAAAGAACCACTCTGCCATTCTCGATACGCTGACATCACATCACCACCAACAAAAAAGACAAAACGAATGAAAATTTTAAAGCAAAGTTAAAGGAACACAAAGCACTCATGCGGCTGAGGATGTATTGCGCTGACTTGACTTTGGCCCTCCTAATGATAAAGATGTCTTAGCAAATCCCTTTGGAGACGTAGTAGGTTTTATGTTTTAGCAAGATGGCGGGATTTGCTTTTGCTTAACGAAAGTACATTGTCTTATTCGACCTATGAATTTTACGAGCTAGCGTCATTTAATTAAATGAAATATTTATACAAAATATTTAATTTTATAATGTGCATTTTGTGTTCGTAGAGTTTAACTCACTTATAAGCTTAGTCAAGCGAAAAGTAAATAGATTTAAAATGAGCTCAAGTGGGTTCTGGCATGGAGTATGGTAGAATTTGCGTTTTTGACATGACATGACAAATGAGAAAAGTTAGCATACATTTGAAAGAAGAACAAAGTCGTAGTAATAATATGTTAATATGGCTTAGCTGGTAAGCATATGCTATTAAAACCGAGGCATTTATGCACGTCAATCAGTGGTATTGTATGCTTACATAGGGTGGGCCTTCATAAAATGGAATAAAACTGCTTTAAACAAAAATTTATATTAAATTTATACTGAAATATGCAAATTAAAAACTTTTTCATGCAAATTTTATGGGTTCTCATTGTGACAAGTGGCTTTCGTCAGTTTAAAAATCTCAATGAGGGCATTCAATAGGCCCAGCAATAAAAGTTCCATTAACCATTGATTAACTTTTACTCGCACTATTGGCTCTACAAATCCACAGGCAATTTAAAAATGTTTGATTTTCGGTTTCAATTTGAACAATTCCATTCGTCACATTAAAATTTAGCTTAAAGTTTTAAAGTATGGGACTGGTGTATTGAGGATTCTGTCGATCAAAGTGCTGAAGTGCCCCAGCTTAACGAGATGCGTAGATCATATAGGGGTATTGACATCGAACCCCCTACAATACTGGAAATTCAATCTTCGATTAATCTTCTCAAAAATAACAAAGCAGCTGGACTCGACGGTATACCAGCCGAGTTCCTGAAAGCTGACCCTGTCAGAGCGGCTAGTATTCTACACCCGTTGATACAAGCTGTGTGGGAAAACGAAATCTATCCCAGCGACTGGAAGGATGGTGTAATTATTAAGCTGCCAAAGAAAGGTGATCTTAAGAATTGCAACAATTGGCGAGGTATTACAGTTTTGTCCGTTTTTCCAAAATTAATGGCAACCATCATTCTGGAGCGGATAAAGGTTAGAATCCAGTCTACACTCAAGAGGCATCAAGCTGGTTTCCGGAGTGGGCGGTCTTGTGCCGACCATATCAACACTCTGCGTATCGTTCTTGAGCAGTCTGCGGAGTTTCAATCACCGCTTTACCTCATGTTCATGGATTTTGAGAAGGCCTTTGACCGAGTCAACTGTGAATGTATATGGAGATCACTTCTTGGTAGAGGAATTCCCCCAAAAATTGTTGCCATTATAAGAGAGTCCTATAACAACACAAGATGCTTTGTTTTACACAATGGGCAGCTATCCGACTCTTTCGAAGTGCGGCAGGGTGTGAGACAGGGAGATGTTCTATAGCCAATTCTTTTTCTACTGGCAATTGACGATGTTTTGACGGCCAGCGTTGGAACAGCAGAGAGGCAGGGCATTCAATGGAGACCGTTTGAAAGGCTTAGCCACTTAGACTATGCCGATGATATATGTCTCTTGGCAAATAACATCAGCGGGCTGAACGGGATGTGTCAAGCTCTGAAGGTAAAAGGAGAGGCGAGTGGTCTTAAAATAAATTGCAAAAAGACAAAAATAATGCTCACAGGCTGCTCCACACATCAGCGTATTTTAATACAGGAGACGCCAGTTGAAGAGGTTGAACAATTTAACTACCTTGGAAGTATTGTTTCAGCAAATGGTGGTACTGATCTGGACGTTCAAAGTAGAATAAATAAAGCTCGCGCAGCCTTCGGTTCTCTCTCCCAAATTTGGAAAGTTGAGATTCTTCGAATCCAATGTCAAATCCGTGCTGTTATATGCTTGCGAAACCTGGAAAGTCACGACTATCATCTCAAAGAAATTGCAGGCTTTTGTAAACCGTTGTCTACGCCATATTCTAAAAATTCGCTGGCCACAAATAATATCAAACGAGGAATTGTGGCGCAGGACAAGTCAAGAGCGGCTGGACGTTGACATAAGAAAGCGTAAATGGCAATGGATTGGTCACACACTGAGGAAACCAAACGATGAAATTGCAAAGCAGTCATTTGAATGGAATCCTCAGGGTGCACGACGGGTTGGAAGACCAAGAACAACATGGAAATCAACTGTCTTAGCGGAAGCAGAATCCCAGAAAAAGACGTGGCCACAGCTAAAGTACCTTGCAGCAGACCGTGAAGGATGGAGACGTTTTGTTGACGCCCTATGCCCCAGCCGAGGTTACAGGACACGATGATGATGATTCATTTAAACTAAGAAGTTTTTAAAAATCTCGAAAATTCGAATTATTTTTTTTTTCATTTTTGAGATTCTGTCCTTCGAGATTTTGGCACGTTCGACATTTTTCCGTTTGATATTTTTTCAAAGTTTTGTTCATTCGAGATTCTTATCATTTGAGATTATGTCATGATGGCGTCGATATTGTATGCAGCACATATACATCATACAATATCGACGCTCATATAATACTAGCACTAAACTAGACCGTGTTTTTGGTTGTTGGGATTTGACCTTCAGTTTTCCGTATCAAATTTATTTCTTTTTAAACAAATTAATAGGTTTTTACTCTCGGAATGATGGTATAGGTAATCTACAAGTAGGTATGTGTGACCCAACATTTAAATATGTTACTCATTCATTAGCTACCTATTTTTTTTTTTTTTTTTTTTTTTTAACTTAAAATGTAGGTAAACATAGCGATTAAATATCTTTTTTTTATTGAATTATAGTATGCATTTTGTCTGCTTTGCGGCTAAAATGAAAATGTGTATGAAAATTCAACACAGCTAATGATACAAAAATAAATAATTCATAAAGAGGATATGTACGATATACATTCATAAGAATTATTTTTGTATAGTGCATTCCGCTAAATATTAGCCGACTACTGAACCGAAGAAAATAACATTAATTACGTGTCTGTTCACTATAATTTTCAAACATCAATTTAAAAATTGAGCCCTAGGCCAATTAAAGTTTTAAATGTTTTTCTCTTTGCTTAGGTACAATTAATAAGTTATGGATTAGCTTCTTTCCCTATAATAAACTTTAAATATTACTTAATTTGACATAATATTTTTGCTTTCGAATTTTGCAAAATATAAAATCATAACAATCTTGAACCAAGTTTAGTTAAAGAAAATTGTGGGATGGTGGGATGTAGGTTTTTTCATTAATTTTGATTTTCAATCCACTAAATAAAGTTGATAAATATATCCACACTCAAATTTTGATATTTTTATAATGTTTGTCGCAATTTGTTCATTCTTTAATATATTTGAACTAAAGATTCTGATTTTGAAAAAATTTCAAATACCTACGCTTTTATAAATTTCGTGTCTGGTTTCACCTTGATTTCTTGTGAATTATTTCTCAAAAATATTTTCAATTTAAAATATGAATAAGAGGTTTGCAAAATGAAAGTAAAATAAGTACTTGCGTCAATTCGAGAAAAAAAAATGTACTGTTTTCATTTTGGAATATAATTTCTTCAAAGTTGTTGACGAAAATTAGCCGGAACAGGAGAATGGTCTTCTGGCTGTTTAAAAATATTTTCCACTCAAATAGAGAATTGCACCGCACCCTCCCCTTAACGGCTCCGTGTAATAACTCCGCAATGAAATACCTAACTCCCCAAACTGGAATTGAAAAAAACTGCCCAAATTAGAGACTTTTTGCTATTTGAAATAATTCCAAGTTCAAAGATGATTTATTGAGACCGTGTAATAACTCCCCATTGAAATAACTCCCCAAAACTGAAAATAATTCAACTCTCCAAATTAGGGAGTTTTTGCATTTTGAAATAAGTCCCCAAGTTCAAAGATGAAATAAATACCCAAAACGCATGAAATAAGTCCCTACACCATTTTCCTGTATATTCCTGATCGTAGATTTGTCTATCGCACAACACAAATCGAAGAGAAATCTAAAAAAAAAACTTCCCAAACTCCATACAAATTTTGGGGAGATATTTCATTTTTAGTTTGGGGAGTTTATTTCATTGGGGATTTATTTCACGGAAACCCCTTAACAAGGGGAAATAGGACTCCAATTTCTTAACCATTTTTTTTGTATTTCTTTTTAGTTTCACCTATAGGCTCTAGATTTGTGTTGTATCTAATGCGAATCACCCTGTACCCTTGTGCCATTTTATTTTATGGCCTTAAGTACCACTTAATCATTTCAAATTTGTATCCGTTCAATGTGTATTGTAATTAAAATAATTTTAATGTATTAAGTACCGATATGACTTGCAATCGAAATTGCTGTCATACTCGGTGTAAATGGACCCCAGCGCGTGCGGGATCTGGGGGGGATAGAGGCGTGGGATTATTTATTTATTTATTTATTAATAAAATACTGAGAGTTGTGAGCTTCTTCCAGAATCTTTTTGAATTTAAAAATCTACAAAAAATTAGCTGTTCGTTTATCCAGTAAGATCTCAAAAACTAACAATCACAATAAGCTCAAAAAATGTATACAGTATTATGTGTTGTTATCAGTAGTTCACGTCAGTAAAAAGTTTTAAAGTTTTCCGATAGAAGGCGCTTTAAACTAAAAATCTGAAAATGATACTGTGTTTTAACTATTTGGATCGGGATGTGGATTAATTTTTTACACGTGCTACAAAAATAATTGAGGACCGTTTTTGAAAGACTCAACAAAAGCATAATTTTGTTTCGTTTTGAATCTCTAGGTTGCACACAAACTAAACGTTGTACTCTTATCAAAAATATAGAAGTAATAGCGTCAGTCCATCTCAATACTATATGTACATTTATATATAACAGTAAAAATATCCAACTACGGTTATTATTTTATTAAAGTTGTTCACTGTGGCGTATGAGTACTATTACTCAAAATTCTTAAACATGCAAATCGGTGCAAATAGAAGAGTTTTAAATAACCACGTTTTTTTTTAATACTAGATACATGTTATGTTTTAAAATTGTGATGGTATACATTTTGGAAACGAAAAATTAAAAAAAAAATCTAAAACTGCGTCTAAGATATCTGTCGAATAAGATGCATAACGTGGATTGATTAGTTTGATCATAAAACATTCCTTAAAAGTTAAAATACATATAAACTACATACAAAGTTACAGTCACAGTGTAGAGCAATTTAAATACATGTATATATCATTCTATCGCATTCAGTTTTGTACATACTAATTATTATCGCAGAAACAAAGGGACACAATAAATACCATAAAATTTATTATTTACTTTATAAACATTAAAAAAATTAAAAACAATAAAAACAATATTCTTACTAAAAAAAAATTTTGAAATATTTAGCAGTATTTCCACTCAATTTCAGAAATAATGTATAAAAGTAAATTTCAAGCTAAATTTATTATTTTGAGAGAACTCGAATCTGGAAAACTTATTACACTTATTGTGTTCATGATAATATCAATACTAAGAATTTATTGAAATTAAAAACCATTTCATAGTGTTTAATTTCAATGAAATTTTGGTGTGGGTGTGGTGTGACATTTATCATCATTGATAGTGCAAACTGTCGTATATGTCACTTCTGAGAATTTTCAGAGCATCAAAAGAAACCAATGTTTTATTATTAATTTGTATTTTATATTTTAATATCGTAAAAAAATAACTAAGTACACAAAGTATTCTCAATTGTTTTTTATGATATTAAAAAATGTTATTAAAAATACAAGTTAAAAATAAAACAGTTTATTTTTGTTCTGCTGATAGTTCTCAGAATTGACATATATGAGCTTTTGCAGTATCAATGACGATGTGTCAAAAAAGTCTTTTTAGGTTACCACGATGGCATATGTCCCAACCAGGATTACATGACACGATGTAACCACGTCATATCGAATCAAATTTCAATGGCTTTTTCGGATTGTGGTTCTACAAGATCCACCACACTCATTTTTAATAAGTTACGTCTGACACTCCACCTATATCCAACATCCCGTTACCCTTTACACGCCCCCTAGCCAAACGGCATTCTTTTCAAAGCCATAACGGTTTCCCACCATTTTTGCTTATCTAGCAAAACATATATTAAACGGATACACCCCCTTTCCCCTACCTAGCCTACAAATAAATATAAAATAATATTCATATTTCATTTGACGCAAATGAAATATGAATACTTTGAAAACAACTGCATTCCATTCTCATGGGAATTGTTTTCAAGCTGCATTGTTCCGACACCTGGTGGAAGAATTCATAATAGATTTTAAGTCAGTCCTAATCCTACGTTCTACTTGGAAAGTGCAGCCTCGCTTTGGACAGCGGCTTTCCTTGTAGATTATAAATTAATTATAAACAATTTTAATTATAAACTAATCAAAATTATAAAACAAAGAAATTATGAAATAAAGGAATAAAAGAAAAAAAAATAATAAAAAAAAAGAAAGAAAAACAGTTTTTGTTTTTTTTATTAAAACGTTCGGCCCACGGACGAAACTAATATCTGACAAATTAAGGTTTGACAATATCATCATCATCAAGTCCTGTAACCTCGGTTGGGGCATAGGGCGCCAACAAATCGTTTCCATCCTTCACGGTCTGCAGATAGATATTTTAACTGTGGCCACGTCTTTCTCTGGGAGTCTGCTTCTGCTAGAACTGTTGATTTCCATGTTGTTCTTGGTCTTCCAACCCGCCGTGCACCCTGAGGATTCCATTCCAATGACCGTTTTGCAATTTCATCGTTTGGTTTCCTCAGTGTGTGACCAATCCATTGCCATTTACGCTTTCTTATGTCAACGTCCAGCCGCTCTTGACTTGTCCTGCGCCACAATTCCTCATTTGATATTATTTGTCGCCAGCGAATCTTTAGGATGTGGCGAAGACAGCAATTCTTCCTGCAATTTCTTCGAAATGGTAGACGTGAATTTCCAGGTTTCACAAGCATAGCACGGATTTGACATTGGATTCGAAGAATCTCAACTTAGTGCGTAAGGAGATTTGACTGGATTTCCAAACTGGCGATAGAGTACCGAAGGCAGCATGAGCTTTATTTATTCTACTTTTAACGTCCAGATCCGTACCACCGTTTGCAGAAACAATTCTGCCAAGGTGGTTAAACTGTTCCACTACTTCAACTGGCGTCTCCTGTAGAATAATACGCTGCTGTGTGGAGCGACCTGTGAGCATTATTTTTGTCTTTTTGCTGTTTATTCTTAGACCACTCGACTCTCCCTTCACTTGCAGTGTTTGGCACATCCCGTTCAGCTCACTGATGTTACATATGTCATCGGCATAGTCTAAATGACTGAGCCTTTCGAACGGTCTCCATTGAATGCCCTGTCGCTCAGCTGTACCAACACTGGCCGTAAATAAGTCGTTCATCGCGAGCAGGAACCAGGAAGAGAACTGGCGATAGAACATACCCTTGTTTCACACCTTGTTGCACTACGAAGGAGTCGGATAGATGCCCATTGTGTAAAACAAAACACCTTGCGTTGTTGTAGGACTCTTTAATAATGGCAACAATTTTTGGCGGAATTCCTCTACCAAGCAACGATTTCCATATACATTCTCGGTTAACTTGATCAAAAGCCTTCTCAAAATCCACGAACATGAGGTAAAGTGGTGATTGAATTCCATCGACTGCTCGAGGACGATACGCAGGGTGTTGATATGGTAGACACACGATCGACCACTGCGGAAGCCAGCTTGATGCCTCTTGAGTGTAGACTCGATTCTATCCTTTATTCACTCGAGAATGATGGTTGCCATTAGTTTAGGGAAAACAGACAAAACAGTGATACCACGCCAATTGTTGCTATTCTTAAGGTCACCTTTCTTTGGCAGCTTAACAATCACACCATCCTTCCAGTCCTAGGCATAGCTTTCGTTTTCCCAAGTGATTTGCATCAACGGATGTAAAATACGAGCCGCTGTTGCGGGATCGGACAATTTTTATATGCAGGATTATTTAAACTTATTTGAAATTTGTATATACAAAATTATTCATAGTCCGTTAGGCTGATAATGAGAAGATTAAAACTTAATAATGTTCTATTTTAAGCATACGAACAAAGTTAAATGAAAATCGTAGGAGCCGTTTTTGAAAAAAAAGTATTATCATTAACTTTTGTATGGAAGGTACTGTAAATTTTGCATACAAGTAAAGTTTTATCTTAAAATACTTTAGAGAGCATCAAAAAACTCTTACCTAAGTATCGAGGTTCAAAACAATCGATCAAGTCGTTTTCGAAATATTTGATTTTCAAAAAAAAAAGGAACTATTTTTTAAATAGTCGAAACATATTTCTGTGGTGTTTGGGAGAAACATGATAACTCCATTTTAAAATTTGCCTCTTTACTGCCACTTCACATCGAGGTAGAGCCCAAACAAGCTTACTGATTTTCTTCAAATTTGTAATATTTAAGGAAAGGGTCTTTTAAATATTGTGTTTCAAATTTGAACAAAATCGGTTGACTCGTTAAGGTTCTAGCTCGATGTAAAGAGTCAAATTTTAAAATATAATTATCATGTTCCTCCCAAACATCACAAATTTCTTCAAAAACTTTGGTATGCAATACTACTTATATGTTTTATGAGCTTTTGCATGAAAAAAATATTGAAATCAGTCTTTCCGTTTCGAAAAAATAGAAAATTAAAGAATGGTGGATGCCTTTACTAAAAGTAATTTATTGAATCTTTTTACGAAAATTTGTGGAAAACCGATTACGTATTTGAAATTGCTTAGACAAAATTGTATGGCAGGTACCTACTGTCATTTTTTGTAAGAAAAAATGAAAAAAAAACGTGCGTGTAAAAGTTTAAAACATTTTAAAGACAAGTTCTTATACCAACAAAAAATTTGTAACTTTTTTTTGAAATGCAAACATTTTGTTTTCACAATTTGGAAATGCTATGACATTATTTGAACTTGTTTAAAATAAAAATAATCTAGATCCGTTCGGCCGAAAGATAATAGAAACACACAAAATAAAAAAAACGTTATTTGGGAGGTACTATTAATAGTTGATAGAGTTTAAGTTTTGATAATTTTTGGATGTATACCTATTGCACTAATTTAAGCATAAAAAGTTTATAAAGTTTTATAGGAGCCGTTTTTAAGAAACAAAAAAATATTTTCCTACCATTATTTTTTCAAAAACGTACAAATTTTTCCTAAAAAATTCCTTAAAGTGTAAAACAAACATTTAAATACCGAGGTTCAAGAAAATCGACCGTGCAGTTTTCAAAATATTTGATTTTCAAAAAAAATGTTTCAAGTTTTTTTTAAAACTTCCAAAGAAAACGTTTTTTGGAAAACTTTAGAAAGAAAACTGTTTATATTTTTTTGGAGCTTCAGTATAAAAAAATTATTAAAAACAAAAGTTGCGTTTTAAACAAAATTGAGAAAAATAAGTTTTTGTTAAATTGTTGAAAAAAAATTGTATGACAGGTACCGTTATTTTGGTTCTTAAAAAAAATATTCAAAAAGTGTTGGCAGAGTCACCAAATACCACTATGTACAAGTTTTGAGCAAATTGATCCAGCCGTTAGGGCTATAGCCGAAAAGACAGACACACAGAATTCTAAGATCCACTTTCTTCCTCTTTCCTTTATCATCGTAATAACAAGTCTGATCAAAATCTCGAGTTCAATATTTTTACGAGTGTATGACTTGCTATATATATACATATGTAGTTCCTATGTATCGCAAGTTAAAATGTTACAGTCAATAATAAGAGTTACATTTTTCTTCGCTGATTTATGACGTTCCACAATTTTGAGCTGAGTGATGTTGTTCCTTACACGATCTCGTAAGATTTAAATAATTCTGTAGATTTTTGTCTCCTATATCTCAACTGCGGTTTCTAAGGTCTCCTTTTAAAGCAGTTTTTATTTCTTTAAAATCTTCTTTGAATATATTGCAGGCAAGGTTAGCATTAAATGGATCTTATTTTTTTGTTTGAGATCCAAAAAAAAAACGATTGATATTATTCATCCTGTACAAAACTTCACTTCCTAATTCCAAACAAGGACCTTCGTCATACCTAACTCATAAAAAACATGCAGCAAAAGTGTAATGTTAAACCTTATTATCTTTTGTATGGGTATATCACTCACCACACAATAACTCACTTCACAAATACTAAATCTCCCCCAAAACAATGAAGCCGGAGCTATCACTCCATTCAAAAATCCCTGGAAGAGAAACATTACAAAACAACCGTGCACAAGATGATTTCCGTAACCTTCCCGGCAAGTAAGACAAAGCTGATGCTACGCAAATTATAGTCAAAAGACAAGGCTCCATTAACTTACCCTCACAAATTAAATTTTCTTCAGCTTTTGTAAGAATGCCGCTTCATTTTCATTTTCCGTCCATTTGAATGATTCATTCATTCAAATTTCATGTTCTCCTCTTATAATATAGAGCCACCACCATCATGGCATGAGAATTGAAGAGGATGCCTTGAGATGATGCGCCGCCTTATAATGCCTCTGTACCTATACCCATCAGAAGCAATGTACGAGTAGGGACATTTTGAATGATGATAGACTTCACTTCTCATCCTCGTATCCATCAGTTCCACCACAGTCGTTGTCAGTTATCATTAGGAATGATAACGCAAGTTGAACCAATTTCCTGTTTCCACTGAGAGTATGATTTGTATATATCTTTCCCAAAGATTATATGTCTGACTTTTGCAAACATTTCACAAAACGGGATTTGAGTTTTCTTGTTTTTATTGTTTCTTTCATTTCTTTTTATTTTTTTAATATTGTATGGTGCACGATTTCACGATTTTGCACAAAAACTTGAATGGATTTAGAGGACTTAAAGAAAAGCAAAATTATCTGTAATTTGTTTCAAGGACTTATTTGTTATCCCATAGTGAGCTTGAACTATGTATGTATTTATATTCATTTTACACTTTTCATAGGAAAAATCAATTGAACTTAACAAAGAAAAAGAAAAAAAGAAAAATCAAACGAATAAAAACAATCTTCAACTCAAGACACGAAAGAATAATTCCAGAGAAGATGATGTTCACAGCACGCAAAGTGCCATCAGGAACACATAACTTATTTTTGATCTTTTTTATTTCCACAGAATTTGCTAAGGAGCACATTAGCAGCATACATATCTGTAAAGTCTTGGTTGAATCTTCGCCTTCAACTTGTCTTTTAAAAGATAACACTGATGGCACACACATATCTGGAACAAAGGTGTGCTCCCTGGCATATTACCTAGGTTTTTAGTTAGGTGCATCTTAAGAACATGGTTGCCAATTTGTGAAATTATCATTTTTGAATGATTTTGGGTCACTGAAAATGAAAACTTATTAGTTTAGTCAAAAAAAATTTCGGGAAAAGAGACTAAATTTAAACCTTGGATTGGAATCCATTGAAATTTGAATAAAAGGAACAGAGCACTAGATTAAGATTTCTACTCCAGGCTCCTCAATTTCCTCAAAAGGCGTTCACATTATTTATTTATTTGCCAGCATCTAGTGGGACCCTGGTCAATATATGCATAAATTAAACGTAATCGTTGGCTTTAACAGCTCTCTCACTGGTGACCGCTGATGTTCACGTATTTTTACTATGAGTCCCAATAATTAAAAGTTTCGAAGTTTCAAGGAAATTCAATTCAAAATGAGGTAAAAGTTTGAAATTTCGCTGAAGTAAACAGCCTTAAACCAAAACAAGATAATAAATCATAGATGCTCGAATATGATCTCGTGATACCTTCGAAAACCTCATATATGACAATATTTTGAAGCATAGTATCCCTCCAATTGTTCTGAAGAGGTGTTCTTCAACGCTGGCAAAGCCACTGCGTAAGCTTTTCCATCTGTCCTACTCTACTGGTCTCTTTCCGAGTGGATGGAAAACAGCATTTGTCCAGCCTGTCCCTAAAAAAGGTGAAACTTCGTCTCCCTCCAACTATCGACCAATTGCACTTACACCCTCAGCTTTTCATATTCGTTTCTTGATTCACATCCTTGTCCTTCGGATGTGGAACTTGAACGGCAGCGTATGATAAGCTCATTAAATTCTGATCTTGACAGCATTGTTCAGTGGGGAATAAGAAACCGTGTAGAATTTAATGCTTCAAAAACTCAATGCTGTTTGCTGTCTCTAAAGCTGAACCCACCCCCAATGTCACCATCCATGAGTGGCACTTGCATCGAGGAAACCGAACAGCTTTCAGTCCTGGGTATGTGCATCTCAGATCACCTTCTGTGGAATGAACATATATTCAATGTCGCCAAAAATGCTGCGAAGTGTTTAGGTTTTCTTCGAAGATGCAAGAAATTTTTCTCCCCTTCTGATCTGGCTGTAATCTACAAAGCCTTCATTCGTCCAAAGCTTGAATATAATTCTCATATTTGGGCAGGTGCTCCAATAACTCATTTAAGCCTTTTAGATAGAATCCAAAAAAGAGCTCTTAAAATTATAGGTGACTATAATATAACTGAAACATTCGCATCTCTTGAACACCGTCGTAATGTTTCATATCTCTCCTTATTCTATCGCTATTTTTATAAACAGTGTTCTAGTGAAATAGCCAGTTGCATTCCTCCCCTAAAACAATTCCACCGTAATACTCGCACTTCCAGGAATGCACATCAGTTTACTCTTGAGCCCAATTTCGGACGTACTGTACAGAGATTCTTTTTTCAGACGAACAACACGAATGTGGAATGCCTTACCCGGCTCTATTTTTCCCTTCCATTTTGATATTCAGAACTTCAAAACGAATGTGCTTCGGTATCTCCTTTCAAATCCTTCCCTATTTTCCTAACGCTCGCACTGTGTTCATTAATTTTAAGGGTAGTCACAACCCCTTTAGTGCGCGTATATTATTTAAAAAAAATGACTTTTTGTCACGTTGCAGAGCCAAATGAAAGAAAATATGAGAATTTACCAGCCGGGTATATCCAACAAAATTGACTTATTTCCTTACAGTGGCATCCATATCATAGAATACCACGTTCGAATTTAGTCCATTCATCATTCGAAACATGCCCCAACTTGCTGCGCTGCTGTTTTGCTAGAAGAAAAATGATCCCGGTACGTGAGAGGGATTTTTTCTTTACCTACAATTTTTTTTTAGCCAACAATTAATATACCTACTATAAATGCTGTAGGTACTTACAAAAAGTTAAGAATTCATTTTTTTTTTTTAAATTTTTTTATACAACACGTTTAAGGTGTGGAAGTTTTTTATTTCCATAAGAATAAAGATTTGAAGGCCTAGCCAAAGGTCGACATGTCATTTACAACGATTGTGATTTGGGTTTTGGTTTAGGAAATGAAATATCCTTTCTGAATTACAAGGTTAAATACTAGCGTGATGATGGTTATAATTTTAGCTTTGTGGTGCTTTGATTTAGCCTTTTTAAAAGGAGGTTATTAGTTTTAAATGCATGTGAAAGTCTCATTTTTGAAGATTACTTTCTTCTTTCAAAAATAGCTTTTTTGTGATTTTTAAATTGGATACTAGTTGTGTGGTATAAATCACATGCCACGAGCTTCTTAATGAGAATATAGTCACCTAGACAAATTGAAGCTTTCTTTTCAATTAGGAGCAAGCACTGCATATGATTTAAATCACCTGGTTTTTCTTTTTGGTAATCATAATCCGTTATCAATAATTTTTATTACTAGATTTTCAAATAAAGTTAATTAAAAATGATATTCTTTGATATCGTCACTTTAAGCTGCAGTAGGGGACTATGCGAATATCAAAGTTAGAATAGAGTTATAGCTCCAGAGATATAGAACCTTGTAAGTTGTACCTCGTGGATTGATGGTTAGTGCGTAGGACTGTCATGCCGAAGGTGTGGGTTCGATTCCCAGCCGTGCCACCTTAAAACAGAAATGTTTTATTCGAGGTACTGCCTCTTGCGAGGAACTGACAAATCCTCCAAGAGTATACTTGTCATGAAAAAGTGCTTCTCATTCAGCCGTTCGGACTCGGCAAAAAACTGTAGGTCCCCTCCATTCCTGCCAACAAACACGCCCACAGGAATGGTGGTGAGTTGTAAGTCACTAGGCCCTGGTTCTCCACGAGCAGTTGCGCCACCCAATTTATTTATTTATTTATAAGAAGTAAGAAAAAAACACTTGAGCAAATGGTACAGCGAGCTCCCCAACATATGCAACCCCAGTTCATTATGGAACTTCCACAATAAGCAACTTGTGCAACTAGTAACTGGTCTGTCCCTGTCCGGTTTCAATCCAAAATCCTTAAGTCATCTGCTCACATTATTGGTGGATATTCAAACATTTTTCACCCTTATAGTCTAAGGGCTGAGAGCAAATTTCATACCAAACCTTAATAAACGAACGTTTATGTTGAGGTTCTAGGGTCTTGATTTCGAATCCAATCGTCTGGCACGATTTTTTTTGTCACCAGGGCTGGAGAAGGTGGGTTGAAAACGCCAAAACTGTGATTTTACCGATTTTTGGATAGGGGATATAAACAATTGTATATAAGTTTAAACTATAGAAAGTTATAACTATGTAATTCATTAGACGAGTTCAAGACTGATAAACAATTAATACCTGAACATCAGTTCGGATTTAGAAGAAAGCATTCGACCATTGATCAAGTGCATAGGATAACTGACGTAATTGAGAGAGCTCTTGAAGAAATGAAAATCTGTTCCACGGTCTTTTTGGATGTGTCGCAAGCGTTTGACAAGGTGTGGCACGAAGGCCTCAAATTCAAATTAAGACAAGTTCTGCCTGAAGGGCTTTATAAAATTCTAAACGAATATCTAGAAAACAGACTTTTTCATGTATGACACGGAAATGAATATTCTAATTTCAAATAAATAGTGGCTGGGGTACCCCAAGTAAGTGTTTTAGGTCCACTTCTGTACCTTCTATTTACACGTGATATACCTCAAACAGAAGACACTATCGTAGCAACGTTTGCTGATGATACTGCAATACAAGCAGTAGACAAAACGATTAACGAAGCTACGATTAAATTACAAAATGCTCTTAATAATGTTAATGAGGACAAAAACATGGCGAATAGCGCTCAATGAACAAAAGTCAGTCCACGTGGACTTTACGTATAAAAAAATAAATAGATTGCTCGTCTTTCTTAATACCGGTCGTGTACCATTTGCACATGAGGCAAAATATCTGGGAGTGACTCTAAACGCGAAATTAAAATGGAAGAACCACGTAAAAAAGAAATGCGAAGAATTAAAAAGTAAATTAAGAGATATGAACTGGCCACTCGGTAAATACCGTTTTAAAATCGCGGAATAAGCAGAAACTTTCACCAGAAAGCTACCTGCAACACGTTACTTAATTTCGTTAAAAATAAATTGCTAGATAAGTTTCAACTTAGTCGCAATCGGGAAGTGGAGGTGGTTTTAGTATAGTAAGAATCTCACACTTCTATGAGCACGCGTTTTTCGGTCCTCATATAGCCTTATGCAGGTTTTGCACCTACCCACGGAAAAAAAAAACAAAAAAAAAACTACTGATAAAGAAATTATATTTTTCCGTGACATCGAAACGCTTGCGAAAACACAGTGGAAAAGTATCAAAATGCTAAAATCTTGAAAGCCAAAATCCCGATTGGATAAAATCCCGAATGCATAAAATGCCACGAATGGACTAAATTCCGAATGGACAAAATCCCGAATGCCAGAATACCGAATGCCTAAATCCCGAATGCCAAAATATGCTGCGGGCGCGATTTTTAATATCAAAACAGTACTTGTAGCCATTCGAGGTTCTAGCCTTCAAATTGAACTTTTTTGTTCTTTAGATACTTACACAATATACTTACTCATTTTCACGAGTAAGTATGTATATTCAAAATGGGTTGAGAAAATTATTTTTTGGTATTATACAATTCGTGATTTTTGTATAATCTAGATTTTTTTTCGTTTGAAATTTTTGCATTCAATATTCTTGTCATTTGAGATCGCAAAATGAACGGAAGTCAAGCCAAAAATAGCAGTTCAGTTTCTTTGAAAGTATTGAAATAGTACTAAAAAACGATTAAAATTCGGGATTTTATTTCGAATTGCTACGGGATTTTTGGCATTCGGGATTCTGTCCATTCGGGATTTTGGCATTCGGGATTTTGTCCAATAGGAATTTTGTCCATTCGGGATTTTTGGCATTCGGGTTTATGGCATTTGGGGCTCTGTTTATTTTGAAATTTGGGATTTTGGCATTCGAGTTTTTGTACCATTCCCTCAAAAATCACCAGTAGCAAAAATAAAACCAGAAGAAGAGTTTTTAAGAAAATAAATAGAAAAATTATTTATAGTCAAAGACTTTAAACAATAAATCCATTTATTCCTTAATTTTTGTGGAGTTTATGAATAAAATTCAAATAAAAAAGGCTTTTGTGGCCTTTACTCCAGAATGCGTTTCGCCCAGGTATGGTGGTGGGCTCATCAGTTAGATGCCACCATACCCAATCTAAGACGCATTGTTTAGTCGATGGTTACCGACGTCTGCATATCACAATTTTGTGAGAAAACTCACTGTGAAGTATGCTATCTAAGGAACTTTGGTTAAAGTTGTGCACTTAGATTTTGTTGTTGTTTTGCCCGTGGCCAGGCGAAGTAATTAAGAAGAAGAGTTTTTAAGAAAATAAATAGAAAAATTATTTATAGTCAAAGGGCCTTACTAATAATCAAATTTAGTGTTAAGCTTAAAAGAAAATCTCCCGATTTTAGAAAATGCGCATACCAATAACGAATTTATTCTCCAGTTTAGTCGTTAGCAATATGTCAAAATTTAATACATGGAAATCCATGTTTAAAGTCGAACACTAAATAAAAAGTGTTGCCCTAGTGCTGTTTTATGGTATTTAAATTTGTATTTAATACTTAAATCTATTCCCAAGTTATCAGGTCGATTTCAACAGGTATTTTCATGGGTTGGTTTCCATCTTCAGATCCTTGTTTTACAGTGAAAAAGAAGAACTTTATTTGGAAGTACTTTATTTATTGTTTATATATTTATGTATTGCAACAGGAGTAGATTATTGATTTGTTTCATGAATATTTAGTACGTCTGGATTTACGTTGAATGCGCATAATTTTTTGATTCCGATGTATAAATTTGCATACTAAATTACGTTCATCTAAAAAGTCATTTTTTGTTTTGAACGGGAAACTATTTATTTTGAGTTTTCAAAATTTGTTTCATAGTTTTTTATTTATTTAACATTATATAAGTTAATCAAATCCATTTGAATATTTTTAAAGTATATTTATACTTCCACAAACGTCTTGTCAAAAACATAATGAGACAAACTTCAAAATGATTGTCAATCATGTAGTTTTTTTTTGGTCACTCTTAGCTGTCCTTTTTAACTCCCTCCTTTTTACCTCCCTCGTTCATTACAGTCATGTTTTAGACGGTGTCTACATTGTCTTTTTACTGAAAGGCATATTTACGATATTACATGCATAAAAAAGAGATAGGGAGTCTACCCTTCTCTTTTAAACGCATTTAAAATCGTAAATATGCCTTTCAGTAAGAAGACAGTGTAGACACCGTCTTAGGGGTGGTTTTTTACTTCCCGCTTTCATTAAGGAGTGTCAGAGAGCACACCTATACACGTAAGCATGCGTAGTCATTCTTCAAACTAGTTGTCAGAGAAATTAATGTTTGAAAAAACGTTTCTCATAAAATAGTGTCATTTGGTAAAGTATGTATGAATTCAGAAAGTCAGTCGTTTCATATTTTATTGGAATTAAAATTGCTGAAAAAACCAATGGAAACAACAGCATTCCATTGGTTTTTTCAGCAATTTAATCCATTTTAATTCCAATAAAATATGAAACGACTGACTTTCTGAATTCATACATACTTTACCTAAAAATAACGGGTGATTTTTTAGCTGGTTTGGTTTTGGCAACACTGGTTTTGACAGCTGACGTGTGTTTAGTACCTTGTGTCATTGTCAAACAGCTTCAGTTTGGTTCGCAATTTAACCATGGATCGTCTTACAAATGAACAACGCTTGCAAATTATTGAATTTTACTATCAAAATTCGTGCTCGGTTCGAAATGTTCATCGCGCGCTGCTTCCATTTTATGGTCGGCATTCTCGACCTTCTGAGCAGTCTATTCGGAAGATTGTGACCAAATTTCGCACCAAATTTACTTTGTTGGACATTAAACCACCAACACGTTTACGTACTGTGCGTAGTGAAGAAAATATTGCGGCCGTATCAGCTAGTGTGACAGAAGACCGCGAAATGTCGATTCGGCGCCGTTCCCAGCAGTTAATGTCAATGGTGAACGCTACCGAACGATGATAACAAACTTTTTTTTGCCCGAAATGGAAGTTCTTGACTTGCATGATATGTGGTTTCAACAAGACGGTGCCACATGCCACACAGCACGCGAAACAATGGCGCAATTGCGAGGCGAGTTTGGTGAACAGTTTCGGGCCGGTCAATTGGCCGCCTAGATCGTGCGATTTGACACCATTAGATTATTTTTTGTGGGGGTATGTCAAGGCTAATGTCTATAGGGACAAGCCCGCTTCGATTGACGCACTGGAAGCCAACATCCATGCATTCATTCGTGAGATACCGGCCGATATGTGTGAAAGAGTATGCCAAAATTGGACTCAGCGGATGGGCTACCTGAGACGCAGCCGCGGTCAACATTTGCATGAAATTATCTTTAAACATTAAATTGCAAGGTTCAAACTATCGATTCAAATAAATATTTCATTCATTTTTTCGAATTTTGTGTGTTTTTTTTTTTTTTAAGTTCTAAACCTCTTAAAAAATCACCCGTTATATCTACTAAATTGGCAGGAACAGAAATATAAATGTTAAAATCCCAACAGAGAATAATTTTTATCCGTAGCAATTTCATACTGATATGTACATATGTCATAAAACTATTAAGTTTACTCAAAATATGCATGTTCTTGCATTATGTTTATTAACTATGTACATAAAATAAAATTAAAATTGTCCAAACCCTTTGAACAAATTACATACTATAGTACTGAAAAGGTTACTGTTAAAAAAGAATAAGGCAATACTTATCTTCACTCTTTGAACAATAAAAAAAATTAAATTCATCTGTCATTTTGCTGAGCTAAGGAAAGTATATTGAGATTTCAAATCGTTAAACGAGTGAAAAAACCTAATTAAACTTAATAAAAAAGTGCAATTTAATTAGTGTAATGAACACATGCAATACTTTACTAAAAAAAAAATAAAAAAACAAGCGGTGCTACTTTGAATCCGGTAAAAACGCCTATAATCAAGAGTGTACAAATATTTTATTTCAAAAGTGAGTTTTGTTTGATATTTCCTCATAAAGCTATGTGAAGTGATGTTTTTTAGGTTATTAAACTATCGTAGAATACTTTTCAATTGATAACTCATGATATTTTGCTTTAATAAATCTAATTTGTTGTAAATAAAAATATACTTCAATCAAGTGATTTAGTTTGCGATTCATCTGTCAAATGAGAAATTCTCGTCCAGCAGGGACGGCCTCATTTTTGTTGGTGATGGCAAGGCGTTCAAATCCATTAGGTGTCTGAAGTGCAGAGTTATTTTCAACGCTTTGAATGATATCGTCACCCTTATGCCAGAAACATGAATGTGCAAAAATGAAAATATTGCAACATCGTTTTCGAAAGTTTTTCTTGATTAAAACAGAATCTTAAATCAACTAATGGCTTAACTGATATTTTAAAATATTATATTTTCTTCGATATACGCACATTAAAAGTACTGTTATGTCATGGAATATCGGTAAATCTATAAAACTAGCAAACCACCTCGAAAAAATTTAATTTGCACATTCATGCTTCTGGCATAAAGGGGACGATATATTCTCAAAGGTCTTTTTGTTGGCCCTAACTATCATCTCAGTTTTGTATTTTCGGGAAGAAGAAGAAGAATTTTAAAAGTATTCTACGATTATGTATTTCTAAAGAACTCCCCTTCACATAACTTTATGTAGAATGAGACAAAACTTACTGTGAAATGAAAAATTTGTTCTCTCCTTATAATAGGTGTTCTTACATTATTTAAGTCCGCATGTTGTCTTATACATATATATTTATTTAAATAAGTATTGCAGATATTCACTTATTTACTTTTGTTTCACTTTTCTATTTAGTTTGATTAGCTTTTTTTTACGTTTTAAAATCTCTATACACTTTCGCATAGCTCGGCAAAAATGACAGAAGCACCTCAATGATTTTTTTCTTTTTTTTTTTTAAATCTTGCTTTCCTTGGGCGCCCCAGAATTCAACCGTGTAACTGCACGCCGCGCCACCGACCCTGTGTCAATGCATTTGTGTGTGTGTATTTCTTCTTCTCTGTTTTTACTTGTGTACAATAACACGGTGTGCGGTTTTGTTTGATAGAATTTGATGCATATTGTAGTAGATTCAAGGAAAGTCTGAGGATTTTGTTAGCAAAAGGTTAAAATTCTTTATTGGTAGCATTCCGTTTAAGCTCCACATTTTATTTTAACCTCGCAGTTAGCTAATAGTCGACATTAGTGTTTGATTATTAGTAAGGCCCAAAGACTTTAAACAATAAATCCATTTATTCCTTAATTTTTGTGGAGTTTATGAATAAAATTCAAATAAAAAAGGCTTTTGTGGCCTTTACTCCAGAATGCGTTTCGCCCAGGTATGGTGGTGGGCTCATCAGTTAGATGCCACCATACCCAATCTAAGACGCATTGTTTAGTCGATGGTTACCGACGTCTGCATATCACAATTTTGTGAGAAAACTCACTGTGAAGTATGCTATCTAAGGAACTTTGGTTAAAGTTGTGCACTTAGATTTTGTTGTTGTTTTGCCCGTGGCCAGGCGAAGTAATTAAGAAGAAGAGTTTTTAAGAAAATAAATAGAAAAATTATTTATAGTCAAAGGGCCTTACTAATAATCAAACACTAATGTCGACTATTAACTAACTGAGAGGTTAAAATAAAATGTGGTGCTTAAACAGAATGCTACCAATAAACAATTTTACCCTTTTGCTAACAAAATCCTCAGACTTCCCTTGAATCTACTACAATTTGCATCAAATTCCATCAAACAAAACCGCACACTACAATAACACAAGTAAATACGTAGAAGAAGAAATACACGAACACGCATGCATTGACTCAGGGTTGGCGTGCAGTTACACGGCCATATGGTGGGGCGCCAAAGGAAAGAAAAGATTTAAAAAGAAGAAAACCATAAAATCATTGAAATGCTTTCGTCATTTTGCCACACTATAAGAAAGTAAGGAGATTTTAAATCGTTTAAATAGTAAAAAAATATTTTCAAACATATAGAGTGAATACTTGTAATACTTTATTGTAAAAAAATTAATAAGACTACATGCGGTGCTGCGGTAAATAATGTAAAACACATATATATAATACGGAGTGAACATTTTTTACATTTCACAGTAAGTTTTAACATATTCTACATAAACTTATGTTGAAGTGATGTTTTAAATACATTATCGTAGAATATTTTTAAACTGACATACAAATTCTTGACGAAGATACAAAACTGACATGATAAATAGAGTCAACAGCAGAAAGACGTTTAAGAATATTTTATTCAAAACGTTGAAATTAACTCTGTACTACAGGCGCTAAACGAATTTAAGCGCCTTGCCATTACCAAGGAAAATTACTCCGTCCCGGCTGGACGAGAATTTCTCATTTGACAGATGAATCTCAGCAAAATCGCTGGGTTGGAATATATTTTTATTTACAACTTAATATGCTTTTTTTAAAGCAAAATATCATAAAATATGGATTTTAAAGTATCCTTCGATAATTTTATAAACTAAAAACCATCACTTCACATTAATTTGTGTAGAAATATTGGATAGCACTTGTGAAATGTTTGTACACTTTTTGTTTTAGGCGTTTTCACAGGATTTAGCGTGGCACCGCCTGTTATTTTGTATTTTATTCAATAAAGTATTGCAATTGTTCACTTAACTTATATTTTCACACTTTTTTATTTAGTTTAATAAGCTTTTTCACTTGTTTTACGATTTGAAATCTTTCCTTTAGCTCGGCAAAATGACAGATGAATTTCAATTTGTTTTCTTTTTTTTTCAAAGAGTGGAGATAGGTATTGCCGTATTCTTTTTTAACAGTAACTTTTTCAGTACCATAGTACGTTATTTGTTTGAGGAGTTTAGACGATTTCAATTTTGTTTTATGTATATAGTTGATAAGCATTATACAAGAACATGCATATTTTGAATATACTTAATAATTTTTTGACATTTGTACATATTAGAACGAAATTTCTACGGAAACAAATTATTTTCTGTCGATATTTTTCTCTGTGAAATATAATTTCGCATATTTTGTCAATGGGTATTTTCAGTCTAAATGTTACAATAGCTTTGTTTTTTAGTGCATTTTTATCTTCGCTTAGAAAAAAGTAGCATGTTAAATACAACAACAATACGGAATTATACCAGTTTGTTGTTGTAATTTACATGCTAGTTTTTTCTAAGCGAAGATAAAAATGCACTAAAAAACAGGGCTAACATCAAAAAATCAAAATGGTTGAAAGAGCATATCTTAAGTCGATCTCGTTTTGAGAATCAGTTTAACTTTGGTTTGGACTAGAATATTAGCTGCATTTTATTCTCCCTCAAATCTGATCCGGATTAGATTTATCATAATAAAACAAACAGGATCCGAGTGTGACAAGAGTGTTATGTACCTATCTCTGTTTATCCTTTTGCTTCTATATTTCTTCTCTACTCTATTTTCAATGTTCTCCCTATTTTCAACACAAAAAAGCCATCTACACGTCAGAGAAAAAACTAAATTTTGCACGAAAATGCTAAGGGTGTGTGGTCAGAATGGATCTGAAAATCGAAATCCAAAATCAAAGTTGGATTTTGTGTTGTTTTTGCAATACATGTATTTTCGTATGCAAATCCAATCCAGATCAGATCTGGGGGGAAATAAAATACAGCTATTGTTTAAGGTTTATTTTAGGGATCAGTAATCGATACTGTTGTTTTCATACGTTTTTTGAGACATTTGACTCCTCTTTAATTCCAATGATACATTAAACGACAACCTTCCTGAATTGACAAACAATTTTCGAAAACATTTATGTATCACTGTGACAAATAATCCAAAGAGTTACTTAACGTATGTTTACATTGTGTTCAAAGAGCACTCCTAAATGAAATTATGAGATAAAAACACTCCGCAAATAGCACTGGAAACATTCAAACCCTTGGAAGACTTTTGAAATGCAAAGAAACGGCGCAATTGACATTAATTTCGAAGTGTGCCTTGTTATATTTTTGACAAGACGTTTGAAGCAAAAAATGGTAATTTTTAAAAAGCAAAATTAATCTGATTAACTTATTAAAATGTTTATTAAATAATTCAAGTAAAAAGAATGTTAGAAATTCAAACCAAATCAAACATGTACCAAACCTGACATTTACATATATGTACATTATGTGTACCTATGTAAATATTTATATACAAAAATATCATTGTTTTTTTTCTATCAACCCAAAATTATGCTTTATGAAAATACTAATAAAATTACACAGTAATATTCGAGTAAATTTAAGTACTTATTTATACATAATACATAATATGAAATAGTACTAAAGGCAACACTCGCACTGAAATGTCATTTCACATACTAAAGTTACGACTTTAAACATGGATTTCTGTGTATTAAATTTTGACGTTTTGCTAGTCTCTAGTCTGGCAGCTAAATTGATTATTGGTATGCGGTTTTTCTGAAATATGAAGATTTTTATTTAAGCTATAACTTAATTTGATTATTAGTAAGGCCCAAAGACTTTAAACAATAAATCCATTTATTCCTTAATTTTTGTGGAGTTTATGAATAAAATTCAAATAAAAAAGGCTTTTGTGGCCTTTACTCCAGAATGCGTTTCGCCCAGGTATGGTGGTGGGCTCATCAGTTAGATGCCACCATACCCAATCTAAGACGCATTGTTTAGTCGATGGTTACCGACGTCTGCATATCACAATTTTGTGAGAAAACTCACTGTGAAGTATGCTATCTAAGGAACTTTGGTTAAAGTTGTGCACTTAGATTTTGTTGTTGTTTTGCCCGTGGCCAGGCGAAGTACCTAATTAAGAAGAAGAGTTTTTAAGAAAATAAATAGAAAAATTATTTATAGTCAAAGACTTTAAACAATAAATCCATTTATTCCTTATATTTTTGTGGAGTTTATGAATAAAATTCAAATAAAAAAGGCTTTTGTGGCCTTTACTCCAGAATGCGTTTCACCAACTGATGAGCCCACCACCATACCTGGGCGAAACGCATTCTGGAGTAAAGGCCACAAAAGCCTTTTTTATTTGAAAAATAAAACCGGCAAACGCAAACAAACGCTTCCGATTCCATAATCTTGGTGAATATATGTAAATAGAATTTATTCTTTTCGCTTAAAAAAATGGAATAATTTCCAAATAATCTGACGAATAATCAATCTTGGCCGTTTAACAGAGTTCTGCAGAAGCAAATTCAAAATGGCATTTTTCATTTATGATCTCATGTGTCAGTTTTTATGGAATCTTTCATTACGTGAAAAGAGCTTTAAGAACGATATCACGATATTCTCAGATTTCTTCTAAATAGCGTTGAATTTTTCACCAATTAATATATAACAACTAGTAGTTTGGGTATGGTGGCATCTAACTGATGAGCCCACCACCATACCTGGACTTTCAAAAAAACTATAGCACATTATTAGATGTGTTTTCGTTGGTTTTTAATGTTTTTTTTTGCATTTGAAGTCAATGTTTCAGAAACTGCCCCCCCTGCCTCAGGGAGTGGTGATACAACTTTCCCTCCATACAATTTTTTTCTTAGAATTACCCCAAGAACCACCTCCTTAAATACTTCAACTTAGGTCCGGGACCCCCTGTATAAATTCAAAAGTATGACAGTAAATAAACAAAACATGCACTCCTGATGGGTAAGTGAAATAATTGAATGCAAAAGAAGCCCTTGTGAAACCCACACATAAGGCCGGTTCTCAAAATATAATTATCAATAAATTATTCCCAAATTGCTTAAAATAATTTAATATTAAAACCCATTCACTTCACTTTAACACTTAATTTTATGTTTTAAATCAATTTGCCTTAAAGGACTTTACATAAATTTTACAATTTTGAATTTAGCATCTTCCGGCATTGAGGTTTCGTCGGACAAATTTGTGGTTGTGGTTTTACTCCATCCACATCCGCATCCACAGGTATGCTTTCGTCAGGGCTTGGCTTCCATTTGTTTATGAAGGTGTTCACAGGAATGCTTGTCTCTGGGGCATTGTTTAAGTGCACATGATGAGTACCCTCAAGAATGTGGAATTCGAAATATGGATTGCTTTCCCGAAGGACATCGATTAAGGGGTCATTTTCATCAATAAAGTTTGTCATCGATCCCTTAATGAGTAGATGAGGAATTTTGATGCGTTTGGCCATGGCTATAATGAGGTCGGTGCTGAAAAAGAATCCCAATAACAACTTTACTTTAGGATCTCGCGAAAAATAATATTTAGACGGATACAATGTGGATTTTGCTACATTATTGCGGATGAGATGGTCACATTTGTCAATGTCAACTGACTTATTTGAGCCCTCGTGGACTCTTTGTATTACTTCTTCATATGGATACGATGGTGGTTCGCTGAAATTTGTCTCCCGAAGGCGTTTTTCCTCGAACAAGAATTTCTCGATTGATGCATTAAACCTCCAGATGATGTAATCCGGAAGTTGGTTTGGAGGTTGGAGGGAGTCGAATTGGATAAGCATGTCGACTCGATCTGGGTAAAGCGCAGTAAAGACAAATCCCAATACAGCGGACATCGAATGGGCCATTATCGAGACTTTATCCCAGTTGTAATGCACCATCACTCGTAGGATGTCTGCCACATAGCTGAATTTATTGTAGAGTTCTCCCTCCGGCAAACAAGATGATTTTCCATGACCAGCCATGTCGATGGCAAGGACGCCGATTTGTGGTGGCATCAGTGGAATGAGGGTATCCCAAGTGCAATAGTTGTCTAGCCAGCCGTGCAGTGCGAGGATAGGTCGAACGTTCTTAGTACCATACCAGCAACCAGCGATGTGACCCCATGGCACTGGGATTCTGATCTCTTCGAACTGCAATGGAAAAAAGAAGAAAACACACCATAAGGGCTTTTTATAGCTTCGAATCAAGCGTAGATGGAAAGCAAATTGAAATGCGGCTATGGGGGATAATGTCAAGGGGTCGTTCGTCGTAAAATGAGTTTTTCAATGGTCATGAGAGCGGTTGAACTATACAATAATGAGCTGGAATAGTTTTGAAACAAGTTGGGAGGAAAGAATAACTTTTAAATTGAATGGTGCATTCATGGGAGAAAGTGATGTATTTAATGGTTGGATGACTGTAGTTTGTTCAAAGGTAATCACGTCAAAGTGTTAAAACATTATTATTCTGGTGAAGAGATTTTTATTATTTTTGGAAAAAGTTAAAATATAAGGAACAAAGGAGAATGGGCAAATTGGTCTACCTACTCAACAGAGATGTGTCATACATCAATGAAAAGGCCATTGCAAATACTTCATTTTATTATATGGCCATTAAGTTGTAAACCATGGGGTTCAAAAGATATTCGGCTTTTAAGCACCAAAAACAATAATAATGCATTTCTTAATTGGTACTTGGATGACCTGCTCAACATTTATGTGTTATATATCGTTGGAAAGGTTATTGCATGTACTACGTTTTTGTATATAGCCGTTAAGCCGTAGACCCCGGGGTTCAAGAGCTACATGGACATGAAAATCTCCAAATATAACAATAATGCAGTTCTTGATTGGCACTTGGTCTACCAAATCAACAGAAATGTGTCATACGTCAATGGAAAGGTCAATGAGAGTACTTCATTTTCTTATATGGCAGCTAAGCTCCAAACCATGGGGTTCAAAAGATATTCGGCTTTGTGCTGCAAAAACAACTAAAATGCATTCTTAATATGGTAACTGGTTGCACAACTCAACAGTAATGTGTCAGGTATCGTTGAAAAGGTTAACTTATGTGCTTTATTTTTTTATATAGGCGTTATACGCTCAACCATGGGATTCAAAAGATATTTGGGAAAAATGCAGAAAAGAGCAATAATGCATTTCTGCATTGGAGCGTGGTCTTCTTACTCAACAGCGATGTGCCATACTTTTTTGAAAAGGTAATAATAATATGCACAGTTGGTACATGTGCGCATGTTATATCAATTTTGTGGTATTTGTGTTTTGCCCGGCATCAAAATGGATTTACGCCTCCTACAGCTCACCTCAGCAATGTCATATTGGATGACGCTATTATTTAAATATTAAAAAAAAAATATATGAATACATTTTCTATGAATATCTCTATTACTTATTTTTAAAACTCATCCGTTGATACACGGAGAGAATTGAAAAATCACTAATTGAAAAATTTGCAGTTGCAATTTACGAATCACGTTTTATTCGTAAATCAAGGCATTTTGTTCCCAAATTAATACAAAAACTGGTAATTTCACATTCAAAACGTAGCAATTTACAAAATTTATTTCTTCGTGATTTGCAATTAAAATCCATGATTCAAGCTTGTACTTTTCATAGCAAAATACAACTTTTTGGGGGTAATTTACTCTCCAAAGGAATAATATCACAAACAGCATTTAAAAATATTGATTTGCGATACAAATTTAGTAATTTACATGATGCACAATCACTGATTTACGTTTTTTCTGTCGCAATTTGCAACTCCATGAGAATAGTCGCAAATCACCAACAAAAAATTTACAGATTTCACTCCTTGAGTAACGATGGGGACATTGAAAATGACTTGCTAATGCTAGATAAATCCTTAATCTTTATAATTTATACAATCTTTTTTCTCTTTTAAATTTTATCTCTACCAATTTATACATACATATCAATTTAGTTCATCTTTTTTATGAAGACCAATCCAAACATTAGGTATATTGAACTAAGAAAACTAAAAATTTGTTAAACAAACTTTATTCGCACTTCCATCTTTACTTGCGCTTAGTTACAACAAATTGATTTTTTTTTCTTCAGCTTTAAAAATAATTAAGGAAGGATAATTTTTAAGCCGTTAATCCAACAAAAATCGGAGCTCTTAATTGCTTAATACATACATTTAATTTTCCCTCCGTTTTATCTTCAACCAAATTTTGATTCTTCCCTAAGGGCAAAATGATGTTAGCATATGTATAACTACTTTTTTTTCCTATTTCGTCCTGTATTCGTTTTTCGTTTTCCAAAATCACGTTTTTTGTAACACTAAATAAAATTATATTTTCCAAAAAACAAATATTTAATGTTGGTAGTTGTTACCTCTCCCCAAAATTTGTCTTCTCTTATTCCCACTGTAGTTTTTTTTATTTTGTTTCATTTTCAAATATACAAAAGAGGTGTTTTCTTTTTGTTATTTTATTGACTCACATAAATTATTTTCCCGCTTGTCTTCTAATCTTATATTTTTCATTTACTTCGTGCGGTACCTTACTTTTTTCTTTTTGATTTAGCTTTGTGGTAGCACCAAACAAAAATTAAAAATTTCTACACCTATTGCTTGTTTATTTCGGTCTGTATTTGAATAGATTTTTCCTAACTCGTGTAACTGTTTAATTGTGGTAGGCAACGCTAACTTATATTTGATTTTCCCTACAAACGAATTTTCAACGCTGCTGTTTGGTACGTGTCAGAAAAATTCTATTTTTCTTATGCCCTTTGTAGTTTTTTTTTTTAATTTTGGGGTTTATTACGAGTCTTTTCGAAAAAATTCGGCAAGACAAAAGTCAACCAAAAATTCTTGATGGACTTAAAATTTCTATCAAATAGGAAAATATTTACTAATACAAATTAGCAATAACGATAAATCGACTTTTAGTCTAATCAACCAGTCTGTTTTGAAGAGACTCTTGCAATACGGTCCTTTATTGCATTTTCAAAAAGAGGCTGGTTGTGACCCACACTAGTAACTTCCAATTTGTGGTGCCCCGGAAGCTAGAGGTCCAATGTTATTTTTTTGTATTCAACAATTTTTGGTATAGTTTTTGTATTTTTTTCTTTTGCATTAAAAAAAAAACAGTTTGTTGAATTATTACACAAAACCTACCGATTGTCAATTATAATCTAGTACATACATATATAGAAGCCCGAAACCAATATGATTATTTGTTCCTAACATATTCGAGACTAAAAACAATTCAACATTTTTTGGTAAGGTTTTTTGTAGTTTTTTTGCTTAAAAAACTGGTTATGGGATATTTTTACAAGTCCTTATTTATAGAAAAAAAATACCCAAAAGCTAATATCATTGTTTGTTCTCAAGATATTTGGGACGAACAAAAATTTTCTACAATTTTGTTAAGTTTCTTGTAGTTTTTTCGATAAAAATAATTATTTGTTGAATATTTTTACAAATTTTATCAATCATTTATTATAAACTCATTTAAAGAATAAAATTAGCCTGAAGTCAATATCATTGTTTGTTCTCAAAATATTTGAGATGAAAAAATATTTTCCACAATTTTTGGTGAAGTACCTATCTTGTAGTTCTTTTTCACTTAAAAAAAAACTTTTTGTTGAATTTTTTTATAAATCCTATCAATTATCAATTCTAAGCTAGTATGTGGACTTAAATTAACCCGATGTCATGTCATTATCTGTTCTCAAGATTTTTGAGGCAAAAACAAATTTTTTAATAATTAGTGTGTAGAATTGCTTGTAGTTTTTCGCTTAAAAAAAACTATTAATTCAATATTTTTTAAAATTTTATCAATTTGTATCTATAAACTAGCGTATAAAATAAAATAACCTCGAAGAGCCAATATCATTGTTTGTTGTCAAGATATTCGAGCCAAACAACTTTTTTCAACAATTTGCATCTACATTTTTTTATTAAAAAAAAAACTATAAGTTGATATACTTCTATATTTTAATCAATTCCTTATTACGTCAATTTGCGTAGAATAAAATTAACCTGAAGTCGATTTGTTCTCGAGATATCTGAGACTAAGGAAATTTGAACTGCTTCTTGAATTTATTGAAAGGTCCTTTCTGCTTGTAATGAAACTACTGTGTATACAATAAAATCCATCCGAAGTCAATATCTTAATTCGTCCTTGAGATACGGTGAACAAAAAAAGCGAAGGAACGTACGAACACACACAGACATCTCTCTACAAAAATGGAATCCGATTCTAGGGAGCGAAACGTGAAGATATGTTAAAATTTTTATTTTGACAAATCGGACCACTTACAATAACTTCCAATGGGAAGTTAAAAAATTATAACTTTTTTATGTTTTTGTTTTGTGATTTTATTGACCTATATTTGTATTCCCACTTGTAGGTATTCTTATTTCATATTTTTCATTTTCTTCGTTAATCCATCATAGCTAAACAAAACACAACAGTAAAATAATAAACAAACAAAAAACCCCCAACAAATATCCTAACGAACCTACCTGAAAACTAAACATCCCACATGCATTCTATCCTACTTACCTTTCACGCACATCGCATTCTATACTATTAATACAAAAAATATTTACCGGCAAGCAGCGCAAACAAACCTCCCAACTCCAAGGCTCAAGGCATCTTTGCAACTGAAGACAGACTGAACACTGAACACTGAAATGAACAGTCTCTTATAATAAACTACTAGACAGATATCAGGGATGAAATCGTGTTTCAGCAATGTATCAAAATATAAAAGGAAAGTGTATCGAATTGTACTTTTTGATTTGATTTGATAATATTTTGTCCACATTTGCTGTTGTATGAACGTATGTAATATTTCTATATCCAATTAATTAAAAAACAACTTAGCTGTTTATGTTAATTAACATATAAGGTACATACCATACTTACATATGCGAAACTTTTATAACAAAACTGTAGGAATTTGTTGCAATACCCTTCGATTTTGCGAGATTTAAATTTTATAAATTTAATGTTTTCGATTTTTAATTGCGAGATTGTTGAAACCGGTATTTTGTAGATGCCATTTTCTCGAACAAACTGTATTAATCATTTTTATTTCTTCTGTTATATCGATGTCAGCCTCGGTTCACAGTATACATTTTGTGAGGTCAGATGATTTTCTTTTTAATTTACTTTATCTTTTTCGTTGAATGCAAAAGTGGAGTACTTTAGCAAAGTGGAGTGTATCGAAAAAAGTACAATCTTATCGACTTTTGCAACCCTGGCAGAGATAGAAAGAAATCTTCAATGAACTATGGGACTATATTTTTGTGCTCTGTTTATTTGGGCTGTTTGTCCGCACAAAAACTTGCAAATCGACGACGATGAATTTTAGGAATATTGATTAAAGATTTAGTACCACTTTTTAATTAATTGTATTTTCGATTTGTGAAGCTTATATAGAACGTACAGCAACGTATGATATATCAAAATAATTGTCAATTATTCAAGCTGCTAATAAAACAAAAACTAGGTGCACAGATTAAAGAGTTAGTAGGTGATATGTAAATGAACAGAAATATGTTATTATCTCGGCTTAGGTACGATTAAAAAAAATCAAATTTTACATGTTATATGTGAATCTATATAATCTATCTCCGGTATGAATTTGAGATTTTTAAATGCAACCATTTAAAAGATAAAAAATAATAACTGCGAAAAATCGATCAACAAAAATTATATAAAGTATATAAAATATAAAAAAATACTAGGTATCAAAATTTCCTGAAACGAAACAATTTGTTATTTATTATCTTTCTTAAACTATACAATTTAGTACAATCAGCCTTAACTCTGATGTGTAGCATTTGTGAGCCATCTTTTTTAGAACTTTGAACTTACAACCAATAATATCTCACTTTGTAGATTTTTTGGAATTGCAAAATATATGTACAAAATTGTTATATTAAACTTAACCATCGATAAACAAAAAAAATATTACTCTGGCACTTCTCATTTGTTTTCTTTTTTTGTTCGACCATTTCACATAAAACCATATTTTAAAAAACGTCATATTGCACCTCTACATTATTTTCCTATCATAAACATTTTCAAAAAATTTCCAACGCTTAGATTTAGTTTTAGAAGCACAATGCACTGCTGAGTGCTGACTGCACTAGCTCTTGCATTTTATAATTATAGTAATATGTATAGTTAAAACTTATATTGTTCATTTTAGAAACACCAACCAAAAATTCAACCGTACCCTCCCTATCCGCCTGCAATCATCTTCTATACATATTTGTTCATTCCAAAATGAATGGTAACACCACCAAAAATTCGATCTTATCCCCCATATACGCCAGCGTTCATCTCATATTACCATTGTTCAATTTATTCATTTTAGTAACACCACCAAAAATTCGATCTTATCCCCCTTATACGCCAGCGTTCATCTCATATACACACTTGTTCACTTTATTCATTTTAGTAACACCATAATTTACTCAAAACGACCCTATAAACATTTTCAATGTTAAAATTTAAATAACTGAGAAAACTCAAAAAGACGACAAATTGATAGCTTTTTTTCAAAAAGATACCGGACATTTCTTTTTAGACACAAAGAGGGCATTGACCTCTTAAAAGAAGACGTGTGGTCAGCCTATGCGTTATATAATTAAAGGGTGGATTTAACATTGAGGCGTGTAAGTGAATATTGTCAAATTATCTAGATTTTCATGTTAATTTTATAAGCTTAATAAGTTAAGAAAGTTTTAAATCAACATGTTGTCATATGCAGATATTTCAAGTAACCTGCGTGGTTGAATTATCAGGAATCTTGTTAAATACTTAATCTGATCAACCGTGTTGAAAAATAACAATCAGATGGTTAATTTATGATCAATTATACTTAATATTTCTCTAAGTGTAAGGAAGTTGCCGCCTAACTAGGGGTACTAAGTACTTGTATTTGCTCCCTCGACAAGGATGAGAATCGGTTATTATTTCTTCACGGGCGGCCGGCGCGGCGGCGGCGCGCCTAAGTCATCGTTCATTGCTCGCCCTTTTCATGCTTCCTTAAAGAAAAATACTTATAGGAACCCATACATTTCGAGTTGAAAATATGCTAAAGTACTTATGTGCTCGAATGTATGTACATTTATGAAAATATGTTTAGGTATACAAACCTGCCTAGGTATTCCCAAAAAAAAAAACAGTTGTAAAATAAAATGACCCCAATAAATTGATGTTGAGTGTACTTAGTATGTTGATGCAGTTGCTATTACTCCAACGACGAATTTTTGAGCCAGAAATTTTTATTCGGTTCGCAAACTTGATGAATTTCCGCTTTTAAACAAAAATAAACGAATGTTGCTTTAATTTAGATTTTCTCAGAACATAGGATTTGTTAACTTTAATTGTTTTGTACATTAAAAAAAACAACAGCTAACATAACACTATACTATACAACTTTAATTTGAACCAAAAAGAGTTCAGTAATTGACCCGATTTTTCTGTTAGAGCAATGAGTTTAATTTATAATGATTATATTTTCCACGTAGAATTGTTTAATTTTAAAAAGAAATTTGCAAATAATTAGATTTTGAATGAGAATTTAATTGGAGAGTAATTATAAGCGTTTTTGTGTCACAAAATAAAAACAACATTAGATATTTGGCAAAGACGATAAGGATATATTAGCATTAGTTATGTACTTTGCAGCGGCTGGAATGTTCTAAGAGTATAGATTCTAATAGAAAATTAAGAAAATAGTTTTGGCCTCAATGGCCTCTTTTGTAAATTTATCCGCCGTCACGACGACGGTTGGTCAGTTAGAAAGTTTCAATTACAATCTACAGATGGTGTCTCTTATTTCAATTCCATGGACTAGCAGCCCCAGAGAATAAGACGAAAAAAATGGCAAAATTCCGAACAGATTCCAAAAAAAAATCTGAATTTGATGGAATTATGTACTTGTTTCGACGGCTTAAGCATTTTCTAAAAAATTTCCTATGTGTTAAAATTCAGTTTTTGTTTATCACTCGAAAACTATTAGTTTTTTTTTTTTTTAAATGAGAAGAGAAAAATTGTAAGAAGAAGAAAAAAAAAATGTAGATACTCGTAAATAATTGAATATTTATTATTTTTGTTTGAGAAAAATTGTAGCTTATATGAGGCCGTGAGTTCAAAAGTAGTGAACCAATTTTTTGGCATATTTTTGTCTCACATTATTCTAAAATATCTAAGCTTTCCAAATATGTGACTTATCCTCTTTAGATATCAAAATAAATTGTATAAGATTAATTAAAGATGAAAAATATGATAGAAAAAAGTGGGTTACACCACTTTTACACTCACAGCTTCAAATATACATACATATGTACAAGTATGTGCTTTTTCATATTAAAGATTAAAATGCTTTCTTTTCATAAAATCAAATAAATAAATTCAGAAGAAATCTGCACGAATTCTTCATGTTGTAGCAAATTAATTCAAAAAATTTACTAAAATTTCATGAATAGACAATACTTTGTCTAAGATTTATGTTTAGTCTTTGGCTACATCTTATCATTATAAGGGAAAGGATAAAAAAAGACAAAATAAAATTCTTAAAAAGGCAAACAAAATAGGCTTATTAAATAAAGAGAATATTAGCATAACTTAACGTTCATTAATAGTAGCATTAGAGTATAAACAGCTTTTAAAAGTTCTTGGGTCATTTGGCTCCTTACGGTTGTCTCTTAAAAGCGCGTTGAATGAGCTTAAGGTCACGTCTTCTTGAGCAGAAACGAGTAAAAACAGTTTAAACCCTGATACATCCATTCACTTAAACGTTTTTGGCAAGTTAGGAATTTACGTCGCTATAGTTGCATTAAAAACAAAAGCATTTACCAAATTTTCGTTGATATTCTTTAAAACATAGAACACTTGCCCAAGTAGGTATATTCCTTCTCCTTTCCTTGATAAAAATAATAGTTTTGATCCAGATTATTAGGCAAAATTTTTTACTCTTCCAAGGTTTCATGCGTGTGTGAAACGGTACCTTTTGACAATATTTTTTTTTTGTATCTGACATCTGACCTATGTTAAGTTACTGGCATTTGACAGAACAAAGAGATTTCACAGAACAAAGAATTTCTACCCAAATAAATTTCGTGGATAGAATTTATCAGGAAGGAGGAAAATATTCAAAAAAGCATTAGAGGGAAAAAAATTCTCAGTAAAATCAAAGCCAAGCCAAGTTCGCGGCACCAAACCCTTTTTACAGGAACAAACTCAGGCATTTTCAACTAACCCTCTAACTTCAGTACCAAAAAAGTCAAAAACTTCAAATTCGTTCACCAAATTTCATTTCCTTAGAATTGGTAGTTCCTGAGATATAGGACTTCACAAATCGCTAAAACCGTAACTGACTCAATGATTCACTCACTCATTGACAGATCATGAATATTATGGAGCACTTCCCGACACCATAGAACCATGAAATTTCACACATCGATAGCTCTTGTGGTGTATACAAAGGATGAAATCGAAATCTGCAATTTTCAATTCAGGGGGCGTGGCATGCACCCACTTTCTCAAAAATTCATATAAATTATATGGAACAAATTGGCAGACCAGTATGGTTTAAAGTCCATACAAAGAAAAAATCGATAGTTTAAGAATTTCCATTCAGAGGGCGTGGCATCCACCCACTTTCTCAAAAATTCTTATAAATTATATGGGGCACTTCCGACTGCTGTATAGAACGATGAAAATTGGTAGAGTAGTAGGGAATGAAATCACAAAGAAAAAAATCGGAAATTTGGAATTTTCTGTTTAGAGGGCGTGGCATCCACCCACTTTCTCAAAATTGCTACTATTTATATTATAGACCTCCCTTTTACACAGATATCTAAGAATACGAGTACACGTGTTCTTAAGAGATTGGGATTTGAATCCTATCGTAATTATAAGGACACGTATATACATATATCCGTGTATCCGTGGATCCGTCTATCCGTGTACCCGTGTATCCGTGTATTCGTGTACCCGTATATCCATGTATTTTAAATATCCGTGTTTGTAGTTCCTTTTTTAAATTTCAAAGAATGCAATAGGCAGCTGATGGGAAGAAGACAGACATTTTCGATGGAAATATGGTGTAGCTACGATCTTTAATTACGATATAGGTACTATAGGGCAACTTTTGGATTCGTGCAAAAAAGAATCGAGATAACAATCAAACATGACATTACGATGTTTGTGTTTGGATATACAGCCAAAACCAATGATGTGATCTTCTCCAAATTTTGAACTTAAGGCTTTTTGGTGACTTCCTAGAGGGGAAATTAAAATTGTTTTATACTACGTTTTCATTAGAGCTGAAATGAGCTAATTTCGCAAATCACAGAAAAAGTGTTTTCATTTGTAATTTGGTAATTTCGTTTGACAGCTCATTTCATTTTTGAATTTCAACTGGCTGTTAATCCATTTTTGTTGTTGTTTTCTTTTGTCTCCTTCCATTGCGCTTTGACATCTTCATACAAAACCAATTCAGAGCTCTTCAAACTTTGGCAAATTGGGTGTGTTCGTTAGGTTTTGACTTAATTTCCAACCTAATTTCGTGCAAATTTGGTTGAAATTATCTCATTTCGAAATGTGGATTTGTATGGGAAATGAGATGATTTCGTATCGCATTTGGAAATTTTCAACGAAATTACCTCATTTGGTCTAATGAAAACGCAGTTTTAGGTCCAAAAATAACGGTAGGTACTTGTCATACAACCGTTAAGGAAAAGCTTATTTATTTCAAAACAGCTCCAACGATTTTGAAAGAAAAATCAGTGTAAACAACAACCCCTTGTTGTTCAAAAACTTTAGTTTAAAACTATTTTTCGATAATTATCAGTTAATTTTTTGTCACGAAAGTGAAAAATAATGTTTCTATGCATAGCTTCTTTTCGGCGGTGAGCTCAAATCAGCATGGGTTTTTGATTGCCTTATTTGACAATCCGTTCAAACATTTTCTTGTTTCAATTACTTTTCTTCAACATTTTGAGTTCCCAAAAAAATAAATTTTTCAACAAATATAAAGTGAAAATATAAAAATTTAAGAAAAGATTTCTGGCCCTTTTACTTAAACGGAGGGAAATATACTTTTTCTTTTTTTTTAGTCAACCGCAGTCTTTAAATGGCTATATTTATGAATTTTCAAAAAAGACAATCCCATACAAACATTTTCAAAAATCAAAATTAACTTAACTTTGTATGGTGCTTTTACATAATATCATATTGCCCAAAAAATTTAAGTCAAATCGCGAAAAAATTTCTCTTATCAGTCGATATTTTCTGCTACTGACATTCTTTCCATATTATGTATAGCATTCTATAAAATGCTCGCTCTATTTATAGATACCAAACTAAACTACTATTGACTTTCAATAACATCCTTGCTGAATATCAAAACTCATGTAGGGATGTAGGTATCTACGCTACGCATTCAATATCTGACTTTTCACAACCACAATTTTTCCAGTCGAATTTCATAAAATGTTCAATAGGAACACACACCGTTGGTACATTCATCATCTAATTGAAGTTGTCCTTCAATTTTATAGAAATACACATCAGATGGTACCTTCCTTTCTACCTCCTTCACTTTCTAGGTCAATGGCAATAAGTATCGCAAAGCGCAATAGCGCTTATACTATTATGAAAAATCAATACAATATCAAGCTCTAGATACGAGTACATGCAGGATGTGATTTCATTTGCATTCGTCGGGAAATATATTTATGACCCTTGACATAAGGACGATTATCTGTTAGCGATATCTGCATATTTTTCGTGCTCCAATTCGAGGATATTCTTTAACTGGTACGTGTACGTAGTACGTACCATATTACTAGGTATGATTGAAACTCATGCACTAACCTATACTTTTTTGTTGTTGCTGTGTTGCTAAAACTAGGGGTGGAAAACCTTATTTACCACCTTGAAAGTTGCTATAAGCAAACTAAATTGAATTTTGTTTTTTTCAAATTTCAGGTCTAAATGGTTTGTGTATTCGACACACAAATTGCCAAAACTAAAGCGTCATCTTTCGAGCATTTAATGATTTGTTGCAAAATGTACATAGAAAGTGTTGCCCCCTATGATGTTTTAATAGACCTTCTTAGTGGATCTTAAAATCAAAATCTAGATGACTAATTGGTTGCTATATTAGCTTGTTGTATAAACTTTAAGAAGCACTCCTGTGCCAGATTTAAAGACTTACACGACTGACAAAATGCCATTATTTCTGGCATTTAGCAGCCCCGGATCTACGATTTTGCAGAACCGGGGCAAAAACTTGATTTTGGCGCCCCTGCAGTTTTTGATAGAATGAAAAAGAAAAAAACATTTGGTTGGATTTTTTGTCACTGGGAGAATAAAACTTTTTAATGGATGTGCAGTCTACATCTATTCAGCAAATTTCATTACCTAAAGATACAAAATTGACAACGGCTAAACAAAGACGATACACAGCCAAGGTTCGTAGAACGATAAAATATGATTCGTTCTCACGTAAAAATTCAAGAGGAATTTTTTTTATATTCGATCGCGAATCTTAGTTTTTGGTTCCTAATAAAATTTGTTTTCACTCGAATCAAATCTGCAAGGATCTGTAGAATATGGTTCGTTCCCGAATTTATCATGGGAGAACTATTGAAGATCTATTCACGAACCATTCAAATAGGAAAGAAAAATGTAATTTTTAGAAAGGACAAAATTTCGCTAAGCCAAAGTTAAGTTAGATAAAGTATCGAAGTACAAATTTGCAAAAAAAGTTTTGAAACCCTCGGGACTTCGTTGTTCCTTGAGCGATTTAAACTAAATTGACAGAGGTGATAGCTGAGACAGAGTTATACCAGAAAAAAAATATATTTTTAAAATAAGACGTTTCAAAATTATGGCAAAATTTTTCAACTTCGTTCTTCCTTGACCGATTGCAATGAAATTTCCACAGGTGATAACTGATGCAGAATTGTAACTGAAAAAAAATATTATCAAAACAGGATGTTTCAAAAAATGTTGTTGTTCTTTGGACGGTTTCAATGAAATTGGCACATACAATTTCAATCCTTAATAGTCGAGACAGTGATGAAAATTGACTTTTGTCGATTGTACTGAAAACTGAAAAAAAATTGTACTGAAAAAGACCAAATAGTACTGAACTTTTTTAAAATATAAAACAACGCAAACAATTCAAATAAATTTTTTTTTAAACAAAAATACATAAATTAAATATACCTATACATTTAATTGGTATAATTTTATTCTAAAGTGTAAAATAAGTCTTATGGACGGATAGCAGCTTTGGCACAAGTCTTTTCTTTGTATTTACATTGCATTCATATGTTTTTCTTACTCTAAAATTTCTTTATCGGCAAGTGGTTTACTCGGTAAATGTCTATTCAATAGACTTTTTTGAATAATATAGCTGTGACAGCATTCATTTTTAATTAGGTTTTTAGCTTCTGTTAGTGCAAAACACGTGTCAACCTGCATTCGGTTTCTTACTTTTATTTTAATAATATTTTGATAAGAAAAAATTCTTTAGACGTTTGCGGAAGAATGAGGAATAGAAAAAGCACCCTGGAAAATTCGGTTTATATTTGAAAACATGAACTCGTTGCATTCATTTTTCACAAGGCCAATTTCAGCCCAGAACTCAGAAATAGAAGCATTTCTAAATTTTTTTAAGTATTGGCAGTCGCAGCTAGAGCTCGATATTCTTTATTATTTAGTTCAATGTTTTCTTGTTCGCCAGGAAAAAATCAATTGAATTTACTTGGCCATCTAAAATTGAATTTTGTGAAAAATGTTGCAACGAGTTCAAAAAATGTCTTCAAAATTAAAGCTTTTTTTCACATCTTCGAGTACAGTTATATAAATCATCCGTGCATTACTTTTAAAGCTATAAATTTCGCTTTCAGCTAAATTTTTAGAAGTGTACAAAATTTCACGTTCGGCCCCGCAATAGATTTCCTCGACGGGAAGGTGGTTTTCTAGTAAGTTTATTGACAATATGGGTCTTTCATTAAAAGCTTCTTTACGTGAAGATGTGGTGAAGTCTGACTGAACATATTTGCTTGATTTTAGAGATTTATGAAAATTGACCTTTTTAAAAATTAAAAATAGTACAAATAGTACTGAAAATTTAAAAGTGGTACTTGCGTACTCGGGAAGGTCCAATAGTACCGAATTCAGTACAATAGTAAGCCTTTTTGCAACTGTGAGTCGAGAGCTGAGCAACGTCAAAACACAAGTCATTTTAGATTGGCTGGTTCTATGATACGCGTGTGGGCAGTCACTGGCTGGTGGAAAATGTTGTGTTATCCGCCATTTTGAAAAAGAGTGTTGAAAAAAGGTAAATGCAAAATTTTTATTTGATTTTGTAGGTTGAAATATCTTTAAAATTTTTTGTTTTCAAACATTTTGGACATCATGAAAATTTGGTGTCGAAGAACTTTAAAAATGGTTTTAAGCATTTATCTCACCTTTTGTTCATCTGAACGAAAAAATTTTTACTAAACAGTTTTTGTTGAAAACCTGATTTCCTACATTTGTTTGTATTTAGGTTTTTTGTGAACTAAAAAATACCTAAAATACAGTATAATAAGGTTGCCAGTTTCCAGCAAATAATTCTTTAGGCAAGACTACGATTTGTACGGCGGGTGGTGGCGTGGTGCGACGATTGTTGAGGGACACAGTTCAGGTGTTTTATATTATTATTCAAGAAGGGGTATCTATCTCCTACAGTTTAGGCAGGAGGGGAAGTTTTCTAAAAATACACTTGCATACAATGCAAAAATCAATTGTTAAGAAACCACCGAAAAACTTCCAATAATGTTTTATAGCTCGTTTCTTTTATTAATTTTTTCAATCAAGTTATAGTAGTCAAAAGTTTTTAAGAAATTATTTTAAATGGTGAAATAATTATAGAAAAAACTGCTAAGGGTTGACGGAGAAATACATTTTAATGCTCCATTGTCCCATCTCATTTCATTAAGCGTCGCAATTCTCAATTTTTTCAGTCACATGGATTTGGCGCCCCTGTAAGCTGCCGCCCGGGGCACAGGCCCCATAGATCCGGGGCTGGCATTTAGTAACTATTTTGTGACAATTATGGCAATAAATGGCTAAGACATAGAAAAAAAATGGCGTTTTGCCAGTCGAATAAATGCAACATTTGACGACTGAAAATTTTTCAAAATTCCTGTCACAAAACTGGAAAAATAATAGACAAAGCCTTTAAGACTTACATCTATATGTACAAACATGTGTACAAATGATGTCACTCTGAAAATAAAGACAATTTGCCAGATTTGTCATAGTTTGCAAAATTGTGTCAGTACAATAATTAACATGATTCCAGTAATGACAAACTTAAACGTTAAAGTTGTTTACATGGAAGTTTTTCTTATGAAGAAAATATTGCCACGTTTTAGACCATTTACACGATGTTAACATATAAATAGTCTGGAAATGGTAGAAATTGTGGAAAATTGTCAGTCACGTAAGACGTAAATCCGGCATTAAATTTCTAGAAAATAACTGCCATAATTTTAAGGATATTAAACTCATAGCCATAAGAAAAATGTTCTCTTAGTTTTTCTCAGTATTCTTTTAAAGGGGAAAATATATTTTGTATGCAATGAATTCATAACTTTATTGTGAAGTTAAATAGAATTTAATTTCTAGGAATTATTTATTCTTTGTAAAGTCTCGTTAGTAATGAAATAATTATACATAACTTTTTATGTAATTAAAACTTTGAATTTCGTTTACTTACAATTAAAAAATTAACATCAGAATACTATGTAATAAGAACATAAAATTAATGAATTATTGAGGTTTTACTGACAGTAAAGGGTCGGTGGTAATAATACTCGTAAGAACTCATGGCCCAGAAAATTCAATTTTCAGAAGAAATAAGATTTACAAAAATCTGTTTAAATGGATTTTGAATAAATCAAATATTAGGTGACACGACAGTTCGTAAGGGTCCAATGCCTAGTGCTCTACAACTTTTAATTATTAATATGTGCGTGTTGTTGGCTGGAATTGATGGGACTTACAATTCTCTGCCGATGTCACTTCCTCAAAAGACGCAAGCATAGCTAATGCTACTGAAAAAGGAATGTCTGTATTTAGGAGGAAGAGGCTTGCAATCCTTCGATTTACCTTTGGGATGACAGTTAAATGAGCTAACCATTTATACAAACTGGTATTAAAAGTGCAATCTAAGGCTTCTGTTCATTTGTTGCATGATTGTAAATATACCTAAAAGAGGTAGGATACTATAATTTATTGATTTATGAAGAATTTTTCTCTTTGGGCTCCAATGAATGGTGACATAGATTTGGCGTTTATATAAGCGAATCTTCCGCATAGAGCAAATTCATAGTATTTTTGGGCTAAGGTTGGTCTGCGTGACGATGTTGTTGATGTGTAGTCCCAGCCATACACGGAACAAGCATTTCATTAAGGGGGAAGGAGGGGAGCAATTTTCATGTAGCCTTGCCAGCTGTGCTATCTTAAGAAAATTGGAGTTCACTTCACATTGCTCTACACACCTAGTCACATAAAGCAGTGTGAGTGGATGAGTTGGAAATTTGAAGAAAGTAATATACCTACCTCTTTTAAAACTCCCACAATGTCTCGAATATCGAGTAGGTACTTTGGAAATTTGGGAAATGAAGTATAATGCAGTTTGTGGCATGGTGTCTTTACATCGTTTTTGAATTCCCTCTGGATCTTTGTAACAATACCCAAAATTTAAAAAAAACATAACGGCACATTGGTATATTCCTATTCCCACACATGACGTTCGAGTGAAAGTTTGAGCCTCTTTTTTAGTTGGGACAAGAAAATTTGGCCAATAGCCTTGCCAGTTAAAGGCCGTTTTCGAAATCCTCATCTGTCTTAAAATGATGCATTTATAGAATGTTCTCAAAGGAAAACTACAAAAGTCCTTTACTCGAGAGGGCAAATTTAAGTTTTACTGCATTGGCATTGAGTCCGATAGTGCAGTTTTCTAAAGTCACATGCTCGAAAACATCATCTGCGGTGCAATTCTGCAGTAAAAAATTGCGTTGACGTCAAAAATATTGAGAAGCCAGAGAACGTGTTCGTAGAAGTCCAGTGCGTTTGCAAGAAAATTTACTGACGTTGATCAAAAAAATTTTGTGACAACGATTGCATACATTTGACGATAGCAATATTCGCGAGAAAAAAATGACCATCATTTGAAATCGAATCGACTTTTAATTGACGTTTTCGAAAACAGCCAAAAACAACTATACGAACAAAATACAGTTCAGGTTTAAAATCTAATGCCAGCCAAAAGTTGCATTAGAATCGTAGGAATAAGAATAGGTGAAAAAAGTTTGGAACCATTTATCTTTGGCTCGCTAAACAACTAATTTATTTTTCGAAAACTGTGTTTTTATAGCACTTTTTCCGTCTATTGCTCGGTTATATGGTTACAGCCCCGGATCTACGATTTTTCCGAACCGGGGCAAAACTTGATTTTGACGCCCTTGCCGTTTTTGATAAAAATGAAAAAAAAAAACAAATATCTGCTTGGTTGGATTTTTTGTCACTGGGAGAATAAAACTTTTTAAATGGATGTGCAGCCTATAACTATTCAGCAATTTATTACTATAGATAAGAAAATTAAAAATGTCTAAACAAAGACGATACACAACTAAGGTTCGTAGAACGATACAATATGATTCGTTCTGTCGTGAACAATTCAATAGAATTTTATTTTTGAATCGACCACGAATCTTATTTTTTGGTTCCTGATAAAATTCGTCTTCATTTGAATCAAATCTGCAAGGATCTGTAAAATATGGTTCGTTCCCGAATTTATCATGGGAGAACTATTGAAGATCCATTCCCTGAACCGAAGAAAGAAAAATGTAAATTTACGACAGGACACAATTTCGAAAAGCCAAAGTTAAGCATTAAGTATCGAAGCACAAAGTTCCGAAAATTTTTTTTTAATCTTCGGGACTTTGTTGTTCCTTGAGCGATTTCAATGAAATTGACAGAAGTGATAGCTGAGACAGAGTTAATGCAGAATAAAATATTTTCAAAATGGGATGTTTCTAAAATATGTCAACGTCTTGCAACTTCGTTCTTTCTTGAGAGATTGCAATGAAATTTACTCAGAGGATAGCTGATACAAAATTGTAACAGAAAAAAATATTTCACAACAGGATTTTTCAAAAAATGTACACATGTTATAACTTTGTTGTTCCTTGAACGATCTCAATGCAATTGACACACCCAATTTCAAACCTTAATAGTACGAGAGCTAAGCAACGTCAAAACACAACTAATTTTAGATTGGCTGGTTCTTCGATACGCGTGAGAGCAGCTGGTGGGAAACTTTGTGTTATCCGCCATTTTGAAAAAGGGTGTTGAAAAAAGTAAATCCAATTTTCTCGGAGAGTAACATTTTTTATTTGATTTTGTAAGTTAAAATATCTTTTCAATTTTTTGTTTCCAAAAATTATCGAAGTCATGAAAAATTGTTGTGGAAAATTGTAAAAATGGTTTTCAGCGTTTATCTCACTTCTTGTTCATCTGAACGATAACATTTTTACTAAGCAGGTTTTTTTAGAGCACCTGATTTCCTGCATTTTTGTGGGTATTTAGATTTTTCGTGAATTAAAAAAGATCTAAAATACAGTGTAATGAAGTTGTCAGTATCCAGCAAATAATTCTTTAGGCAAGACTAGGATTTGCACGGCTTGGTGCGACGCTTGTAGAGGAACACAGTTCAAATGTTTTATTATTGAAGAAGTAGGATCTATCTCCTACAGTTAAGAAGGAAGGGGAAGTTTTATAAAAATACACTTACATACAATGCAAAAAACTATTGTTAACAAACATCAGAAAAACTTTTAACATTGTATTATAGCTCGTTTCTTTTTTTAATTTTAAATTTTAAATTATTTTAAATGGAGAAATCATAATATAAAAACTGCTAATGGTTGACGGAGAGATACAATTTGATATTCCATTGCCGCATCTCGATTCATTTCATTTCATTAAGCGTCGAAGTTCTTAGTTTTTTCAGTCACATAGATTTGGCGCCCTGTAAGCTGCCGCCCGGGGCAGAGGCCCAGTTTGCCCCCCCCATAGATCTGGGGCTGTATGGTTAGAGTTAATCTGAGCTGATTTAACTAATTTAAATAGTTTTACATAAAGTGTGCAAACGATTAAATTTGAATAAAAAAATTGAAATCACTCAAAATTGTATTTTAAAACAATTTTTTAAGTGCAACAAATATTAATACGCTTTTTTAAAATCAATTTTGACTTATCATTGGTACCAAAACAAAATTTTATAGGCTAATTTTAAGTTACTGAAAATTAAAATGATAATTTTAATATGAAATGCAACTTTTTTAAGGTATTAGATGCGAACAATACAGAGTTGAAATATATGACACACCCTATAACAACAAGCAGCTCTCGAGAATGAAAGTCGGAAGTGGACGAAGCAAAGAGTCGCTCTGGAGACTTTTCTCAAACCTTTATATTTATCATAAAAAGGACTTTGATATTTCTCAATAATTTTTATACAAAAATGTAGTTTATTATTTTCGTTGAAAATTCATGTAAGTTGAACTGAACTTAATACAAATTGCGTATGACAAGGCCCTCACTATGTCACTGATGAGTTCAAGTGAGTAAGCCGAACGAAACGCCAATTTGTAGGACTAAAGGCCATAAATGGCTATTTTGGATTTATTATTTAAACTTTATTTAAATATCTTAATCTTGCTGATACAAGCATTTGAAATAAAGTTCAATTTTTTCGAAGCTAATTGATTCGGCGTATTTAAAGACCTTGTTATATTTCAAAAATAAAAAATCAATTTTGAAAAGTGTTGATCAATTCGATGTGGGACTCGCAGTCTGCTCTCTAACATAAAAAGACTTTTACTATTCTCAAAAGATGTTATACATGAATGAAGCCTGACATTTATTTTTAAATAAATGACCTTAACTTTGAATATCGGACATTTAAAACCGAAGTTGTAAGCTTTTCAATCGGTCGATTTATAGGCTATTTTGTGCAAAGCGGCACTATTCTCAACTAAGCCTGGTCAGCAGCCAAAAAAAAGCACTCATTTAGAAATAGAGATATTGTGCAGCTCTTAATGATGGGGCCAATTGCACCCATTGCCACCCCCCCTACATCTGCGCCTGATCCCAGCTTTGATCCTTGAGCAACTCCTTCTCTGTTGTTTTTGGTTTTTGACTAGCTCTTATAAATCTCGACGAAGAACGATCTTAAATCGGGAAAACTGAGGCTCTGGACCTTTGGCACCTCATATGAGGGAAATTTGATAAAGAAAGATGCCATCTAATAAATTGGTAAGAAATTGGTCAAAAAAGGTCAACAGGATAACTTGTAATAAAGGCTTAAACTTTCTCAAGGTTGCTCAAGGTCACGCGCGATTTTTGGCACCTCATATATGGGAAATTTGCAAAAAATGTGTACCATCTGAAAGATCTCTTGATCTTTATAAAAGGTCAGCTAGTTTCAGTAATTGGTCAGCTATAAATTCATTTTTACGATTGAAGAAGAGGCCTTTCAAATTGCATACTTTTTTGTTTAAATGACCCAAATGAGGTGCTGTGTTAAAAATGCACTCTTTTTTTGAAAACTTTAGTATGCAATATTATTAAATCTTATCTGAAATTTGTGGGTATATAAAAAAAAATATCAAAATCCGTTTAGCCCATAATGAGAAAATTCGAAATAAATAAAAACGTTTTATGAAAGGTAAAGTTTAAACAAAATCGAAGGAGTCGTTTTTGAGAAAAAAAAATTATTTGGTTTGCGGTTTTTTAACTTTTGTATGGAAGTTACCGTTATTTTTTCATAAATGTAAAGTTTTTTTCTTATAATATTTAGGTATTTTAGAAAGTACTAAATTACTTTTAAGAATCGAGATTCAAAAAATCGAAATATTTCATTTTCACAAAAAAAAATTTGAAACATTTTTAAAAATCCAAAAAATATTTTTTTTAATTTTGGCACACAAAACTATTGATATATTTTTTGGAAGCTTCTGTATAAAAAAATTACTGAAATCAGTCATACCGTTTTGAAGAAAATTAAAAAAAATGGTTCTTTGGGAGGTACCATTAATAACCATTTTTTAAATGTTTTTCCACCTAAAGGAAGCCTTTACTGAAATGAATTTATTGATTTTCTTAAAGAAAAGTTGTGGAGAAGTTTTTGAGAAAAATACGATTATGTAAAATTGCTAAAAAAGTGTATGTTAGGTAGCGTTAAAAAAATTTAAAAACCACCAAAAATCACTATGTACACAGGTACCAAGTTTGAAGAAAATCGATCGAGCAGTTTAGGCTGTAGACGAACAGACAGACAGAATGGTACCAGCCACTTTTTTGGTGTTCTCTATGATCGTAATGTCATGTTTGATTGTTATCTCAAAATTTTTTTTGCACGAATCCAAAACTTTAAGTACAGATCGTAAAAATCAAAGATTTCTAAATTTTTTTTGATAGCTTCAGATATGCTCAAAAAAAAAAATTTATTAGAGGCTAAAGGCTTTAATATGTGATTTTGATCAAATATGACATTAAGATTACATATGACAATATTTATGTAGTCCTGCCAACAACACGCACACAGGAATGGTTGAGAGTTGTAAGTCACTGGGCCCTGGTTCTCCACGAACTGTTGCGCCACCTTATTTATTTATTATTTATTATGACAATATTTATAAAGTATTTTTTCCGATGATTTTAAATGTTTCCAGACCTACACACTGTACGGCTGGGCCAATTAATATAAGACCTGGTACTAGGCGAAAGGAATGTTAAATTTGTCATTTAACACCAAAAAAATAAGCTTTCGGGCAAAATTGCAAGTAATGATATCTAGGAAATGTCAGTTTTAGATTAAAATGGCTTTTCGAACATGATGTATTAAAGCCATGAGTTTCTACTTTATTTTTTTCGAGCATGTCTAGAGCGTATTTTTGCTCCGGAAAAATGTACCTATGCGTGATTTAGTAAAAAATAGAAATCTTTGATTTTTCCACTTTTTTTGGTTCGTTTTTGTTAACTTTCCTCTCTAAATTTTCTATTATAAATTTTTGTAATTATCAAATTTGATAGGAAATTAAATTTTGAACAAGTTTTGAGTGTCTTCAAATTCGGTTTAGTTTACGAGTCAAACGAAAAATGTCGAAAAGTGGCAAGGTGAACATTTTCTCTGAAACGCAATGGTGAAAGTAGTATTTTTGGTTTTAAGCATGCTTATACCTCAAAAAAAAAACATATTTAGTAATAAAACCCTTTAACTTATTTGTTTCTTTGTACCCGTTATTTTCCGGTATATTCAATAGCCTATACCTATTTTAGAAAAAAAAAGATTTCTAACGATATGAGTATTTATGTTCCATTTTGAGTTTTTCAGTAGATATAGAAAAATAAAGTTAAGTACCATAACACTTAATCTTTGTTTAAATTTATCTTAGTAATCTTTATTTAAAAACAAATCCCCTACTTAATTGTAAACAATATACTTTATTTACTTCTTTTTTCTAACATACAAATTGAATAATAAACCCGAGCCTTTATAGAACTCACAAAAACGAGAAAACTCAGCACAAACTTGTGGAGCTAAAATCCTCACAATTCTCAAAAATAAACAGGAAACTTACTTTACTTCGAGCACAGTTTATCTTATGTGCAGTCCCACACACTTTACAACCTATACCCAGATTTTTTTTTTTTTAATATCACATCATAAAAAGTAAGTCTTTACTAGGATGATGCGACGTTCCCACAACTTGATGTCCTTCATTTCGAACACGTCTTACCATTTTGAAAAGCATTTTATGGAATTCTGATGGCTATAACCATTTTCATTTTTATGGTAAATCCTGATGGCCAGTGCAGGCGAGAAGTGAGAAGGAGTTTTTGTTTGCTTCGGTATATAAGGAAACGGTCTCTAAACTACTTCGACATCCTACTTTGCTTGCGATGCAGTGGCTGTGGCAATAATGATACCCTTCTTACTTAGCTATGAACTCAAATATATTCACCTCGACCTCGACTGCATGGTGGCTATTTCCTTCGGTCGCCCTTGTCCGTGAGATTCAGATTAAGAAAAAAAAAATAATTCAAAAACGTAGAAAGGATGCAATGGATGGAAAGCACTTAAGATTTGCACATGAAATCTTTTGCAAGGGCAACGAGATCATCTTTAAAATCCTTCCACCCACACCATTTGTACGGAAAATTTATAAAGAAGAAAAAAAAAAGTCCTTGCGGGGGAACTAGTTCGATTCCCTCGAACTGCGCCAAGTGCCGGAAACCGTGAAAGAAAATAGCTACGACGAAAATGACTTGAAAAACTAGCAGAGCAATGGTGGAGGAAAAAGCATAAGTAAAAGTAAGTAGAAAACAAAAAAAAAACGAGCTATTTCAATGCTGATTTTATCTTCGTGTGCCGGCATTGTAATTTCTCAAGAGAGCTTCGAAAATGAAGCTCGCATATTGGATACCCACAATTTTCGTGATGAAAAGTTGGAACGCTTCCAAGGATTAGTAATGACTAGGCCAATAGGGAACGCTCTGCTCTAAAGTCGTGTAGTAAATTTGAAATTTGAACTTTTTTATTTATGTATACGTTGCCGAACTTATAGAAACTATTAAGGTAAGTTATACATCCGCAAAAAAAAGAATCGTGTAATGTACCTACTTATTATCGAAATGAAAAACATCGTGATAACAGCCATACTACTCTGTTTATTGATGTTTTCAGCAATTTAAACTCAAATGACTGTACCAACTCTTACTAATATTGGAAGTTGGGCGGTTCAGTTTGTGCATATTAAATTAAATTAGAGAAGCAATATTGATAATGCAATTAACGAGTGATTTAGACCTCGAATTCGAAATTGGGCTTGTAAAACATTTCTATAAAACCTTGATAATTCTAATATTTATATTATTGATTAATACATTTTTTTTACTGGAAATTGAATTATAACTATTGCCAAAGTAGAGTAAAAATAATGACTAAAAGTAACGAGCAAAAGAAACGAGTAAAAGTAACGAATAAAAATAAAGAGTAAAATTAAGGAGTAAGTAACGGCTCTGGACCCTTGGCATCTCATATATGGAAAATTCAGATCAAAGAACCTCGGCTTCACCGGGTTCGATGATGATTATTTGGCAAATGCCATAATCGCCGAGCGGATGGGAATGGGAACAGTTCCCTGTTGGTTTCGAAGGTGGAACTTCAGCTCATCTTCGATTCATTAAAGAAGAAGAAGTCAGCAGGAGTCGATAGCATATCTAACGCTGTAATTCGACATTTACCGCAAGAAGGAGTATACATTTATACCACTCTATTTAACTACGCTCTGAATAATGCGTATACTATCAAATGCGGCGGAAGCAGCTGTGGTGCAACCTCTCCCCAAAAATGGAAACGACAATTCCAATCCGACGAATCTCCGGTCGATAGGTCTTCTTCCGAGTGTCAGCAAGGTATTCGAAGAAGTTATCAAAAGAGCTCTGTCAAAGTGGGCATTGGTCAATAATATCATACCGAATAATCAGTTCGGCTTTAAGGCGGGACATGACACCATTCATGCAACGTCTATAAGCTCTTTTCTGATATACGGATGCATGCCTGTCTGGTTGATTTTAAGAAGGCTTTTAACACCGTATGGTAAGAGGGTCTTTATCTACAGCTGACAAGACTTGTCATTAGTAAACCACTATAAGTATGCTTCATGATATGCTCAATGGTAAAAATTTTTTGTCAAAAGGTGGCTATGCGACTTCGGTCACAAACTTTAATATTAAAAAGGGTCTTCAGCAGGTAACGGTCAACTCACCGATTCTATTCAGCATTTACACCAGCGATCTGATAGGAAGTCTAACTTAGGCAATTGCGTATGCCAATGATCTAATTGCGTACAGAACAGCTCGAAAAGTCGAGGTCATCAGAATCTTTTTGCAGCGTGACTTCGAGAAGATTCAGCAATATTGCGATGACTGGAAGTTGAAAATCAACTTTTAGAAATCGGAAACTCTTGTTTGGGACTTCGTTGCATGGAGCCACAAGGGATACGAGAAAGAACTGGCGTTAGCTGGTGATCGTAGGGCCAAATAGACATCCATACTGGCGATTAAAAGTGTAGTTTTGACAGACATATAAAAAATGCTGCTCTGACCATGGCTGGGGGAGCTCTTGCCCTGACGAAACTGTTGTTTTATATCAGCCGGCTTGACAGCAATTTGAATGTGATTTGCTACATTGTCTTCATCTGGCCGATGACTGCATATGGATGCCCAGTTTGGTTCAACGTTGCCCCATCTCAAATAGAAAAGATTTGGGTGTTTGAGAGGCAGTGTCTTAGATGCTGCCTTGGATTACACAGAACACCAGAATCGGAGTAAAAAATATTATTATTCCAACTTGGTTCTATACAACGGCACCAACATAAACAGGATAGATAATTTTTTGCTGAAGCTTATTCGGGGTCACATTGCAAAAGCGATGTCCTCGACTAACCCGACCCGATCTCGACGAAGTTAAGATAGCTATATCTAAACTTACGTCCAATAAAGCTGCTGGAGCTGATGGCTTTGCGCTGAGTTATTTCAAGCGGCTGGCGATGAATTGGTTAAGAGTATGCATCAGCTCATCTGTAAAATATGTTCGGAGGAAAGCATTCCCGATGAATGGAACCTCAGCATTGTTTGCCCGATCCTCAAGAAAGGCGGTCCTCTGGACTTCACCAACTACAGGGGCATCAGTCTTCTTAATATCACCTACAAGATCTTCTCTGCCGAACTTTGTAAACGCCTGAAGCCATTCGTCAACAACGTGATAGGCCCATATCAGTGTGGCTTTAGGCCAGGGAAGTCCACCATCGACCAAATATTCGCACTACGACAGATCTTGGTTTCTCCAAATCTTGGTTTCAAATCGATACCCACCACCTTTTCATCGATTTCAAGGCCGCGTATGACAGCATCTATAGAGATGAGCTACATAGTGCAAAGTCTAGTTGATGACGATGGAAAATGCACGCTGCTCCATCACGGTCGGCAAAGACCTCACCGACACCTTTGATATTAAAAAAGGTTTTGAAAGAATAGTTCAAAACTCTCACGTCAACACTAGAGGCACAATCTTTCAAAAGTCCGTCCAATTACTCGCTTACGCTGACGACATTGACATAATCGGACGAACAAAGCATGATATTAGTAGTGCTTTTGTGAGCATTGAGAAGGAAGCCAAGAAGATGGGTCTAACGGTGAAGGAAAGCAAAACAAAATATATGCTGTCAACAAGAAAGGACACCCAACACCGACTCGACGTCTCGGACAGAACGTCACTATAGACTAGGGTTCCCAACTTTCATTGAAACCAAAGGAGGACACTTTTTTTTTAAAGAAAAAAAAAAGAAGCAAAAAGAGGTATAATAATTTTAACAATTCATTAAAGAAACCAAAAATAAATACCTTAAAGAAACCTATTCCAATTAATTAATCAAAATTTTGTGCCAAGAAATATAAACACGATTTCTAACTTTTAGCCTTGTTGACAGTTCCCAAGCGAACAAAAAATCAAAATTTTCAAAACGATTTTCCACCTATTCTGCGCACCAAATTGAATAATATTCATGGTGAAAAACGTTAGCCTTGGCCTAAGCCACCCCTTGAGTCATTAATAGACTATAGGCCTAAAAATGGAAAATAATTATTTTTGGATGCAAAAACCATTTGGATGCAAATAATGCCTTGAAGTGAATATATTTTTGTTTGAAGTTCTTTTCGCATGCAAAACAATTGCCGGTCCTTTGCTTTGCATGACATTCCATGACAGTAATGTTTTTTTTTGCATGGAACTGTAAACCAATCATGCACACAATTTATTTCGCAATTCACCTCGCGGGTGGCAATGGTGCAGTGGATGAAGTGCTTGACTGCTAGCTTAGAGGTGTGGGTTCGAGCCCCATTCTAGGCAGCATTCTTTTCTATATTCTCCCAGCTTAACTGGACGCCACCCGTGAGATTTAATGAGATAATAAACACCTTGATCTCAATCCACTGTGCCAAATCTTTCCTATCTTCCTACTCTTTCTAACTAGTGCCGTGCAATTCAGGTTGCATTTAAAAGACCTTAGGTCTTACAGGCATATAGTTAAAATTATTATTATTATTATTATAATTATTTTTGACATGCAAAAATATTTGCATAGGTTTTTTTTGCGCACGGGAACTGTAAACTAGGCTTTTACTGCCAAAAACTGACACAAACATTTTTTGGATTCACTTGTTCAATTGGCTTTGACACTCCCTATCATATTAATGACATACGAAATGAAAAACAACTGAGCGCTGAGCTCTGGGTAACCATCAAAAGTGATGAAAATTTTGACATCGTTAGTTGCATGTCTTGTATAAGAAACACGCATTTTTATTGTAAAAATATGGTTTTTGCCACTTGTAAATTTTGTTGGACATTAACATGTATTGGATACATGCATTGACATTTGAGGGGTATAATTTAAAAAACTCTTCTTTTCCATTTTTGAGAACTGGGAGTAAAACGAAATAGTTAATAGCTGCTTAATTGATGTCAGCGATTAGTTAGTTAAAATAATAGTTTGGAACGATTTTTATCCAGGTTTTTTTTTTAATTACGATTGGAATACTCAACTTTTGATTCAACCTGTCAATAATGGAACAGTATAAGAAGTTAAGAATTAAACGCCGAAAGGAATACTTTAGTTTAAGAAAATATACATAACTTTTCAGGTACCAAGAAGTATAGGAAGTAATTATTTGTTAGTATAAATTTTAGGTAAAAACGTAGATAATTGGCCTTCTGAAGAACACTTTTTCATACTTAACTCATTTTTGAAAAAAAAAGACCTGGGATAGCAGATTGCCCCCCTCATTAATTATCATGTATTATGGTAAATTTTCGACCATTATTTTACGTTAAAGTTAAAACGTTGAAATTTAGTGACTTCAGAAATGTGTGCGTTCAGTAATTATTGAAAGTTTATGCGTGCAGTTATTCCTTATTTTTTAAAAGGAGGACATTTGTCAGTGAAGGGAGGACGGGAGAACAAATTATCTAAAAGAAGGACTGTCCTCCCAAAAGGAGGACGGTTGGGAACCCTACTATAGACAGCTATAATTTTGAGGTGGTCAGAGACTTTGTCTACCTAGGATCCGCTATAAACTCAGCGAACGATACCACTGCTGAGATTAAACGAAGAATTACTCTTGCCAATCGCTGTTTCTTTGGGCTAAAAAGGCATTTGAGAAGCAAAGCCCTCTCTCGAGCGCAACTAAACTGTCCCTGTATAAGACGCTTATCATCCCTGTCCTGATGTATGGTGCAGAGGCATGGACATGGACACTGCTAACGGTGGATGAGTACGCGTTAGGCTGTTTTGAAAGGAAAATTCTCCGGGTGATTTTTGGTCCCGTCTGCATAGATGGGGAATGAAGAAGAATATACAACAACGAACTGTATGGGCTGTACAGCGACACCGACCTAGCCACAAAAGTGAATAGCCAACGACTAAGATGGCTGGGTCACCTAGAGCGAATGGACACCAATGTTCCGGCCCGGAAAGTCTTTGAATCCAGTGGACAGCGTAAAAGGTGGTGCACGCAAGTGAAAGAGGACCTCAACCAACTTGGCGTGCGAAACTGGAGACAGCTAGCTAGAAACCGAGCCGGCTGGAAGAAGCTTGTTGGTTCAGGCCCTGGTCCACCCCGGACTGTAGCGCCACCTTGTAAGTAAGTAAGTCCTCGACTAACATCTCGATTTTTGGGGCTTTTACCTTCGTAACGAATACTACGAAAGGGTGCGTCTAATGAGCCGTTGTACAAACGTGGTTTATATTTTGAGCCAATTTAATGCCTGAACCATCGTTGAACCTCAGTCCATTCTCCAAAGTCGATGACTTAAAATTGCTGAACCACGAATTAAAAACTTGAACAACTGGCCCTAAGCGGCCTTATTCTGCCGATGCATTCCTCTATTTGGACAGTCGAAGCTGATGAAGCAGCGGTTCCGCTATTGTACCACGTCGGCCGTAAAACTGTAGATCTAAAGCTGACTTTGCGTTTTTGTATGCCATGGCCGACTTACATAGGTTAAGGGAATTAGTTTTAAGCAGGGACAGTCAGGGTGGCACAAACAAGAATAAAACCAATAAAAACCCAAAAAAGTCCTAAAACCAACAAAATCACAACAAAAAATAATAAAACCAGAAGATGCTTGCTGTGGCTGTTCTAGTTTTTAAGTAGCCTTAACTAGTTTTAAGCAGTTTTAGAGTAGTTTTAAAGTAGTTTTAAAGTAGTTTTAATGATCTTTAATTTAGTTTTAGGTAGTTTGTAAGTTTTATATAAAACCAAAAAAGAAAAGGTATAGATACCGAGCTTTTTTGTAAATTTTTCTCGATTAAAAATGTAAAAACGATTTGAATTTTAGTATTAAGATAGTTCTTAGGCCGAAAGGTATTAGCATTTAGTTATTATAATTTTACTTAGAGCGCCCGAATGGGGCCAGTAAGTTAGTTATAACTTTAAGATAGTTTTAAGAAGATGAGAAAAAAATGCAATTTTATTGGTCAGAAAAGATTAACTAGTCCAAGAAATCGACCAGCCCTAGATAATTCTTACCAAGGTTTAAGGTTTCTCAAGATCACCCCCAAATTTTGGCACCTCATTTGTGGGAAATTGCCAAAAAAAATGATAACCATCTAAAAGATCTCTAAATTTTAATAAAAGGTCAACTATTTTCAGCCATAGATTTTTTCTTAGAATTAGTTAATTTCGTTTCAAGGTCACAAAAAAACTTTTGGGACATCATTCGGGTCATTTAAAAAAAAAGTATGCCATTTGAAAGGCCACTTCAACTTTTGAGATTTTAAAAAAGGGTCGATTCAATTCAATTTGTCTAAGTTATTTTTTCAGAATTCAACTAAATTTTCCTGGGCCACCATACCTACACATTTAAACAATAAGTGTGTTCATGCGACCACGATGGCCCTTTAATATTTGTGTGTCTTTGTGATTTAAGTTATAGTTCGATAGATATAAGCAGATTTTTTTTTTGCTGCTGGTATAAATTCACTTCCCATCTTTTAAATCAAAAAAGATTTATGGTCAGCTGCTGCGCGGAGAATTTTTGAACACCATCAGAGTCTATTTACAGTTTAGGTGAAGAAGGAACTTCTAACGGATAAGATAATCTCTTTTTAGACTTAAGGCTTATAAAGTAAAATGGAAAGGAGAAATGAAGGAAAAAAACCTTGTCATGACATAAACTACAGACACCCAGCACTTTTTGGATAAAAGGACGAAAAAAGGAGACTCATTTATTCTTATCATTCCATGGCTAATGAGGTAACAGAATATTAACAGTAAAGCTATACAATTTGTGTCTAGGAAAAAAGTTTTTTTTATCGATCATCTGAATATTGTATACCTGATAAATGGAAACGATTAGTCTTTATTCTTTGAAGAAAAAAATGTCTTATTATGCGAAAATACTTTTTTTTTGTTGTGATTAACTGAAGGTTTTTTGTATATATTATATTTTGTTATAAAAGATTTATGTTGCGTGCTATAAAAAAATTTGGTGCCAAGGTTTGTTTGTATGAAATGGAAGGAAATAGTTAAATTTTTAAAATGGGTAGTTAACCAACTTTAATAAATAAACGCCTTATATCACTAGGAGGCAAAAATTGCAAGGAAAAACGTAAAGTTTGTAATATTTTGAAAGAAAGTTCAAAGACGAATGGTCGTAGAAAATATTTCTTGTGAAGAATAGTTTCTAGAAAGATTT